>JASPKZ010008559.1:0-246757 GCA_030220185.1 Diploptera punctata
CCATTTTTCATTTCCGATCGAAGAGATCGCGTCTTCATTTGATTCTTTGCCTCAATAATTCGTACCAACTTAAAGGGAGGGTATCTTCAATCATGTTCTTTACAATTGGTTTCCAATTTAATCTCTGATTTTCTACCTCGGGCTTAAGATTTTCATTTTTCATTACAGATACAAGAGATTCGTCTCCATATGTTTCTTGCCTTTTAATGATATTTCTTCTTCAACTAATTCCATACGTCATTAATGGAATATCTTCAAAAATGGTTTCCAATTGAATCCGTTGATTTTGTATCTCTGGCTTAAGGTTTTCATTTTTCATTTCCGATCGAGAGAGATTCGTCTTCATTGATTCTTGCATCATAATTTCGTACCAACTTAAGGGATATCTTCAATCATTTCTTTACAATTGGTTTCCAATTTAATCTCTAGATTTTCTACCTCGGGCTTAAGATTTTCATTTTTTCATTACAGATACAAGAGTATTCGTCTCCAATATGTTTCTTGCCTTTTAATGATTTCTTCTTCACTAATTCCATTACGTCATTAATGGAATATCTTCAAAAATGGTTTCCAATTGAATCCGTTGATTTTGTATCTCTTGCCTTAGGGTTTCATTTTTCATTTCCGATCGAAGAGATTCGTCTTCATTTGATTTCTTGCATCATAATTTCGTACCAACTTAAAGGGATATCTCTCAATCATTTCTTTACAATTGGTTTCCAATTTAATCTCTAGATTTTCTACCTCTCGGGCTTAAGATTTTCATTTTTTCATTACAGATACAAGAGATTCGTCTCCATATGTTTTTTGCCTTTTAATGTTTCTTCTTCACTAATTCCATACGTCATTAATGGAATATCTTCAAAAATGGTTTTCCAATTGAATCCGTTGATTTTGTATCTCTGGCTTAAGGTTTTCATTTTTCATTTCCGATCGAAGAGATTCGTCTTCATTTGATTCTTGCATCATAATTTCGTACCAACTTAAAGGGATATCTTCAATCATTTCTTTACAATTGGTTTCCATTTTAATCTCTAGATTTTCTACCCTCGGGCTTAAGATTTTCATTTTTCATTACAGATACAAGAGATTCGTGCTCCATATGTTTCCTTGCCTTTAATGATTTCTTCTTCACTAATTCCATACGTCATTAATGGAATATCTTCAAAATGGTTTCCAATTGAATCCGTTGATTTTGTATCTCTGGCTTAAGGTTTTCATTTTTCATTTCCGATCGAAGAGATTCGTCTTCATTTGATTCTTGCATCATAATTTCGTACCAACTTAAAGGGATATCTCAATCATTTCTTTACAATTGGTTTCCAATTTAATCTCTAGATTTTCTCTCACCTCGGGCTTAAGATTTTCATTTTTCATTACAGATACAAGAGATTCGTCTCCATATGTTTCTTGCCTTTTAATGATTTCTTCTTCACTAATTCCATACGTCATTAATGGAATATCTTCAAAAATGGTTTCCAATTGAATCCGTTGATTTTGTATCTCTGGCTTAAGGCTTTCATTTTTCATTTCCGATCGAAGAGATTCGTCTTCATTTGATTCTTGCATCATAATTTCGTACCAACTTAAAGGGATATCTTCAATCATTTCTTTACAATTGGTTTCCAATTTAATCTCTAGATTTTCTACCTCGGGCTTAAGATTTTCATTTTTCATTACAGATACAAGAGATTCGTCTTCATATGTTTCTTGCCTTTTAATGATTTCTTCTTCACTAATTCCATACGTCATTAATGGAATATCTTCAAAAATGGTTTCCAATTGAATCCGTTCATTTTGTATCTCTGGCTTAAGGTTTTCATTTTTCATTTCCGATCGAAGAGATTCGTCTTCATTTGATTCTTGCATCATAATTTCGTACCAACTTAAAGGGATATCTTCAATCATTTCTTTACAATTGGTTTCCAATTTAATCTCTAGATTTTCTACCTCGGGCTTAAGATTTTCATTTTTCATTACAGATACAAGAGATTCGTCTTCATATGTTTCTTGCCTTTTAATGATTTCTTCTTCACTAATTCCATACGTCATTAATGGAATATCTTCAAAAATGGTTTCCAATTGAATCCGTTGATTTTGTATCTCTGGCTTAAGGTTTTCATTTTTCATTTCCGATCGAAGAGATTCGTCTTCATTTGATTCTTGCATCATAATTTCGTACCAACTTAAAGGGATATCTTCAATCATTTCTTTACAATTGGTTTCCAATTTAATCTCTAGATTTTCTACCTCGGGCTTAAGATTTTCATTTTTCATTACAGATACAAGAGATTCGTCTCCATATGTTTCTTGCCTTTTAATGATTTCTTCTTCACTAATTCCATACGTCATTAATGGAATATCTTCAAAAATGGTTTCCAATTGAATCCGTTGATTTTTGTATCTCTGGCTTAAGGTTTTCATTTTTCATTTCCGATCGAAGAGATTCGTCTTCATTTGATTCTTGCATCATAATTTCGTACCAACTTAAAGGGATATCTTCAATCATTTCTTTACAATTGGTTTCCAATTTAATCTCTAGATTTTCTACCTCGGGCTTAAGATTTTCATGTTTTCATTACAGATCAAGAGATTCGTCTCCATATGTTTCTTGCCTTTTAATGATTTCTTCTTCACTAATTCCATACGTCATTAATGGAATATCTTCAAAAATGGTTTCCAATTGAATCCGTTGATTTTGTATCTCTGGCTTAAGGTTTTCATTTTTCATTTCCGATCGAAGAGATTCGTCTTCATTTGATTCTTGCATCATAATTTCGTACCAACTTAAAGGGATATCTTCAATCATTTCTTTACAATTGGTTTCCAATTTAATCTCTAGATTTTCTACCTCGGGCTTAAGATTTTCATTTTTCATTACAGATACAAGAGATTCGTCTCCATATGTTTCTTGCCTTTTAATGATTTCTTCTTCACTAATTCCATACGTCATTAATGGAATATCTTCAAAAATGGTTTCCAATTGAATCCGTTGATTTTGTATCTCTGGCTTAAGGTTTTCATTTTTCATTTCCGATCGAAGAGATTCGTCTTCATTTGATTCTTGCATCATAATTTCGTACCAACTTAAAGGGATATCTTCAATCATTTCTTTACAATTGGTTTCCAATTTAATCTCTAGATTTTCTACCTCGGGCTTAAGATTTTCATTTTTCATTACAGATACAAGAGATTCGTCTCCATATGTTTCTTGCCTTTTAATGATTTCTTCTTCACTAATTCCATACGTCATTAATGGAATATCTTCAAAAATGGTTTCCAATTGAATCCGTTGATTTTGTATCTCTGGCTTAAGGTTTTCATTTTTCATTTCCGATCGAAGAGATTCGTCTTCATTTGATTCTTGCATCATAATTTCGTACCAACTTAAAGGGATATCTTCAATCATTTCTTTACAATTGGTTTCCAATTTAATCTCTAGATTTTCTACCTCGGGCTTAAGATTTTCATTTTTCATTACAGATACAAGAGATTCGTCTCCATATGTTTCTTGCCTTTTAATGATTCTTCTTCACTAATTCCATACGTCATTAATGGAATATCTTCAAAAATGGTTTCCAATTGAATCCGTTGATTTTGTATCTCTGGCTTAAGGTTTTCATTTTTCATTTCCGATCGAAGAGATTCGTCTTCATTTGATTCTTGCATCATAATTTCGTACCAACTTAAAGGGATATCTTCAATCATTTCTTTACAATTGGTTTCCAATTTAATCTCTAGATTTTCTATCTCGGGCTTAAGATTTTCAATTTTCATTACAGATCCAAGAGATTCGTCTTCATTTGGATCGTAGATTTTGATGTTATCTTCTTTACTAATTTCGTACCAACTTAAATGGATATATTCAATGATTTCTTTAAAATTGGTTTCCAACTGAATCTCTTGATTTTCTACCTCGGGCTTAAGATTTTCATTTTCATTACAGATCCAAGAGATTCGTCTTCATTTGTTTTTCTTCGCTTTTGATGATATTTTCTTTACTAATTTCATACCCCGTTAATGGGATATCTTCAATCATTTCTTTAAAATTGGTTTCCAATTGAATCTCTAGATTTTCTACCTCGGGCTTAAGATTTTCATTTTTCATTACAGATACAAGAGATTCGTCTTCATATGTTTCTTCATTCTTTATTAATTCATCTAGTGTCGTAGCTGTATTTTTTACTTCATAAGGTAACTTCATATCTTCTTCAAGAATATTATATTCCTTGAAATCAGTTTCTTTATTCAGTAACTTCCCTTCCATTTCTCGAGTACTAAGACCTTGTCCAGTTGCAACATCTGAAATCGCGGCTGAAGTATCAAGTTGCATTGAATTTAATATAATTGGTTCGTTTTCTACAGTCAAAGTATTTTTGAGCGGAATTGCTTTTATATCCATTATATTTTCAAATTTCACATCATCAGGGCTACTAGTGTATCCTGACAAAGGATTTATATCTTCACAATCGAATATAAACATAGGCTGAGAATCAGAACTACGACATATATATTTATGGCCAATATCTTGATTATGGGGACTAAATGAAGGTGGATGTAGTTTATTGTCCTTTCCTTCATCCGAAATAACGCCATATGTTGTCACATTTACCTGTTCTTTTGATCCTGAAGCGATTAGGGGTGGATCTGATTTTAAAATTTCGTTTGAAATTTTGCTCTGCGCATCTAGAGTTTTTTCGGTTTTTGTAGCGAATCCATTTGGTTCTTTAAATGTATCTCCCATGTGTTTGTCTGGCATTTTTTCAGGGAATTTAAAAGACTTCTCTCCGTAAAAAAGGATATTTTTAAGAATTTGTTCTTCATTCTTAATTAATTCTTCTAGTGTCAAAAATGTATTATTTACTTCATAAGGTAACCTTAAATCTTCAGCATTATGTTCCTTGGAATCAGTTTCGTTATTCACTAACTTCTCCTGCATTTCTCGATTACTAAGAACTCTCCCAGTTTCGATAATATCTGAAATCGCGGCTGAAGTATCAAGTTGCATTGGATTTAATGTAATTGGTTTGTTTTCTACAGCCAAGGGAGCAATCACAATATTTTCGTGCGGAATTGTTTTTATATCCACATTATTTTCAAATTTCACATCATCAGCTCTCCTAATTAATTCTGACGTAGGAGCTACATCGTCACAATCGAATATAAACATAGGCTGGGAATCAGAACCACGACATATATATTTATGATCAGTTTCTTGATTTGGGGATTAAATGAAGGTGGGTTTAAGTTATTGTCCTCCACTTCATCCGAAATAGCACCACATGTTGTCACACTTACCTGTTCTTTTGATGTTGAAGCTCTTAAGGATGCATCTGATTTTAAAATTTCGTTTGAAATGTTCTTCTGCGCATCAAGAGTTGTTTTTGTGTTTGTAGCGAATCCTGCAAGTGTGTCACCGCGGATTTTAACGGTAGTATCCAGTTCTCTGCCTGGGTGAACAAAGTCGCAAATTTCTTCTTTTTTGTTCATCTTTATAAGTTTTGATGACTTTTAAATATTGATATAACTGGAACGGAATTTAGACATCATTTTCATAGTATTTTTAGTTATAAATGTGCGCTTTCTTTTTTCGTTTGTAAAATATATCTTTTATAACTACGGATGGTATCCTAGCAAAAATCTGTTAAATTATTAAATTAAATATTTAATTTCCATTGTTTGCATTATTTTAGATTTCACTAGCGACCAACATTTCAATTGTATAGACACTTGATATAAATATATGTATATTTACATCTGCTTAAGAGGGGAATACCTGTGGGCATTTGATAAGCTTAGTGAAGTATTAAGTAAAAATCCTGGCTGCAATAGAATTTGTCAAATTAGCAAAATGCTCTCTGGTGATAATGAAGAATTGTAACCGAAGAGGAATTCACTGAAGAAGAACTGTGGTGTTTTTCACATGCACCTGTGACATCACGTGATGTAGAAAGGTAATTTTCATTGTATAAAACCTTCTTCACTGACAGATGAAGGAGCTTCACACAAGAAACATTAGGGAATTCTGGAACGACAGAATTAGAGGGTGTGTCAGGAAGGGCCAGGGCCACTTTAGACGGAATACATTCTCCGCCTTCATGTCGTGCCCGGTTTTGTCGCTGGCTCATCCGGCTTTATATACAAGAAACATTAGGGAATTCTGGAACGACAGAATTAGAGGGTGTGTCAGGAAGGGCCAGGGCCACTTTAGACGGAATACATTCTCCGCCTTCATGTCGTGCCCGGTTCTGTCGCTGGCTCATCCGGCTTTATATACAAGGAATAAGGAATACACAAAGCACGAAAAGAGATAGCAGGGGTCTATCCAGAGTCGAAAATGATGCCAGGAAAACCGCGAAGAAAAAGTCGTACGCACACATGGATATGGTCATAACGAAGGGACAACGAATAGTAGTCAGGGTCATCAGAAACGTTGAGACATAAAGAAGAAGAATACTAAAGGAAAAACACATACATACGATTGTGCGATCGACGAGTAGAGCCAAGAGAGACAGATTGACCTAAGTAGGGATATTACATGCAAAAGAGGTTAAACCCATGAGGTAGTACATAAAGGGAGATCACAGAGAATAGAAGTTAAACACTTAGGGAAGTGCACAGAATTAGAGGTTAAACACATACGGTACTACAGAAAATTAGAAGTTAAACACATTAGGTAGAGAGATCTCGGGAAATTAGAGGTTAAACACATACGGTACTACAGAAAATTAGAAGTTAGACACATTAGGTAGAGGGATCTCGGAAAATGAGAGGTTAAACACATAAGAAATACAAGAAACTAGAAATTAAACACATAAGGATAGTATAGGAAATTAGAGGTTAAGCTCATAAGGAGCACACGAAATTAGAGGTTAAACACAGAAAGTAGGCCTAATACAAGAAAGTAGAAGTTAAACACATTAGGTAGTACATACAAATAGAGGTTAAGCTCATAAGGAGCACACGAAATTAGAGGTTAAACTCATAAGGTACTACAGGGAATTAGGGGTTAAACACATAGGGTTGTACACGGAATTAAAGGTTAAACCCATAAGTAAGATAGGGAATAAGTCTACACACATGAGACCATGAATTAACTCAAAAACGTAAATGGAAATTAAGGGGACACAAAAAGGGTAAGAGATGACAAAAGGGAGAGGATAAACCCATAGGTGAGATGGGGACCCAAGACACGGAATAAAGTCCACGCATAATCAGGAGTCATGAAAAGAAAATTAAATACAGAAATTCAAGAAACCAGATGAGATATTGCCGAACGAATCAGGAAGGGCTTAAGGAAATATGGCCGAACGAATTAGGAAGGACTTAAGGAAACAACACCATTTAGGTTTTTTTTATTAATTTAACTCTGTAGGCTGTAACACGAGAATTCGACAGACAGATTAGGAACGAGAGAATTTAAGACGCAAAAATGCATGTTTAATAAGTTAACTCTGTAGGCTGTAAAAAGGGAAATCAACAGGCAGAGTAGAAGCGAGAGAATTAAGATGCACAGGACGCATCCCGGATAGAAGAAAGGAAATGCACTCACAATCAGGACCTCACGAGGGAATGATATACGGAATTCGGAATGATATACGGAATAACTTGTTTTATATGTTATTAATATATCCTTGTGTTTGACTTTACTTTAATAAATTATGTTAATTTTTCGTTTACTGTGATTTAACATGTTTAATTGTAGAACTCTTCCTCCAAAACCAAGGCCAACCGCTCGGGCCTAAGACCACTTAAACAATAGGGAACTTAACGCTATCATTACGCAGGGGCTTAACAGACGCCGCGCGTAATAACACTTCTGCCAGGCAGGCTAAAATAAAAGTTAAGCATTAGTGAATTCCTAAATAATGTCCGTTCTCCTGAAAATATTTTTGTGTAATGTTTACAACTCTTTATCGATCCTACTTAAGTAGACACCGAAAATAACCATGACAAAAATATATATAACATGATAAGTCACATATTGTTATTTCTGAGATATAGAGATTTTAATGTTTCAAAAAAATATAAATACTAATTGGGCAGTATTGTTGTTAATACACTGTGTGTCAGTGTGATATAGACGCAAACGTCTCGTCAACGCGTATGAACGGTCAAGCATTTTTATTTTGACTTTAAGCGCCAACATTATTTTTTTTTCTCTTCGGTATTTAATTTTTCCCCCCCTTTACTCGACATTATAAACTGGGAACAAAGCACAAGAGACACGTGTTATTCAATCACAATTATTGCAACGAACAAGTTGAAACAATAATATACCGATCGTGGCGATGGAGGCATGTATCGGCATGTGAAATACTACAACAGCTTTTAACAATTAACTTTAGGGTCAGTGACAATTAGATTTGTTTTGTTTTGATATTTATTTGTCCATTTGATTGGAATCACTATTTGTAAAAGCCGTATTGGCACCTGTCTTCACTAAAAAAAAAAACCTGCTGATGGTTAATAAAATATATATAACGTTCCGCTTTATACTTTTTTCATGAATTATGTAGAAATATCCTTCCGTTTCCGCGTTGGACAGATTCCGTTTTATGCGAAATTGCTATTATTTCGCCGGGACCAATAAATTTGTTCGCATTGGACAGATTTCCGCATTATTCACGTTCCCATTTAAACAAGTTTTACTGTAAATATTACAGTAATTTTTGATACCATTACGCATGCTGCATTGATAGCAAATGAGAAAAACGGTTACGTCTTTACTCCGTCCATGATCATAGAGAAATTTCGAATAGAGGGGAAACTGAGTACAGTGACACCTAAAAAATTTCGGTCGTTTACGATGAACTACAATGAGCAAGCTACAATGGTAGCGCTGTTTCTTAGTAACAGAATATGTAACTAAATAAAACAAATGCAAGGCACACGGCGTCGTGCACAGCGTGTTCACTCAGGATTATGGGAAATTGCCATTTTGTAAATTTAAATTTTTTAACTGCTATCCTTTCGCTCTCTGTAGACGGTACTGTAAAAATTATATATTATCGATAGTTAAAATCATTACTTAGATTTTATTTTACTCTAATTTGTAAGTAAATTCAAGTTTGTTTACGTTTTTAATGTGAATCTATTTTCAAAGAAAACCTACTAGAAGTGATAAAATTCTAAGATTTGTTAGGTTAGGAAGAGTGATGTTAGTGTACAGCCATTTCTAATAAACGTTTTAAAAATGTGACTTTATAATGGACTTCAGATGTACGACATGGCTAAGGTTCTTTAATAAATATTGTATAAAATATGTATGTGAGAATAAGGGGGTAGGTCAATTGTACATATTTATTAAAAGAGCTCATAATGCACGTTTTCAAATTTTAATAAACGAAAATAAATTAACATGTTTTATTTATTTCCATTCTTCCCTTCTGTTAAAATGAAAGAAAATCATTAGATCTGAGAGGCTGGGTACAAATAATTCCATAATTTAAGATTAATTAATATGTTATTTATTCCTATAAAAGTTCCATTTCATGATTATTCACAATCACCACATGGCGTTATATAATTATAATTCATAATTTTACCACCAGGCAGTGCTGAATTTCATATTAGTACCAAAAAAAGAACCGAAAAAATTTAGGTGTCGTTAGTTGTATTACACTAGCGCCGCCTGTGGCATGTACGCGCAACTCGTCCACTTTCTTCTCTGGTACTCTGTGATACAGTGTGACACTGTACAGATATTTCTTTTCGGCAAAATAGGGCATTCACTAGTTCGAACTAAGGGTGTAGCTGAAGAGTAAAAAAAAATACAAAAAGTATCTCCTTTCACTAATAAGTAGTCAGCTCACTCCATATGCCTGTCGTAAATTATGTCATAACATAAAGGGGGATTTTCCTTACCACAGCAACAAAAAATAAGTTCTCCAGCATGTTTAACAAACTCGCTATAGGCCTTGGAAATCATAGATGTACCAACACGGCAATCTGCATTTGGATATTTAAAAGTCCAGGCGTTCTAACATGTCCTTCTGCATCTGGGAAGGGAACGAATATGTTCAATGTGCAGGAGTTTTGAAGACGAAATAAATATATTAGGAAAATGTAACGATTTGGAATTTTGGAGGCGTCAGTTGTTACCGGAAAGATTTCTAAATTCAAATCATGAAAGATTGGCATACTACGAGTTAATGGTAAACCCAGGAAATTGGATAAACATGGGTAAATTTCTGGACAAAAAGCAGAAAATAAGAACAATACTCATTCATGAATAAATATGTAAACAATTTATAATACTTAGTAATTTTATGTAACCAAATAAATGTGTAATGTAACTGTATTGTTTTATTTTTTTCTTCTTACTTTATATTATTACTAGACATTATTTTATTGAAACGGACTGTCAACAGCACGTACGTCTTCCTGCCCATGCAACCCATATTTGTAAATAACATTGTACGTATCTTAATTTTAGTCTAATGAAGTCCTACTACTTCCTGCAGTTTAAATGAAAAAGATACATATATACAATTTGGAGCAATGAAACACAGTACTAAAATAATATGCACTTGTAATTGTTCCATCAGTGAGGCCAAATTTTCTCATTAAAAATCAAACAATACATTTTCTAGATTTTTATTGGAGTAATGCATTAATGATCAGATATTTGTTTTGTAATTTGGTGGCGCTCACTTTTCTATCAACATCTTGAGATATAAGAAATCACGGCTATTCTTTAGAATGATTTACCCTTGATTTTTCAGTTCATTATCATGAATTATAACTCTTCTTCTGTATTTAGTAACACCTAAATATTTTAAAATATTTAAAACAATTTTTATAACTTTATTTTAGAATTTTTGAATATTTATTCAAATACACATATTGTGATGGTGACTTGCTATTTTCTCCAGAGAGTATATTATATAGTTGGAACCAGTATGTTATTGATGGTTGTGATTATTAAGGAGTGAAAAAAAGGGCATTTCATGGGATCCACCCTAGGTTAGAGTAATTGAATTAGGTTAAGTGTGAGTTAGTTAGTTAGCTTTTAGGTTTGTTACATTTTAAATGTGTCTAAACACACAAAAAAAAACAATAATAATCGATATGTGGTTCAATGGTGGGTTATTGCTGGCTCTTTAAACTCTGATGCATGTGCATTGTTGTTCAAATAGGACTTTGAAAATATATCAGGTAAATTAAAGTGGAGAATTCCCGAAATCACTATATTAATCTATGTAGTAATTATCATATCAGACAGTTGGTGATGAGATGGCTAAGGTTAGAAGGCCAGATAGTTTAACAAGTAGGCCTATATTACAAGTCCACATATTAAAATTTTGCTGATATATGCAAGTAAACCGAAAGTTTTCACATAATTTTAGATTTATAAAAAACATTTTATTAATATGTGATAATTGTTGTTGTTGTTTTCTAATGGCAAGATTTGACGCTTAAGTCATTTTCTCTCTGGCTTCCCAGTACAAGTGAACAAGGTCCTTAGAGTGTTATGCAGTTGGATTTGAAGCTGGACAGACTAGAAGGTAGTGTTTGTCCATGATCCCGGGTCTTTGCATATGACACATCTGTCTGATTGGAAAACATGTATTCTGTGGAGATGTCCTGACATCAGTCTGAATTTTGCTACTGCTTCCTTGCGGCCTTTATATTTTATTTCTGTGTATAGCTCATCAATTTTTTCCCATGATTTCCCTCTGGCTGTTGCAATGTTTTCTTTCAGGTTTTCCATTTGGAATGCTTTCTTAATTTCTTCGATCTTTCTGTGGAGTTTCGATTTGGGGTGGGTTGTTATCTGCATTTTGGTACCATTTTTGGCAAGTCCATCAGCTATTTCATTGCCAACTCTTCCGATGTGTGAGGGTATCCACTGGAAGGCTATTAATTTGTTCTGGTTGTTGAGGTATTTCAGAAGTTTACGGCATTCCAAGATGCTTTCATTTTTCTGGTGTTTGGTTGGAGGTTATTGCTTGTATAGCAGCCTTCGAGTCTGCCAGAATAACAGCTTTTGTAAACATTTATGTTCGGAATAGGAGGTTCTGGAGTGCTACTTCTATGGCTTTTACTTCACCATCAAAGGCTGTATTGTTTGTGCCTGCTGTAATATATTGGCTAAACAGATGAGAGTAGATTCCTGCGCCAGCATTTTCACTCTTGGTTTTGGAGCCATCTGTGAAGACTCTTAGCCACTCTGGTTCTGGGAACTTTGTGTTTATAGTTTCTAAGGTCATTTGTTTGGCTATTGATGGGTTTGTATCATTTTTCTTTATTATTTCGTCTATTGAGAGGGTTGCATTATGCAGTTGGTAATCTAATGGGTTTGATATTTGAGGTGTTGGTTCAGTTTTGGCATCTAATTTATGTTTTTGGAAAAGATTACTAGTTTTGTGGAGAAAGGAAGATTGTGTGATTAAGATCTGGGGTGTTGTGCTTGGAGGTTGGATTGCTTTTGATAGCGCTGCTAATTTTGTGTGCATGATGCAGGATTTCTTTTCTATCTCATTTTGAATTGAGGGGTTGCCTGTGAACATTCTCATAGTTGCAGTGTTAGTTGATTTTACTGCTCCAGTGACTAATATTAGCATTCGATTCGGGATTATTTCTAGTTTATTCATTGTGGTATCTTTAGCTATTATTATTGTTTCTGCTCCATAGGTTATAATTGGTTTCATGTAGATTTTATATGTTTTGTTTAGGGTGTCCAATGAGCTCCCCCATTTCTTCTCAGTTAATCTCTTCAGTATGTATGAGTTTTGTTTGCTTTTTCTTCAGTCTTGTTGACATGATGCTCCTAGTTTAGTTTATTATCTAGATGGACTCCTAAGTATTTTCTGCAATTGGATTTAGTTATCAGGGTATAGTTGATTGGTATGTTGAAGGATTCTGTTATGCCTACACTAGGGCCTAACTGCCATAATAATAAAATACTATAAAAAGCCGATAAAGGATAGACACATATACATGTGTATTATATCAGAAAATAGGGAATAAATAACCGCATTTAAATACAAATTAGTCATACTCATATAATATAAAAAACGCGAGTAAAATCTATAATGTTTTATATCCTGGATCAAAACCATGTCACAAGATTCCAGAATTATTTAGTCAGAAATATCAGAGATGACCACATTAGATAAGGGTGAATGTGAATTGCAAGAAGTGAAAGTGGAACAAAGTTTTCCATTTTGACATAGATGAAGGTTTCGAACTAGATCATGTACTTTCCACCCAAATTTCCCCCGATGAGAAACTTAAAATTTATCATACCGAAGGGTTCGGTCCCCCCTGGGGGACAGGAGTGCAGCTCTACATGGGTAATATGAATATTTTATCTTTTTATTATCAGTCTTTTAAATGGTCATTTTTCATACATAGATTTAATTAAAGGACCAAATGGTCCAAAGAACTTAGAATAATGAACAAAGTTGATTCTTTTAAATGATGTTTTCTCTCTCTGAATTTTATCAGTTTTTGTATTTTTGACGCTGGTCAATATGGCGATTTTAGCTGATTTTAATAAGTTGTTTTATATGTTGTTGATCTAATATTTCTTTATGTTTTGATTTTTCAAATAAATATGTCATTTTATTGTTTACTGTGTTTTTAACATGTTTAATTGTGGAATTCATCCTCCAAAACCAAGGCCAACCGCTCGGGCCAAAGACCACTTAAACAATAGAGATCTTGTACGCTATCATTACGGCGGGGCTTAACTGACCCAGCGCGTAACATTCTGGTGAACAAGCGGTGCGATATTCGTGAACATAATGTTCTATTATATTCACGGATAAAGAAACGAACCTTAGACCCCAAAATTAACCTTCAATTCGTATACAGTAAAAATCTATATGTTTTTTAATCGGGAAGATAAGAGTCACATTGGTACTAATGAATTAACTGTCTTTTAATACAGAGGAGAAACCAGAAAATTTTCAACTTTGGGACATTATTAATAACTGGCTTTAGGACTGTCGTGTATTTTTTGTGGTTATTTTATTTTTTTTAGGATCTATTTTTTTGGGTATAATTCAATGTTTTGTATTGTCAATGGGTAATTTTTGGATATGTAACTATACCGCTGGTTTTAGGTTATATTGTAATAATTTTGGTGTTGATGTTTTTCAACAAATGTTTTATTTTTAGTATGGACAAATGATATTTCTTTTTCTAGGTTATGTTATATGTTATGTTCTTTTCAGAACTTGATTTTTTTAGGATACACATAGAGTTTTGGTTATAGATAATTTTGGTGTTGTAGATGATTTTGACAAAGTTTTTTTCAGTCAGATGATTTTTTTCTTTGTTATCCTAGGTTATGATATTTTTTTTTCAGAACTTGAATATTTGTAGAGTTACACTGTTTAAGTAACCAGAAGTGTAGTTATGAAATTGATTTAATTTTTTTGTGTTAATTAAGGCAATATCTCATTTACTGTTAATAATTCTACCTTGATAATGACTTTTTTTTTTCGTCTATCGGGAAAGCGTGGCACGGTCAAATGTACACATAAATCATTTCTGAAAGCATCACCACGAGAGATAAGCCCAAGGGATCATAGGTTGCTTTACACGCCACTAAATTGCATTTTTTTATCGTATATATTTTTTTTGGTATTACGAAAAGGGTAATAAATTTGAGGAAACCCGACGGCGGACGCATCTTACACTTATGCCACTAATGCACTAAACACTTGTAACACGTTTTGTACTATGTAAACATTTTTTTATATAGATTTATTCACGTAAAACACGATCTTGCATATCTGACTTAACCACGGATAGAGGTAGGATACGTAAAACTAATTTATGGTTTATTAACTAGGTAATTTGTTTTGTTAGGTTAGAAAATGGTAAGTTGGCTGACGTCCATTATTAAGTTTTCTTGCCAAAGTGGCAACGGTGACTACAGAGCCATCTAATGGAGGCTATATTAACCATTACAGCCACTCCCGTAACTCGTGCATACACTGGGACCTTTCACAAATACTAGTTAGGTAATTAATCTTGGCCTACGTAAGGCTCAAGGAACCACATTATAACTTGCAAAGTAATGAGTGATTTATACTGGGAAAATAAATAAGTTAAAATAAATCTAATAATAGGACTATAAATAATTTAATTACAAAAATGATGACCGAAGACTAGCAGGAAAATAGTTAGGGAAATGGAATACATAAAAGTCAAAGGATTTTGGAAAACAGGAACAATTTTGTAATAAAGTAATAACAGTGGTAAAATAAAGTAAAGTAAGATTTAAGATTAAGATTAAGGAGATGCACTATCTCCCCTACTATTTAATTTTGTACTAGAGCATGCCATTAAATCTTTAGAGAATGAGGAAGGCTTACAACTGAATGGTATTAATAAGCTGTTAGTTTATGCTGATGATGTAGTACTATTGGCCGATAGCGAGGAGATACTAAAGGCCAACACGCACACACTATTGAGTAACACTAAGAAATTAGGACTGGAAGTAAATATCAGTAAAACTAAATATATGGTCACAGGTAGAAATTCAGTATATAATGGAAATGGACAGCTAATGACAAATGAGGGAAATTTTGAGGAAGTGGCTGAATTCAAATACCTAGGAACAATAATCACAAATAGGAATGAGACGCACAAAGAAATTAAACATAGGCTCAATTCTGGAAATGCATGCTATTATGCATTGCAGAGACTTTTGATGTCCCAACTCCTTTCAAAAAACGTTAAGCTGAAAATATATAAAACTATTATTCTACCAGTTATATTATATGGGTGCGAAACATGGACTCTTACTTTAAGGGAGGAAAGGAGATTACGAATATTTGAGAATAAAGTTCTTAGGAAAATTTTTGGACCAAAGAGAGATGAACAGACTGGTGAATGGAGAAGACTACATAACAATGAACTACATGGTCTTTATAGGAAGCCAGATATAATAAGAACAGTTAAGTCTCGTAGACTGCGATGGGCAGGACATGTTGCACGTATGGGGAATGAAAGACGTGCATGGAAGCTTCTTGTAGGAAAGCCAGAGGGAAAACGCCCAGTTGGTAGACCAAGAATGAGGTGGGAGAACAACATTAACTATGATTTGAGGGAAGTATATTATACAGGGAATGATTGGAAAGCATTAGCTCAGGATAGGGATGTATGGAGAGCTTGTGTCCGCGCGGCCATGAACCTACGGGTTCGATAGTGCCAGTGAGTAAGTAAGTAAGTAAGTAAGATTTAAGATTTAAGATTTAAGATTTAAGATTTATTTAGCCTGGTGGAGTTAAGGCCATGTGGCCTTCTCTTCCACTCACCAGGACAAACATATATTACATAAGAATATAACAATCTTAATTAACTCTAATATTAAACACTAAGTAAAAATTTGATCAAAAGATAATATCTAATATACATATTACGATCTATAATACAATCAGTTAATATTAGTTAAAATTAAGACTAAAACTAATAATAAAATGTATACAAGCAAGACATATTAAATTGTCCCTGTCTAGTGTATATAAAAAACAGGAAAATAATGAGATATAGAAAACTAATTTTACGATTATACAATATTTAAAACAAAACAAATAAAACTATTTGTTATTCTTAATATTATTTACATAAATAATTAAATATATTAATATTGCTAAAAGAATACTATCAGTGAGGTGTATAAGTCAGTTTGTTATTAAATAATTCTTTAGTTTGTTTTTGAAGGATGTTATAGTTTGACAGTCTCTGACATAGGGTGGAAGGGAATTCCATATTTTGGTAAGTGACACCGTAAAAGATAATGAATAATAAAGTACTCCCCCTACAGGAGGCCGTGAGGTAATGGGACGTTAAGGTTCCCAATATTTCTAGACAATCGGCACTTGATGTCAGCCGGGTTATCAGCCCTGCGTGACGGCCGCCCTTACCCCAGATCAAGCGTCTGGTACTCATTTCAGTTAGAGGCTGAGTCAACCCCAGCGCCATAGTGCCGCCAGAAGAGTTGGATCAGGTTAAAAATCCTAAACCCACCGGGACTTGAACCTCGACTTTCCTACTTGTAGCGCAGTGCTTTAACCACTATGCTAATAGGAATAAATAATCATGCTAATTATATCAAAGTAATTTTAAACACTATTAGAGTTAAACAGCCAACCGTGCGACAATAACAAGGCAGGGCATGAGGCAAATAATACCGATTTCGTTGCTGGAATTGTTATCCTAGGATATTTTATGGTAAAGGCGAGCACCTTGTAATATGTAGGGACATTTTTTCAGTTAAAAATCGAGAGTTAGACAAAAAAAGGGAACTAATAACTGAGTGGTTTAAAATTAATAATAATAATAATAATAATAATAATAATAAACACAGTAACATAATAATAAGAATAAAAATCATAATATACATAGTAATAATAATGTGGCAAGCGAAGTGGTAAGGCCATCCTAGCTATACACTGGCGATACAGGAAATAGTAATTTTTTTTTTGATAATAAAATATGGACTCACCATCGTGGAGGAATGGGAAAAACCGCCATCTTGAGAACTATTTTTTTTTTGGAAACTTTAACACTTTCAAGAAATCACTCTTCCCTCAACTTGCACGAAAACTGAGTGTCTATTAGAAGGTAAGATAACAGTAGATTTCAGCCAAGGCTCTGGAATGTGTTTATTTTGGGATGTGAAAGTTAGATTTCTCCACATAGTTAAGAACTCCAAACAAGCTACATTACTTGAATATGAACACAAACGATACTATTTACATTTACAGGGCAATAAATATTATTATTATTTTTTTGACATCAGGAAGCGTACTTTAAATAAAAAGAAGTGATAGAAATTAGTAACAACTTAAAGACCCAAGACATTTACAGGAAATAAAAGTGGCATGTATTAGCAAATAGAGATAAGGTATTTTAGCAACAGAGAGTATGGAAAAGGGGCATGGAGACTTTGAACAAAGAGGGGAATAGAGAATTAGCTCAATCAAAATAATGGGAACTCAACTAATGAGGAATGTAGATTCTAGTTTCGAAAACAAAGAGTATGGAAAACTTAGGATGAATTAGAGAGAAATCGATCAAAGCGGGGAATGGAGTTTTAGCGCAATAAAACAAAGCAGGCACCACACACCTCCCTAAAGGAAATAACATTAGACTCATGGAAGGGAAGACGACCGAACTTCAGGTTAAATAATAGCTTAAAATGATTTTTTTTGTTAACCTCTCATGCGGTGTTGGGAGTTTTACAACAATGCAGGCGAGCGCATCATGTGAAGGGCTCAACTACAGTATGAGGCGTTTCTAAATCATAAGTGAAGTTTTGAATCATGAGTGAAGTCATAGAGGCTAGCGCAATTAAGGGTGAACTCACTTGACCCGAATTACAGATTATAGTTTCGGAAACGGAAAGAATGGAAAAGGGGCATAATAACTCAGAATAAATAAGAAAGAGCTCGAACCGAAGAGGGGAATGGAGATTTGGCACAATCATAGGGGAACTCCGCTAGTAAAAAATATGGAGTAAAGGTAGAACCAAGATGCTTGCAGAAATGATCAAAAAGATAGACTTATTCCCATAAATTTTTTTAGACTTTATATTTTTTTTTGGTGGAAATTAGGATACTTGACAAATCGTGAGATGTTTTATCCGGTCTAGTAGAAAGTGGAAGTTCAAATGGGAACCCAGGGGTTACACAAAATACTATTACTGAGTATGACACAACAAATAATACACTCTACAGGCAATGGTTCCTGCTGAAATGGACTGGCTTGGGAAAGATTGGAGTGTCTAAAGGCGCCTAGACTCTCTTGACCTGCAGGCTCGCTCCATGTCAGTTGGGGCTAGTGACCAGTCGAGAAGTAGACACCCACACACATATGGGATATGACATATTACGATAATAGATGAAAACTAGATCGCTTAAAACTCTTCATATTTAGGCCTACGAGGGATAATAAGAGGATAGGCTGTAACTTAGGTCGATCTTGGCTAGGCAACGTTTAACAGATACACACACAGAGATGAAACATTTACACAGTCACACACAGAGATACAAGTTGGGAAGGACTAAGGACCCTTTTGGAGAGGGTTACTGCCCTCGACAATTTGGCGAGTTGCCTGAACACTTCTCCAACGAGCTGGGGAGAACGCTAGGCAGGTGCAAGTCGGAAGGTGGGACACCCCCGTTATGACATGATCTAGAGATCGAGAACTCCAAAATGATCTTGGGGCACTGTCCATAAAACCTTGCCGGCTTGGCACTGACGTTAGGGACCATATGGAACAACTTCGTTTAGGGAGAGATTAGGCATCCGAGAAACTAGATGGCCAAGCAATTAGGGCCAGAGAGACCCACAGGAAACACAGAAGCAATCACGGGCAGAGAGACCAACAGGAACAGCAGTGATACCCGGGTTTAGGGAGCGATGAAGGCAATAGGGGATCACCATCAAAGAGATTAGGATAAAATCCACTCTTCCGATGTGGCCGTCGTCCCTGAGCTCAAAAGGCTCTCCCTAAAATTAACGTCGAGAGCAAAAATTCTGAGGCAACAGAATTAGAGAGGGATAGGGTTAGGAAGGAACCGAGTCACTGTTGACGAGGATGGGAGCATCCCGGCCTCCGCCTCGTGGTCGTGCAAGGTAATAACCGAGTCACCGATGTCGGAGGTCGAGCCCATTCCTGGTCTTAATGGTCGTTGCGCGGTGAATTCGCTGGCTCACCCGACAGGAGAAATAGCGAGACAGGAATCGTGACTGAGAGGGATAGGGTTAGGAAGGAACCGAGTCACTGTTGACGAGGATGAGAGCATCCCGGCCTCCGCCTCGTGGTCGTGCAAGGTAATAACCGAGTCACCGATGTCGGAGGTCGTGCCCATTCCTGGTCTTCATGGTCGTTGCGCGGTGAATTCGCAAGCCCTCCCGACAGGAGGAGTGCAAGGGAAGCACGAAAAGAGATAGCCAGAGGTCTGGGACCCCCAAGAAGTCAGGAATCCAAGAAGCGATGGTCAGGGACCATCCAGAGTCAATAATGATGCCAGAGGGGAAAAAAAGGGCCACCGGTGGTTATAGCAAAGCGGAAAGGGAAACCGCGATGAGAAAGCCGTACGCACACATAGAATATGGTCATAACGAAGAGACAACGAATACTAGTCAGGGACATCAGAAACGTTGGGACACTAGATGAAGAATACTAAGGGAAACACACACTACATACGATTGTGCGATCGACGAGTAGAGCCAAGAGAGACAGATTGACCTAGGTAGGGAGATCTCAGAAAATGAGAGGTTAAACACATAAGGAATACATGAAATTAGAGGTTGAACACATAGGGTTGTACATGAAATTGAAGATTAAACACTTAGGGCAATACATGGAATTAGAGGTTGAACACATAGGTTGTACATGAAATTACAGGTGAAACTCATAAGGAGTACACGAAATTAGAGGTTAACCACTTAGGGAAATGCATGAAATTAGAGGTTAAACTCATAAGGAGTACACAAAATTAGAGGCTAAACACATAGGGGTAGTATAATGAGAGATTAAACACTAAGAGGAGTACTCGCAATGGGAAATTAAATACATAAGGTAGTACACGAAATGAGAGGTTACACCCGCAGGTAAGATAGGGAATAAGTCTACACGTATGAGACCAGGAACTGACCCAAAAACGTAAATGGAAATTAAGAGGAAAGTAAAAGAGTAGGAGTTGACAAAAGGGAGAGGTTAAACCCATAGGTAAGATGGGGACCCAAGACAAGGAATAAAGTCCACGCATAATCAGGGGTAATGTAAAAAGTTAAATAAAGAAATTCAAGAGAACAGATGGAGATATTGCCGAACGAATTAGGAAGGACTTAAGGGAACAACACCATTTGGATTTTTTTTCTAAAGTTAACTATTATAGACCGTAGCACGGGAAAATTGA
Organism: Diploptera punctata; assembly: GCA_030220185.1. Classification (NCBI taxonomy): domain Eukaryota; kingdom Metazoa; phylum Arthropoda; class Insecta; order Blattodea; family Blaberidae; genus Diploptera; species Diploptera punctata. The sequence goes on from JASPKZ010008559.1 coordinate 20,895, forward strand.
CAGATAGGTTAGAACCAATGGAATTTAAGATGCAAAGAAGCATCCAGGATGAAGCATGATAGAAGGAAAGGGAATGCTCTCAAAAATCAGGACCTCACGAGGGAATGATATCCGGAATTCAGGTTACATAATTGTACTAAGTAGTATTTACATCTTAAAGCCCTATCGATTTATGTGTAGGCGAGCACACTCGATCGAACCCAGGACTCTATAGAGGGAAAATCAAAATTGTAATTTTAACCAAACAATGGAAAGTTTTGAAAACAAGCGGTAAATATACGGTAAGATTAGGTAAGATACAGGGAATTTTTTTTTGAGTCCAGTGAAACCTGAATTGCAATAAGGGCGTAAATGATTCATGGGAATCATAATACCAGAAATATAAGAGCATTTCTTTTGCAACATGAGGCTACCTATAAGAGACAGATAGGTGCATGGGTGCACGTAATAAACATAAACTAAATGATACGATGTTGTATAACAATAATAAGACCTAAAGCCAGGACGTCTAGTAGGCAGGGTTCGGAATATAGTATCAGAAATATGATGGGCAAACAATGAAGCATCTAAGCGATGAGTTTAAATCAAACCGAAAATGACCATTCTATGACAAGGAGTGATAATAAGAGATGCGGACCCATGTAGAGCAGGATACCCGCCAACCCAGTAATCGATGTTTGAACAATGAAGCATCTAAGCGATGAGTTTAAATCAAACCGTAAATGACCATTTTTGACAAGGAGTGATAATGGGAGATGCGAACCCATGTAGAGCAAGATACCCGCCAACCCAGAAATCTATGTTTGAAGTTATCCTCCCAGGTTTTCACAAAATACCATGAGATTTTCAGAGACTACGATCTACCCGCTTCCCGCCTGGACCTGCGGCCACTCAACACGCACACTTCATGATTGGAGCAAGATTAAGAGGCCCAGACTCACGGCGCATCCTGTACAGCTGATGACGAGAGCCACAGTATAGAGCTGCCAGGACCAACTACACCCTGTACATCTGATGACGTGAGCCACAGCATAGAGCTGCCAGGACCAACTACACCCTGTACATCTGATGACGTGAGCCACAGCATAGAGCTGCCAGGACCAACTACACCATGTACCTCTCTTGACGGAGCATAAGATGGGTGAATCTCCAGATTCGCAACCAGCCTAAGGCAAACACCTCACAAGCAACATAGAACAAACCCAGGCAATTATAAAAAACACTATCTCCAACGTCAACCTTGACCTAAATTCCTTCATACCACATATTGCACCTATAAATAAATGAAGCAAACAAAAATCCCCGTCAAGATCAATTCCTATCAAACCTTTCACAAGCTCTCCTTGGACCTAACTGGGTGTTGCTTAATGAAACTAGGCATAACCAAATCAAAGGCCTACCTGGACCAACGGCAGCTGAACATGATCCACGAACTCGAGCATTAGAACATCGCATCCTCCATCGAGGCAAGCAGACACGAACCCTGACCTCCAAACTAGCCACAGCAGACACAGCAGTATCTGATAATTTTTTTAAAAAGTGTTCAGGTTCACGAAATGGAACCTTAGAAGTGAAAAACAAAAAAAGAAACGAAATGTTGTTAAGTGCGTCGGATGTGAATAAAAGTGAATAGTGCACCGTTTCAAAAGAAACCACAAGAAAGTTTAAAAAAGGAAAAAGGACTGAGATCAGTAAACATTTTTAGTGGAAAATTAAATTTTTTGACCGTGCGTAGACATTTTGTTTTAGAGCCCAGGAAGGCATGCTACATTGTAATGTTTTTTTGTTGTTTTCTTCGAAGAAGTATAGTGTTCTCACTAAGTAAACGGATCTTACCGATATTACGACACAATTAAGGGTATTCGGTGCAATTAGCAAGTAAAAGACGATCTAACCTCTTAGAATGAGAACAAAATACTTCCAGGTTACAGATGAAATCGCCATTTTGATGACGTCAGTTCCACTCCCACTTAAATTTAAGTCAATAAGATAATTGTCAGGACAAAACCCCCGGGAGACGAGAGATACCCTATAAGGAAAAAAGACTTTCGGTTTTTCAACCCTAGAGTCTTATTTAGGGGGGGAATGTTATGCCTACACTAGGGCCTAACTGCCATAATAATAATAAAATACTATAAAAAGCCGATAAAGGATAGAACAATATATATGTGTATTATATCAGAAAATAGGGAATAAATAACCGCATTTAAATACAAATTAGTCATACTCATATAATATAAAAAAACGCTTAGTATAAAAATCTATATTGTAATGAGACTACTGGATCAAAACCATGTCACAAGATTCCAGAATTATTTAGTCAGAAAGATCAGAGATGACCACATTAGATAAGGGTGAATGTGAATTGCAAGAAGTGAAAGTGGAACAAAGTTTTCCATTTTGACATAGATGAAGGTTTCGAACTAGATCATGTACTTTCCACCCAAATTTCCCCCGATGAGAAACTTAAAATTTATCATATAAATATTCGCGATTTTTTTAACGAATTCAGAACGGTGGAGGGGACCGAAGGGTTCGGTCTCCCCTGGGGTACAGGAGTGCAGCTCTACATGGGTAATATGAATATTTTATCTTTTTATTATCAGTTTTTTAAATGGTCATTTTTCATACATAGATTTAATTAAAGGACCAAATGGTCCAAAGAACTTAGAATAATGAACAAAGTTGATTCTTTTAAATGATGTTTTCTCTCTCTGAATTTTATCAGTTTTTGTATTTTTGACGCTGGTCAATATGGCGATTTTAGCTGATTTTAATAAGTTGTTTTATATGTTGTTGATCTAATATTTCTTTATGTTTTGATTTTTCAAATAAATATGTCATTTTATTGTTTACTGTGTTTTTAACATGTTTAAATGTGGAATTCATCCTCCAAAACCAAGGCCAACCGCTCGGGCCAAAGACCACTTAAACAATAGAGATCTTGTACGCTATCTTTACGGCGGGGCTTAACTGACCCAGCGCGTAACAGATTCACTTGTGTATCTTAGTGAGAAGTACTGGTAAAATGTTTTTGACATGCTGATTTCCATGTTGTTCATTGTGCACCATTGTTGTAGCCTTTTTATGGTGTTGTCCATAGACTTCTGCAGCTGTTATTTGTGGTTTCTGACTGAATTGTTGGCCTTCGTCCATATGACTAAATCATCTGCAAATAGTGTGCATTTGATATGCTGATTAGTTTTGATTTCCTTAGGGAGGTCATTGATGTAACTATTGAAGAGAATGGTGCTTCAGACGGCGCCTTGTGGCAGTCCTGTTTTGGTTCGGACGTAATTTGATTGGAAGTTGTTATACTTTGAAGCTATCCATCTTTGTGTTATAAAGGATTTAACCCAGTGTAACATATGGCCTGTTATACCCATTTTTGTAGCTTCCAAATAAGGTTGACGCACCACACTTTGTCATAGGCTGCTTGTAGGTCTACAAATACTGCTAGGACACTCTCTCTTTTGTTGAAGGCATCCTTGATCTCCTGGGTGAATTTAACCAATTGGTGACTTGTTGAAAGTTTTGGTCTAAAACCTGCCTGTTCTGGAGTCAGAAGGTGTTGTGTTTCCAAATACCAATTTAATCTAGTCATAACCATTCTTTCCATTATCTTGGCTAGTACGGATGTTAAAGATATTAGGTGGTAGCTATTTATATCTTCTGCTGGTTTATTAGGTTTTTGGATAGGTATTACAATGGCTATTTTCCATTCTGCTGGTATGCTGTACTGTTGTTGCCAAACATTATAGAAGTTGAGTAATCTTCTTTTCATTGAAGATCCCAGATGTGTTATAAATTCTGGAAATATTCTGTCTGGTCCAGCTTGTTTACCTGTTTTGGTCTTCTTTATTGCCTCTTCCAGCTCTTGTATAGAGAACTTTTCACTAAACATGTCATGTGGTTTCATGCGATTGTTTAGGATGCTCTTGGCAATTTTGGTTTTGATTGCTTTTTGGTTGTCCTTTGCATATTTGTTGAGTGTGTTCATTGGCATAGTGGTGGTTAAATGTATTTGCAATTGTTTTATCATCGGTAATAGGCTTATTTTCTATTTTTATTGGGGGTTTGTTTTGGTTGGCATTATTATTGTTAACTTTTTTGATAAAAGTGTATACTGATCTACCTTTTGGTGCAAACCCTGCTTTGCTTATAAAGTTGTGGAAGCTAGTTCTTTTTTTGATGTTTTTATTATTGATTTAACATTTATCTTCAAATATAGTTCTTTTTTGCTTAATAATTTCTCTTTTGAGAATGGCACTTTGTTTTCTCCAGTGTTGTACGTCTTGTGGATTTTTTGTTCTCTCAGCTGTTATTCTTAATCTGTTTCTTTCTATTTTTATTGCCTGGAGTTGTGTGTTCCAAAAGGGTTTGTATCTTTTAATCCTTCCCCTTGGTATGTTAATGTTTGCTCGGTGTAGTATTATGTTGGTTATGTTTCTTAATTCATCTTTTGGTTTTGTTTTGATTTTTGATTGTTTGATGTCTGCTTCTGCTTCTATTGGTACTTATTCCAATTTGCTTTTTTGAAGTTCCATGTGATTCTGGTTTGTCTGGGTGTAAAGGAGTGTGTCCATTTGATCTTTGTGATGACTGCTCTATGCTCCATCCCCATATCTTCTACTGTGCGAGTTGCAACATTTGACAGATTTGATGAAATAATGGATAGGTCAGGATTTGTTCCATGTCCATTATAATGGGGGTATGTTGGTGGATCTTATTGTTTGTATAGTATTTCTACAGTGTTGGATGCTATAAATTCTTCTACGGCTTTGCCTGATGCATTTTTGTAAGTAAAGCCCCAATTTGGGGAAGCTGCATTAAAGTCTCCTACTATTACAGTGTTATTACATGTGAGGTCTAATATATCTAGATTCAAATGTTTGTTATTAGGAGGACTGTATATTAAATAGATGTTAGTGTGGTAATTCTGTTTCCATACTTCAATTTCTATGATTTCAGATGTATCATACTCATTCATTTGCTTGATAATTACAAAATTTGTGGTGAGGGTTGTTTTACTCCCTACTAGGATTCCACTGGCTATTTGTCTGGATTTATATAAGATATGTTGGTTGTATCCAGGTGTGTTGATAAATTGTTCATTTTGTGGGCTAATATAAGCTTAATTAATTATAAAAATATCTATGTCTTGGATTATCACTTCATTCATCAATTCTGTTACTTTTGCAGTAGATAATCCTCCTGCATTCCACTGGAGGATGTTGAGTGTAGTTCTTTCTTTTGCTCTAATAAGTGCAGTTTTTGTTTTGTATTGGTGCTTCTTGTGCCTATAATTGTTGTTCATTTTGCAGCAAAATCTCAAAATCTGCTCCCAGGGGACACTGCGTGGAGGCGAATAACCTTGTCCCCCGTTTTAATTTGCATTTAATTTATATTTAATATAAGGTTAAATCCAATTGGTCATATAAGAAAGATAAGTGCTTTTAATTCCAATAACAATTAAGTTTACATTTATTTATGAGAGTATAAAATTATTCAGATTTTATTTTTAAAGTTTAATAGAAATATTTAAAATTTGACAACAATGAGTTAAGATAATTTATAAAAGCATTATTAAGGAAATCTAAAATATTTTTATTATTATTATTATTAAGAGTTTTTTTTATTTAACAACTAACAATGAATTAAAAAAAATAATAGGAACTAACATTAAGAGGTTTAATTAATTATTAAGATATTTGGTCTGTGTATTCTTATGTATTATGGTTGTTCAGTTCAACAAAACAACCATAAGAGGTAGAAATACAAAGACCAAATAACTTAATTGACAATGAAATATTTAGATTTTTATTTAAAGTTATATTTAAGTATAAAAAGAAGAAAAATTTCCAAAATTATTGCTAAATTATAAACCCCACAGAAGGGATATGTTGGATGCCCACACAGAAGATGGTCTGAACAATTTTAACAATTCTAGCTTTCATGAAACCAGAACGAGCCAACAGGCTTAATCCCTGGATGATGATTATTAAAATTCAAAATTATATATTAACTTTTATTTTATTATTTAGGCAGTATTAAAATCCTACTTTATCTCTAATCTCCATGTATATTCCATTAATATTTTGTGTAGTTAAATCATTCAAAAGTAAATTCAAATTATTGTATGTTTCTTTCATATGAATATTATAAACAATAGCTCTAGGCATATTGTGTAACAACGCACCCTTTAAACTTAATATGGAAAAACCAATGAAAAGGAGCATTCTGACTTTCTCAATTTTTCCATTAGTTCAACATCATTACAAATAGACAACTTCATTGTTCTTTGAAAAAAAATTTTGTGTGTTCATGTGTTCCATAAGTTGTTATTTTGACATTGGGCTCAAGCAAGTTCTAGGTATGTAACTGAGAACTTAACAATTCCAACTGATTTTTTATTACATTAATATCCTTCTACTCCATGGTGTAACAAGCCTAGAATGCCCTTGGCCTACCAGCTGGCTGCTGGCCTTACAGCCACATGTCAATCATAGAGGTGGACGATCATCCTGTCAGTATAGGAGTGACACGTGGTCAGCATATCAGGTGTTCCAACCATTATAGATGACTTTTTCAACTTGGAGCAGCTACCTATTATAGCTACCTAAATTCCTCACAATGCTGGATGGACACTTGTTCCATACTGGCCGAAGTTCTCTAAGAAAAAGACCCATAGCTCTACACCAAGGCATCATACCTTAAACCGCTCGGCTTAGGCTGGGTAAGTTAAGATCCATTACTAACAGTCGGTTTCACCAACAGAGGTAACTGTATTACGCCCGTTTAAGCTATGCATTATACACGGGGAAAACTGGCGTAATACAGTTACCTCTGTTGGTGAAACCGACCCTAAATTGTAAAGTTTGGCTTGGAAAATCAAATAAATATATTTTGGGTTTGAATGCAAGTTTCATGTTTTGCAGATCCTTCTAAATTCGTAATATTTCAATTATTAGTGAAATTTATTTTGTTTTTCTAGAATTTGTACAGGATTTTTAAGTATGTTTTTTTTTTCACCACTGAATGTAGTTAGCGAAATATCTAATTTGAATTAATTCAAAATTCCCGCGTAATGGAAATTTCCATTAGGCGGGAATTGTGAGGGAAATTTCAGAATTGTCCAGTGAAGTTTAACAACCTGTTTTTAACGAAATGGAAGCATGGCGGATGATGGCAGTTAGTAATTTTGTCTACTTTATAAATTACGATGCCTTGAATTAAGCATATAAAGACAACAAATACCGGAATAAAGACAAAAATTTTAAGTGATATATTTCCGAGTTTCAAGTGAGGTAATTATGCGTGTGTTTACACGCATCAGTGTTTTGTGATCCTAACCTTGTTTTTTTTTTCCGCCGAATTATAAGTTGAACACATATTGACAAATATGATACAATGAAAATATAAGGATGTTCTGAGATAATATATACAATATTACGTTAAACCATATTTTTAGATTATGTTTACTGAGGAAATACATATTGGATTTGGAGTTGATTATAATGTTCTTTAGTGCTGTTGTGAAACACGTGTGCAATCTCAAGTGAAATAACACATTAATATTTTCAATGCTACTGTAGTTAATTAGATCATTTGGAAGCTTAGGAAGAAGTTAGAGAAGGTAATCTGAACTTTAACCTGGAGCTTATTTGTGCAGAAATTTCTGTAAGTGTTGGATTTCACCAGAAATTGGACTTTTCTCAATTTAATTTATTTTTAGTAGTCCTTATATACTATAGGTTTGTATCTAATTTTCTAGCATTCTCATTTGAAGGCGTTTCCATTTTTGATACACTTTGTCTCAGATTTAGAGTATGACGTTCTGTGATTTACCATACAACTTTCTTATAACACTTTTACTACATATTTTACCTTTTTTTAAATAACATTTCTTAGTATTTTAAACATTTTGAAACGATTCTTGGCTGAACTTGGAAAAAGTTAGTACTTGTCTCACAATTTTTTCTAAATTCTACAGAATTGCATGCTCGAGATTTGCGAATGCTTAATGTAGTTTCCGCTAGATGGTAGTGAAATAGGGGCTAAGGTCCAGTATTTGTTGATTGCAATTTTTGATACAATATTTGGGTGAGGTAGGTTTTATGCCCGTCACAATTCTACACTCACATTCTTATGCCACTGATGCACTTAACACTTGTAAACACGTTTTGTACTGTTTTAAACATTTTGCAACGATCTTCAAGCTTTCTTTACAATATTTTATATTTATATATTTACGTAAAACATGATCGTGGATACATTACTTACTTGCTACTTTGCCATGTTGTTCCAACGTTGCCAACATTTGAAAATAATTTCAAACCATATTTAGTGTTAGTGTACGTAAAATTAGTTTATAGTTTATTAAATAGTACGCATGTAAATTGTTTTCTTAGGTTAGGAAATGGGAAGTTGGTTTACGTCCATTTTTTTAAGCATTTGGGAATAAATAATATGCATGTAAATTGTTTTCTTTAGTTAGGAAATGGCAAGTTAGTTAACTAACATTTTTTTTTTTGCATTTGGAAATTTATTCCCAAAGTTGGTAACGCCGACTACAGAGCCATCTACTGGAGGCTATATTAACCATTACAGCAACTCCCGCGACTCGTGCATGTGCACTGCGATTTTGTGGAACTTAGAAGATTTCGTCACTGGCATAAACCAGACTTTTTCCCAATATTTTTATGTCATTCTTGCACTACACGCTTTTACCACTTGTAATTACGTTTCACACTATTTTAAACATTTTGCAACAATTATTTAGATAAAGTTTCCAGTAAATGCAGTGAGAAATTTTTATAAGTCCCAGGCAGACACCACGCCCATGCGCCATCAAAGGAAAGCAATTTACATTATGGAATCATGCGATGCTGCCAACATATACACGATAATGCAATTTAAGTACTCTAACCTGTGAATGACCAACCTAAAGTTAACCAAATGCAATTTAAGCACTGTAACCTGTGAAAGAATGCGACGCCCAAAAATAAATAGTAAGTTCTGAAATTCTGAAATACATGATCTATGTTGGCTGCACTGGAACATGTGTTTTTTGTTGTTGTATAGAAATAGCATAAGCTGTATGAACTTCAGTACGATATCGATAATAGTCGATATGTGGCAAGGATGATAATCGATATGTGGTTCGATGGTGGGTTATCGCTAGCTCTATAAACTCTGGCACATGCACACTGTTGTTCTATAGGACTTTGAAAATATATCAAGTAAGTTTAAGTGCAATTTTTCCTATTCATTAAAATCAATATGGCTGTCACGTCTTTAAGTTATGTATGTAGTTAGATATTATAGAAAAATACATTGAAATAAATGTTAGAAAAAATGTAAAATTTATTGTAAATAATAGTAAATAATTTGTAGGTGCATGCATGTGGTGTCTGCCTGGGACTTAGAAAAATTTCTCACTGCGCTTAATGGAAACTTCAGTCCAATTATTTAAACATTTCTTGCAAATTTTAAAATATTTACATAATTATGCAAATATTGTGAATGAAGTTGTACAGAATTATAGTGTGCATGTGCGAGATGTGTAAATGTTTAATGTAACTTCCGCTAGATGGCTCTGAAATTGGTGTTACCAACATTTGCAATTAATTCCATACTATATTTCAAGAAATTAACTTCATTTTGTTAGGTTCCATGGGACAAATTAAGGCTCAACTGCACTTCTACTAGCGCTTGATTTTTCAGTTATATTGTTGTAAACTATAGCTCTTCTGTATTACTAACATTATTTAATATTTTTAACTTTTTCAAACAATTTTCATAACATTATTAGACAATTTTGAGTATTTATTTAAATATGCAAATCACAATATTATGACACTGTTAGACAATATTGTGATGCTAACTGCTATTTTCTCCACAGAGTATATTACTTAGTCTGTTTTGGGTTATCGCTGGTTGGATCAGCATTAGGGAGTGATAAGTGTACACCCATTTTTAATAAACGTATGGTAATTTTAATATTATTGATATATTTTTTAACATAGATTTGGGGACTTATTGCAAATATTGGTCATTTAAATTTTGTAGCGATGGATAGTAATCGAGGATGATAATCGATATGTGGTTCAATTGTGGGTTATCACTGGCTCTATAAACTATGACGCATGCACACTGTTGTCCTATAGGACTTTGAAAATCTTTCACGCTAGTTTAAGTGCAGTTTTCCCAAATTAATGTACGCAAGATTAGTTTATTATTTATTGATTAATATGCATGTAATTAATTTTTTTAGGTTAGAAAGAGGGAAGTTTGTGTATGTCCATGTATTATAAACATTTGGGAATTTATTTAAAGTTGATAACACCAGTTTTACTACCATCTTGCAGAAGCTTCATTATGCATTTGAGCATCTTGCGCATGTGCACTGATTCTGTACAACTTCGAAAAGTTTGTGATTGACAAATATTAGACTTTCTGAAATAGGTGTTACTAACTTTCGCAATAAATTCCCAAATGTTTAAAATAAATGGAACAAATTAACTTCCCTCTTCCTAACCTAACAAAATAAATTACATGCATATTAATTAATAAATTATAAACTAATTTGTGTACACTAACTTGTCCTATTGGAACCCATTAAAATGGAGTTAATTTCTTGAAATATGGTTTTAAATTAATTGCAAATGTTGGTAACACCTATTTCACTCCCATCTAGCGGAAGTTACATTAAGTATTTGTTCATTTCACACATGCGCACTGCGATTTAGAAAACTTAATTAAGTGTCAATTCTAATAAAATTCATATCAAATTCCGTTGAGGTGAATAGTCATATGATGAAAGTTAAAAATTAAAATGTACCTGTTGGCAGGTGCCTTCATCCTCAACTTTGTTAAAATATTGTACATATAATTAACTGGAGCGCTTTTGGAAATTATCTCCCATCTTCGGCAGGTTGAGGTTCTGCTACTTGTTAGTGTTGTTTATGGTGATGTATACTCCAACTGTTTGTAGCAGCAACTGACTTCTTTTTGATGATCTCGTATAATGGGTTTGACTGGGGTGCGTTTTCATTAAGAAGTGAGGTGTTGTATGTTTCCTTTATAATTTTGACGTCTTCAAATATATTTATCCTAGCTGGAATGTTTTCTCGGTGGATTATCGTGAGAGTATTTTCAATTGTGTTCATTCAATGACCTGCATTAATAGGATATTTAGCATAGCTTGATTTATCACCTGCATGTATGAAATCTTTTAGGTGTTCTTTATATCTTGTATTGAAATTTCTGCTTGTCCTGCCAATATAAAATTTATTACAATCTTTACATGTTAGTTTGTAGACTCTCAACAAATTCAACAACAAGGGAAGTCTACAAACTAACATGTAAAGATTGTAATAAATTTTATATTGGCAGGACAAGCAGAAATTTCAAAACAAGATATAAAGAACACCTAAAAGATTTCATACATGCGGGTGATAAATCAAGCTATGCTAAACATCTAATTAATGCAGGTCATCGAATGAACACAACTGAAAATACTCTCACGATAATCCACCAAGAAAACATTCCAGTTAGAATAAATATTTTTGAAGATCTCAAAATTATAAAGGAAACATACAACACCTCACTTCTTAATGAGAACGCACTCCAGTCAAACCCATTATACGAGATCATCAAAAACAAGTCAGTTGCTGCTACAAACAGTTGGAGTATACATCACCATAAACAACAACAAGTAGCAGAAGCTCAACCTGCTGAAGATGGAAGATAACTTCTGAAAGCGCTCCAGTTAATCATATATACAATATTTTAACAAAGTTGAGGATGACGGCACCTGCCAACAGGTACATTTTAATTTTTAACTTTCATCATATTAATTAAGTGAATGGCAAATTATAATTTTTCGATTGTTTCTATCCAGCGATTGGGTTCAACCTTTCAATACTTCATTCTATGATTTTCCTTACTACATTCTTGTAATACTGTTCTCTATATACTTTTTCCGTCTTTACTAACATTTTGCAACAATAGGCCTACCTGTAACATTTTTTACAATTATTAAAATATTTATCTAGGTATGCAAATTGTTGTACTTATCTGTCAATGATTTTTTCTTAATTCTACAGAATCATATTATGCATGTGCAAATGCTTAATGAAACTTGAGCCAAATGGCAGGACATATATGTAAAATCGGTATGACCAACATTCACAATTAATTCCAAAACATATTTTAAGAAATGGATGTTCACTCAGTTCATTTTGTAAGATTCCAATGGGACAAGTTTGTGTACACCAGATTAGTTCATAATTTATTAAATATATTTAATTTATTTAGTCAGATTATGAACGGGGAAGTTAGTGTACATCTATTTCTTATAAACATTTTATTGCGAAGGTTGTACTGATTTCACAGATATGTGGTTCCATCTGGTGATAATTCCATAAATGTTTATGCATGCGCACTGCTATTCTGTAGAACTTAGAAAAATTCATTGAAATAGGTATTCTAAAGTTTTTCCCAAAAATTGTATTTAACAACTTACAGGTTAATTAAATAAAACTTTGTGACTACATATGTTAGAAATTAAGGTTAAGACAGCAGAATGTAGGTAAAAATAATTCAAAATGGCCAATGGACATTAGGTAGTTACTTAGGGAACCTAATAGCTGAGAGACTATATTTGAAGGGAAAAATTATACGCTCAAACAGGGGTTTGAACCCAGGACCTTCGGCTTTCTAGGCATTCTCTACTGCTGAGCTATCTGAGCACTCCAATCTAAATGCAAATTTTTCTCTTATACATTGTTAATTCCCGAGTGCCAAATGCTACGAGCCTTTGCTCGATTATGCAAATGGCAGCTTCTCATTTATAATGTAATGTAAAATTCCCAATAAAGGTCTTCTTCTTATTCTTCCTTCCAAGTATTAGGCCAAGGCCTGTTATGATCCTATAGAAAATTTTCCCTCCAGCGTTTCATAGGACGGCCCAGAGATCTTCATCCTCTTGGTATATAATTATAAACAGCTTTGGGGATCCGATTTGAACTCATTCTTTCAAGATGGTGTTTCCAATTTAGTTGGTACTATTCCAAAATTGGCGTAGTCTTCAATTCTTTTAGGATATCGGTGTTCCTTTTCTGATCCCATCTGGTGATACCTGCTGTTCTGCGCATGAATCTCATTTCACAAGCCGTTATTCTGCTTTCATGTTGTCTTTTTAGTGTCCATGCTTCACTACCATAGGTCAGCACTGGTCTAGCCAAAGTGTTATATAAACGTAACCTGGTGTTTTTTTGTACAAGGGATGGTTTCATAACTTGATTAATAATTCTCAAACTTTTATTATAACTAGTAATTTTTTCAGGGATATCCTTTTCATCCCAGATAGAAAGATAATATCCAAGATATTTAAATTGATTAGATCTCTCTAAAATTTTATTCTGGAGACAGATTTTACTTTGTATGGGGTCCTTCCCATGAAATGCCATAATTTTAGTTTTGTTAATTGATATTTCCATATTAAATTTGGCAGCTGTTTTTTGTAAATTATAAATTGATCGTTGCAAATTATTTTCGGAAAGTGCCAGAAGAGCTAAATCGTCTGCAAAAAAGAATAGCATCTAGTTTGAGGTTCCTATTGGTGGGTATATATCCTCGTTGTGTTTTCCTCCATTTGTTTATTAATCTATTCATATATATAAAGGTCTTCTTAATAAAGAAGCCATGATTGGGTGACATTTTGTTCCATTTGGTGCTTAGGAATTAACAGTATATTGGAGTGCTCAGATAGCTCAGTTGGTATGGCATTGGCATAGAAAGCCAAAAGTCCCTGGATTCAAACCCCGGTCTGAGCGTGTATTTTTCTCTTCAAATAATAAGGTACCTTAGTGTTATGTTGGAATTAAAAATAATCCCTTTGATTACTGTTTGTTTGTTATTACACATTTATATTGTATATACCTAGTGTTTTGTCAGCTTTTTAAAATTTGTCAAGTAGTGAAATATATTGGTTTAGTTCATAAATGACCGTACAGGCCACATGGCCTAAAACGAATTTGTTCATGATGATGATGATAGTTCATAAATGCTCTATGTAATTCCCAATTGGAATATATAATAATACATTTGTGCTAACCAAAGAGAAGGTGTATGTTTTAAGACATTTTAATTTGACAGTGTGAAGCATATAAATGTTTAACTTTTAGTTTATTTTTTCATTTCAAGAAATAATCCAGAACACCATATACTGTAGGCTAAAATATATCTGTTTATATTCAATTTTTAAGTAATCTTTTTGTTAGGTCTGACATCTGAATCTGGAGGAAGGCTCAAGATGGAGCCTCTACCTGTCACTGATGTTGTGACTATCCTTCGTCATTGGGAGGAAGAACATCAAATGCCGAACTATGACCCTGTTCCAACGCTTACTAGGTATGTCAATTTTTACCATTCTCTTCCTCATCAGAATTAGTTATTACTATAGAAAAATTGTCAGCCATCATGGTCTGGTGATAATGTTCCTGCCTCTAGTCCCAAGGGTCACGGGTTGAAACCCGGCCAGGTTCAATGGATTTTTAAGGTGGAAAATTCCAAGTGACAAGTCCAGGAGGAACTTTAAGCTGTGGATCTCAAGTCTGAAGACTTTTTAGGCTCATAAAAGAACTGCAAATCTGAATAAAAAGGCCTCTGTGCATAATTTAACCGATCTTCATCCATCCATATAATAACTTAGTTGTCTACTCTGTCTCATTGTGGTGATGTGCTAATCACTTGTCACTTGTTTACATATGTAGTAAATAAACTTAACTAAATTAGTTTGGTTAAGAATGGCTAGATCCAGGATCCCCAAGGCAATAATGAACTACTGTCCAAATGGGAAATGGTCACTTGGTCGACCTATGAAAAGATGGCACGAAAACAGCTTTCTCAGGCCGTAACAGTTCTTCTAGGACTAATACCTGGCAGGATGATGATGATGATGTTTGGTTAAGAAATCCCGCTCGGGAGCACTTGTGTACCCACATGGGATGTATGGGGTATATACATTAATTTATATATCCATCCATAGTAATTCTGCCTGAAGGCAGGTCCTTCACTGCAATCATGGCATTTTCATGCTATGCTTGCAGCTTTACTAGGGAATTGTGGGTATGGTAGCTTCCCATTGCTTTCCACACTGGTGAAGGATGATGATGATATAATGATACGGATGATGATAATGATAAGGGTGATGATGATGGCCATATGATTTTGGGGACCATTTGGGCCTTAAAGTTTTCCTGACATTTGTCTCACAGGTGAGAAAAACATTGATAAAAACCTCACCCAGAAAAACTGCCCCGACCGGGATCGAACCTGGACCCGCTGCATGACAAGGCAGCATGCTACCTCGAGACCACAGCGGTGGACAATTTATATGTATAATGTAAAAAAAATTGAATATTTTATTTTGTATTAGCCTATCTTTAAGCTGTAAACATTTACATTTTATTTAAGATCTACAAAAATAAATTTAATCTCTACTCTTGAAAACAGGAAGTCATGACATGTGTTGGGTTTTTGATTCATCAATGCAAGCATGTTGATGCTTGAGTTGGAGACAAAAAGATAAAAATGTGAGTACAGTATTGTAATAAAAAGGAATTACTATATTTTTTGTAAATCCATTGCTGTGGTCTCAAGGTAGCATGCTGTCTTGTCATGCAGCAGGTCCACGTTCGAATCTCGGCCGAGACAAATTTCTTGGGTGAAGTGTTTTTGTAGGATTTTTCTTCACCTGTAAGTCAAATGTCTGGAAACTTTAAGGCCCAAATGGTCCACGAACATCATATGGTCATCATCACATTCACCTCATTATGTTTAAGATTAAGGTCTCTCCTGGCACATCATTACTGTCATGATAACCTATCATATCATAGGGGTGGCATAACTCTGCTTCTAGGCACTTCAACCTCAGAAGTAGGTTAAAATATGCTGATACTACAAGAGAATACCAGAAATGTCAAAATGAAAAACTGGTGGCATTGATTATTAAAATAATTATTTATTGTGTTTCCAAGAATATCATGTTACTGAGTTAACTCAGTGGTTACTTTTTGAAATTCATATTTGGAGTTCTCTGGTTCAACATTGCAAAATAAATATTGGTAAATACACACACAGAGGATAACTCTTGTCCGCATGTTTTTTGAACTCAGTATAGTTCTGCATGTCTCAGATGGGTGACACTAGAAATTTTCTACGTTTGTATCGTCGTTTGAATGGTGTAATGGACAGCATACTAGTACATAGAACTACGGATCCAGAGTTCAAATCCCAGTTTAACGTTAATTTTTCTTTCTTAAATTAGACACAAGAAATTATTTTAAAATTTTTATTGGCAAATCCTTGGGGAAAATACAATTAGGTAGGCCTTAAGTATAGCTGGGTGGATAATATTTGGATGGATCCTAGGGAATAGGATACAGTATCGATGATGAATTGGATGGAGTTGGGTGGAGGATTGGTGCCAGTGGGGAGCCTTAGAGAATGTGGCATTGAATCTGTGAGTTAGTTGATTCTGCACATTCACAGGAAGTGCCTTGTGTGTGTATTGCATTTGTAATGTCATTTTGTATCTGCTCGATGTTTTTATTATTTATTTAATACATCTCAATGACGGATAAATCATATTAGAAGAGAAAAATTATATGCTCAGACCGGGACTTGAATCTGGGACCCTTGGTTCTCTAGACCAAGTGCTCTACCATCTGAGCTACCTGAGCAAGTACCGATCTAAATGCAAATCTTTCTCTATATACGTTGTAATTCCCACCCACCAAATGCTATGAAGCCTTTGCTTCTATCTTTGCAAATGGTGGATCCTTTATTAAGAAGGTAACTCAGATGGTAGAGCACTTGGTCTAGAGAACCAAGGGTCCCAGGTTCAAGTCTGGTCTGAGCGTATAATTTTTCTCTTCTAATATGATTTATCCATCATTGAGATGTATGAAATTAATAATAAAACATCAAAAAGAGCCATACTGGCATTTATAATGAAATGTATAATTCCCAAATATATCTACTTAATAAAGGAGCCACCATTTGCTAAGATAGAAGCAAAGGTCTGAAGTCCCGGTCTGAGCGTTTAATTTTTCTCTTTTAATATGGTTTGTATCTGCTACTGTTTTCTATCCAGCCTAAGAAACACTGAATGTATTACTCTGCGCAGCATGTGTAAAAGTACATGATCTCAGTCAGCTGTTTATTACAAGCCGATAAATTAATGCACAACAATTGTTTTAATTTTTAATGTTGTATTAACACACACAATGGTATGTCAAAAACTAATTAAATTATAATTGTTAATATTAAACAAATTAATTCAAATCAAACATTTAAATTAAAATAACTGTAACTGTACTTACAGTAAAATCTATGCACCTTATAACGAATTGCACATTTCACAAAATCGTCTACCAGTCCTAAAACAGGTTTAGGCATTTTCCTCTTCTTGTTGCGCATTTTGTTATTATCAGTTTCTTTTAATTCCCGCGAACATATACAACACTACTCTCTGACAACCAGTATATTAAGGAAACGTTCATCAATATCATAAGAAAGCAATCAGTTGATCTTGAAGTCTGACATTTTGTCTCGTTATACAATCCTTAAACAAGGCTGAAGGCATGTATAACGATTCCCATGTAAAGTTGACACCTCTTATATACTGAACAGTTAATAACATCATTAGAGGCCTTACTGGCTTTTAAAGTAATGTTAAATTTCCAATAAATGTCTTCTTAACTAAGAAGCCGCCATTTGCAAAGATAGAAACAATGGTTTCAAAAGCATTTGGCGATAGGGAATTACAACGTATATAAGAGAAAAATTTGCGTCTAGATCGTAACTCGCCTCGGTAGCTCAGTTGGTAGAGCACTTGGCCTGGAAAGCCAAGGGTCCCGGGTTCGAGTCCCGGTCTAGGCGAAAATTTTTCTCTTCAAATTTAGTTAATACAGTGTTTATTAGTAAGAATTTTCAACTGAGATGTGTATAAACTTTCTATAAAAGTTATGTATGGTTTATTAGTAAGAGGGTAATTGTATAGCTCAGTTATTCAAATAGAGTTTGCTGTAGAACAGAACTATATCAATAAAATCAAACTTTAACAAAACAATAACTGTGCTGTAATTTTAAAACAAATTGCAAAAGAAATAATTAATTAAACAAATACTGTTTTTTCTTTTTCCTCTAATGGTAGCATTTGGGATCATTTAACCCATTTTGCTTAAAACAAATTACTAGTCGACCTGTTATATCCTACAATTTGGCATAAAATAAAAGGACAAAAATTATTAAATCACCTGCATTTGGATTTGATCCCAAGTTGTTTCATTACAAATGTATTATTTTAGCCATCATGACCACATCAATTATATATCATCTGCTTCCTCCAGATTATACTTTTCCTATGGCATGGAATTATTCCCTATATGGTCATCTGAATTTCAGTGTCACTCCATTAAATCCAGTGTTTTCTACACTCAGAAAATGGGGCAAGAGATACACCTGGAATACATAAATACATTTTTATATTGGAAAGAAAAATTATGTTCAAACCGGAAGTCGAACACTGGATCTCTGGGATTGTTGCCAATTTTTATATTGGAAAGAAAAATTATGTTCAAACCGGAAGTCGAACACTGGATCTCTGATTCTGTACGTCAGTGCGATAACTGTTATGCCATTCGAACTTCCGATAGGAAAGTAAAATTTCTTTCCACTTATACAATTCTCCTTTCATCCAAAGACCGATAGCCATCGCTATCAACAATGCCATCTGAGGACTTCTATTTGAAGTATTTTTATTGAGAATTTAAATATTAATTTTAAGCGGTAAAGCTTCATACTTTGATGTTATATTTTAAATGAAAACACTTTCCAGAATTGGATATAAACATAAATACATTTTTTTTTATTATTGATTTAACATTTCTCACTGAAAGATAAATTATATTTGAAGAGAAACATTTTTCTCTTCAAATATAAATATATATTTTACACTCAACACGCACATGTACACACTCATGCACACTAGCTGATTATTATCCGGATATTAATTTATCTCAATCTTCTTGTCATCAACCAGCTTTGTGACCCTAAAATGATGGATTTGGTTTCATTTCAGTCATTTTGGACATTTTACTTTTCATCCCTTCTGAAATCCCCTTCCAATGGGGGCTAATTTGGACTTAACTGGTATTAGGATGTCATTTTTCTTCTCAGCAATCTCTAAAACTATGGATTCAATACTAATATTGATTTATTTTCTGTCATTTTCATGTCACCTCCCCATTTTATCCCTCCCTAAGTGGGCTAAGATTCAAACTTGAGCTTAAATCTCATTGGGATTGTTGCCAATCAGTTTATCATCCCCAGAAACTGTGAATTTGAGACTAATCTTGTCATTTTGTACATTTGTTATACTAATACCAGTTAAAAAAAGCACATATAATTGGTCTAAAAATTGATTTAAATAATTGTTTCCAGACTAGCAGACATAATAGAAGTGGAAACAGAGAATTATATGAAAATGGATCCTGATCCGTTTGATGAGCGTCATCCATCACGTGCGGATCCTGAATGTGCTCTAGGACATATATTGAAAGTTCTGTTTCGCAAAGATAATTTCATGACTAAGGTATGTATTTGAGTGTCATTATTGATGTTTCTCTTGCTAGAACATGGAATTCACTCCCACCCTATGTCAGAGACTGCCAAACTTTACCATCTTTCAGAAACAAATTGAAAATAAAATTACTAACAGAAAAAACTCACTAATATTACTTTTTAAGAATTAATAATGCGTTTTTGCATTATTTAATAAAAATAGACTTAGGATTTGTTAATATATTTACCTAATGCCTTGTATAAAAAGCATAGATTAATTCATTGTAGTTTATTACTTTCTTTGTATTTTTTTTCTTTTCTTTTTATGTATAGTAGATTCGAGCTGTTATTCCTTTTTTTATTCATTGTATCATTAATTTAATTTTAATTGTATTTAGTTTCATTGTATTATTAGACGTTATTTTCATTATTATTCAATATGACTGATAATTAATTGTTCAATATGACTACTATTGTAATTTTTTTTGTATTCATATGTAACATATGTTTGTCCTGTTTAATATGACTATTATTATAATTTTTTTGTATTCATATGTAACATATGTTTGTCCTGTTTAATATGACTATTATTGTATTTTTTTTTGTATTCATATGTAACATATGTTTGTTCTGGTGAGTGGAAGAGAAGGCCACATGGCCTTAACTCCACCAGGCTAAATAAATCTATTCTAAATCTATGTGTGTTTTATGCTGTGACACTCTGTGGCAATGTTTAAAATTAGTGAAGATTTTATACATTTAATTCTAAGTATATAACATTTGAATAATTTGAAGTAATACATTTTAGTACTTTTTATATTGTTGACAACAGTTGGTATGAATAAAAGGGAGATGCTTGCCCAGATACCAATTTTGGATGCCTCTCAATTACATGAATAACATTGCTGTCTCAAGTTCAATGTAATCTTTGACTTCAGCAGTGTCTCACCCATTTGCCTGTTGAGATGCATCTTCACAATTTGGTATGAATGAAAAAGAGCCGTATCTTATTTTCTTGAGATGCATATAGATATTTTTTTTAAGTCAATGGATGAAGACACAACTCCATGAGGACATTTAATTTCATTATGATGCATCTAGGAAAAAAAAAATGTATAAAGTGGGGAGGAATTCTGCAATATTAAATTGTTCAAACTGTATACATTTAAAATAGAAAATGTAGTGTAATTTGCATAGAAACAAGAGTAGGAAGGAAAAGATGGTAAATCTTTTGCAACAAATAGCAGTTCAGGATTTCAGAGTGGCATTGTAAAAAAAATATTGTTTATAACTAGATAGTGAGTCATGAAATCTCACCTCATTCATACCGTAGTCTTCAAGCGCAGTACTGCAGTTTCAAGAGGCATCCCTCTCATCTACAGTAAAGATGATTGAAGATGAGAAGGATATTCCTTTAACCTTTTCACTGCTGAGATATTTCTAGCCTTTAAAACCCTCCTTGCTCAATGCAGGGAGAAATATGGAAAAAGTTTATTTAGGTTCCTAGGAGATGGCAATATATGCCTGCTTAGTTTGAAAGCAATGCAATACGTATTATATAACTAGCAGGCGTTTGGAGTTGAGAATGGATATACACACCCATAGCACAGCAAGCATTTTCTTTGCCAACGGATATACCCGTTTTGTAGCAGTGAAAAGGTTAAACTGCAGTACTGTGCCTGAAGGTCACGAAATTTATGAGGTGAGATTCCACGACTCATTATCTAGTTATTAACTTGAAAACCTCATAATGTTAAATCCCGTAATTAATTTACGAAAAAAAATTTGGTGTTTCATGGGTAGCAGTATTAAAAAAAAATTCTGTGATTTAATTTATTTTGTGTTTTAATAATATTTTATCAAATAATCATTAAATAAATCAGATTTTACACCTAACCTCACATTTTATATAATATCCAGGAACTGGTTTCAAAGAGCTGTTCTCTTCATTTTCAACTGACATATTTTAACTTTTATAAGATTCATGGTATGTTCCGTTGAGGTGGTATTCAAAATTAAAGCGTAAAATTATGGAGCATTCACCTGAAAGGTCTGTCTCCTCAACTTTATTAGTTATTTAACTGTAGTGCTTTCGGGACTAGTCCCATAATCGACAGGGAAGCGCTACAGTATCATTTCAATAAGTTATTGGTACAACAAAATGTCTACATAAAACACTATATAAATCATACATTATGAATGTGCAATAATTGTATCTGAATTGTAAATACTTTTATATTCGCTTATTAGTAAAAATCTGTATTTAATTTATGAAGAACCCAGAAAACAAATTTAACGAGATGCTTTTAATTTCTTGTACTTATTAATGAGGGAATGTTATTTCAACAAATTTAAAGAACAAAAATAATGATACAAGAGTATATTTCTTGAAATAAAAGCTTTAAGTGAAGTCATTAAATCAATCATGTTAAATAGTATTGCACTTACATAGGATTGCATCATTCAGTTTTATGATAGGTCATTATTCACCATTGAACTTGAAATGTTCATTCTTCATGTAAATTAGTTCTGAAATGGCCATGGCAGCATTCTTTCACAGTTACTCAGTGTCTTCTTAATGAACTTTAACTACACAGAGAAACATATTTTTGTAGATGAAAATATGAAATGTTTTTTTTAATATGATAGGGAGTAACATTAAGAGGTTTTTAATTAAAATTACAGTGGGAGGAAACACTATGGGTGGATTTCTCAACCGAAGTCTAAACCATGACCGCGGTTTTCTAATTTTTTATTGCTTCCATAACACCTATAAAAATGACTGAAAACTCACAGAAATTGTTATGAAACCATAGACATGATTCAGACATTTCTTTTTGTAATTAACAGCCGTACATTTAAAGTTTTTATAGTTGTTATGGAAACATTGGAAAACTGCAGCCGAGGTTTAGACTTCAGTTGAGAAATCCACCCTATGAGGTATTTATATTAAGAGAGGAGATATTAACACATTTTCTTCAACTCATCTATTAATTAAGAGGTTTATTATTAATTAAGATATGATCAGTGTATTCTTACCTCTAATGGTTTACAGACTGATTTTTCTCAAGTTGTCGGTCATGATTCTTGACTCACGGCTGACAACTAGAGAAAAATAGCCTGTAATCGCTAAAGATGGGGCTCAGAATTCAAGAAATGGTTTGAAAAGGAATGTGCCGACATTGTAAAGAAAAGGAAGCTAGCAAAAATGAATTGGTTACACAAGCTAAATAAAGTAAATTTAGAACAATTGGGTAGCATTAGACGGGAAACCTAGGTTACTAAAGAGTAAAGCGAGGGAATATTTGAAAGAGAAGATTAATGACCTTGAAATGAGAATTACATAAGGGAATTATAATATAAGGGAAAGGGTTTCAGGATAGAACAAATATAATTAGGAATGAAAATGGGAATTGATTGCAGATTCCAGGAAATATTAAATAAATGCAAAAGTTACTTTAATCAGCTATTAAATGTGCTTGCAGAATAGGATATTGAAGAGGATGATTTACAGATAGCAGACATGTTAGTCTTAGAATGAAATGCATTAGAGGTTGAAATGCTGATAGAAAAATGGTTAGATGGAACCGCAGCAGAACTGATAAAATCAGGGGGAGAAAAATTGATGGTTAAGATATGTCGGTTACTTATTATGATTTGGGGAAAAGAGACTCTTCCAAATGAATAGAAAGAAAAAAATCATCGTACTAATCTATAAGAAAATAGGTAAAACTGAATGCAACAACTACAGGGGCATCTCATTACTTTCAATTTTGTAAAAAATTCTAACGAATGATATATTAGTAAGCAGACTTACTCCCTGTATTGATGGCATAGTAGGAGATCATCAATATAGATTTAGAAGAAACGGGTCTACTATATGTTAGATTCTTAGTATAAGACACATTTTAGAAAAGAAATGGGAATATAATGGCACTGTGCATCAACGGTATGTAGACTTCAAAAAGGCATACAATTCAATTAAGAGGGAGAAGTTATATAGTACCCAGATGGAGTTCAGAATTCCTGAAAAGTTAGACTTACGGCAAACTTATCATATGCATGGAAAATAAAAACACGGATAATCCAACTAAGTTATTTTAACAATAAACATGCAATATGCTTGGAAATTAACAATGTATAAGAGAAAAATTTGCATTTAGATTGATGTTCTCAGGTAGCTAAGTGGTATGACCTGGAAAGCCGAAGGTCCTGGGTTCAAACCCCAGTCTGAGAATATAATTTTTCTCTTAAAATATAATGCAATACAGTATTTATTACAGTACTAAAAT
This sequence comes from Diploptera punctata, assembly GCA_030220185.1. Taxonomy (NCBI): domain Eukaryota; kingdom Metazoa; phylum Arthropoda; class Insecta; order Blattodea; family Blaberidae; genus Diploptera; species Diploptera punctata. Next base: position 44,822 of record JASPKZ010008559.1, read on the forward strand.
TAAAAAACTGTCGTACTTACAATTAATTTAAGCAAAATCTATGTCTAGGAACCACAAATCACTGTTGAAACAACATGATTTACACCAAGAAGTCCAATATTTTCCTAGACCAAGACACGAACTCAGGACCTTTGGCTTGCTGGGCCAAACGCTCTACCAACTGAGCTACCTAGGTCTAGGCGAAAAATTTTCTCTTCAAATATAATTTATCTTTCAGTGAGAAATGTTAAATTAATAATAAAAACATCATTAGAAGCCTTACTAGCTTTGTAAAGTAATGTTAAATTCCCAATAAATGTCTTCTTAACTAAGAAGCTGCCATTTGCAAAGATAGAAGCAATGGTTTCAAAAGCATTTGTTGAGAGGGAATTACAACGTATATAAGAGAAAAATTTGCATCTAGATCACGACTCGCTCAGTTGGTAAAGCGTTTGGCCCGGCAAGCCAAAGGTCCCGGGTTCGAGTCTCGGTCTAGGCGAAAATTTTTCTCTTCAAATATAATCAATTCTATCTTTATTGAAGAATTTATTAATATATTTTTAATCTCAGCTTTTACAGTGTTAAAATATAAAATTATGAAATATTTACTTAAAAGGTCCATCTCCTCAACTTAAAGATTATTTATCTGTAGCGCTTTCGGGATTAGTCCCATCATCAGCAGGATTCAATGTCATGAATTTTATTCATGTTGACTTTTACAGTGTTGTTGACATCTTCCTATGCACATTTTAAAATTCTAAAGCCAACCATAATTTCTCTTTATTTTCCCACATCCTTTCCTCTAAGCCTCTTTCTTTCATTGTTATGACTATTATTTGTGTCTGTGTTATCCCCTTCTACTTCCTGTCAGATTCCATTCATTCCATTTTGTGACATCTATAATTGCATTAGATTTGCAAGCCAATAACATGATTATATTGCCATATGTGTTTGTATCAGGTTGCACTTATTTTAAATTTTACTCTTTTTTTTTTTTTAAATATTAAATTTTATAATTTATATAAGTGAATTAGAAATTACTTTTTACATCTCACTTATATAAATTACCTCATAGTATTAATTTCCATCGTAAATTTGTATTAAAATTTTATGTTGGATTATGAATCATCTTTTCTAAAATCATTTTGTTAATATTGTTTTGCATAAAATGAAAATACAGTATAGTGAAGTATAATTTTTCAAGATTTAAAAAGTCTCCTGCTTTCTTATGTCTGCCTTTCCTATAGTTAACAGCATTCAATGCAATCAATTATGATTGAAATTTAGATATATTCCAATTAAAATTGCTTATGATAACATAAATGTAACTATTTTGGTGTCAGCAACGGTGGACTAGTGGTTATGTGCCTTGCCTCTAGTTCCGAGGGTCACGTGTTCAAACATGGCCACAGTCGTTGGATTTTTTTAGGATGGAAAAATCCAAGGAGCAAGTCCTCCGGGAGGGATTTCAAGCCATGGGTTCTGAGTCTGAAGATTTTTAGGCTTGTAAATGATCCTCAAGCCTGAACAAAGAGGCCTCTAAGCAAAATTTACTGACCAATCTCAAACATCCTAGTAATACCTTAAGTTAAGTTATGAGGTTTTTTAATATTGTTTATTTTTTATTATTTCACTCACCTCATACTTCATAACTCCTCACAAACCCAGGGTTTCTTCACATCATTTGTGACATTCTCAATGCTGTGTCACGTTCCCAACTGATGTCCAATGGCCTTCTATCCTGCAGACTGACCTCTGCGTCATCTGATGCCTGACCGACGAGGACTGATTTGGAAATTCGTCGGTCAGACATCAGATGGCGCGGAGGTCAGTCTGCAGGATAGAAGGCCGTTGGACGTCAGTTGGGAACGTGACACAGCATTGAGAATGTTACAAATGATGAAGAAACCCTGGGTTTGTGAGGAGTTATGAAGTATGAGGTGAGTGAAATAATAAAAAATAAACAATTATACCTAAAGTTGCCTGCTAGATGTTTCATTGAGTCGGTGTGTTGACCGCATGCCACTCATGCCATCTTTGGACAAATAAGGTAACTACAAATGAACTCCTGATAAAGGAGAGGCTATGTCTCAACAATGGGCTATGCCATTAATCAATCATTAATCCAAACTATCTTGGTAGTACTAACAGTCTCAAAAATTTTGGAAAATATTACCAGCTTTAGCATTTCCTTTGATAATATACAATATACTATTCTTCAAATTTTTATAATGTATAAATAACTGTATAACCAATCTTATATATTATATATTTAAAAAAAGAAAAAATTGTATTTTTCAACTTCCACATAGTTAAGATGGAGTGAACACCATATTAAAAGTGATATATTTGATACTGAAATAATAATTTTTTTTGTAGTTGGTAAATGATTACTTGCGTGACAACTATTGGTCAAGAGCAGGAAATCCAAGTAAAGACTCCCGAAATTTAAATATTGCTTCATGTCGGCTTGTGTTGGATATTATGCCAGGTCTTGAAACTTCAGCAGTTTTTCAAGTTGTAAGTATAATTATATTTATATATTTTATTTGGTATTATTACCATTATACCTATTGCATGGAAGTCATGAGTCTTGTAAATTAGAAATAAACATACAGTTTAAAGCAATGCAAATTGAAACATCTATATAAAAATTATAGCTGTAAAAAATCACAAAATTTATTAATTGTCCTTGTTCATAAATCATAAAAAACACAATAGATCAGTAAGTAAATATTTGCTCTGAAAATTTTCAAAATAAAATAGAACTTGTTGGAAACGTCATTCTGTGTAAATTGACAATGTCTTGAAAGTGGAAATAAACAGATATCATGTGACTGCCTCCCAAACACATCTCTGTGTTAAGTTCACATTTTACCATTCTGGTAAAGTTAAAAAGTTTAAGAACATATGACAAGCACTGCCAGAAATTAAACACTCATTATTGTTTAACATTTATCGGAGAATTTTTTTAAAATACTCACCTCATAAATTACTTAAGGTTTAAAAACTTGCATCAGTTTCTCAGATAGTGTGGAAGATTATACTGCAGATATTGAAATTGCCATAGATGATTTGAAAAATGAAGACAAGGTAATTATTAGGAAAGAAAGTGAAAAAGCTTTGGAAGAAATTAAAGACTCCTAAAAATGTACTAGCAAACAAAAATTTGGATATTTTGAAAAAGATTAATAAGGAGAATATAATAATTTCTGAAGCTGATAAAGGAAATAAAATAGTAATTTTGGACAATTTAGATTATATTGCAAGAATGGACAATCTTCTACAGTCAAAAGAGTATATAGAATTGAAAACTGATCCTCTTCCAAAAACTATTAAAACATTTGACAACACGTTAAAACAAATAAAACATACCATTACTTATTTTAGTATGAGGTGAGTCATAAAAAATTCTACCTTAATAAAAAACATACCATCACTAAACAAGGTAGATACAACTTAAAAGTTTCAAATCCTTCGAATCCAAGAATGTATAGCCTAATAATTAAATGAATCGTGATTTCTTCTTACCTCATACTTCTATGTTTTTTTTTAAACACAGCAGTATCGGCGACACGTCGTCATCATCAGCTGTTTTCACGACTCAGTCAGCTGATGATGACGACAACGTGTCGCCGATACTGCAGTGCTGTGTTTAAAAAAACATAGAAGTATGAGGTAAGAAGAAATCACGATTCATTTAATTATTATTAATTGAACCTCATAATGTTAAAAATTCCCAAATTTAATATATAAATCTATAGCCTCCCAAAAAATTCATAAAATTGGTAATAAAATGAGATCCATAATTAATAATATTGGTTTGCCATGTTATTATTTACCTAAATGTCTTGTACAGAAATTTAATGATCTTCCTAAATTCGACAACAAAAGCATTGAGAATTCCTTAGAATTAGTAGAAAAATTGAGCAATATTAGTCTAGAACATAATGACAGATTTGTTTCTTTTGATGTGATTTCCTTATTTCCTAGTATTCCAATTGAGAAAATGTTGAATTTTTTTAAAAAAAGTGGTTGAGCTCTTTAAAATTAAGAAATGAAATAATAGAAGAATATATAAGCCTTAGAAAAAGAAAATCAATTCCCGTTCTTGGATCTATATTTAATTAGGAATAACCAGACACAAAATTGAATTTGAGATATATATATATACACAGCAAACTCCCGATTATCCATGTGTGTATTATCCGGTTTGCAGATTATCCGTGCATGACTTTTTACTGTATTTTTTTAAAAATACTGTATTTTGTATTATGAAAAAATTATTTATTTTTAAACATGTTAATGTGAACTGCGCTTAAAAACTAGCACAATAGAGTAACCTTCACTCACAACCCCCTCCCGTGACGCGTTTAACGGTACCAACCAACATTCTGAGAATACAATACAATTTCAGAAATTTCCGTTGTGTGAGTCGCTGAGAATTTGTTGATGCAGTTTGAAACCACGGATATGCTGTAGCAATGGGTTTATCGCTGATTGGTACTGTGGTCATCGGTGGTTACTAGTGTGGTCATCACTGATTATTTGTCATCGCTGGTTATAAGTGTGGACATTGGTGGTTACTAGTGTAATTGTCGCTGGTTATGACGGCCATTTTGAATAACTGTTGTAACAAGAGTCATCATCACAGGAAATAGTCCCACTTTTTTTTTAATATTTATGAGTAAAATAAAATAATGATAATTACGACTTGCACCTAAATAATTTAATATAACATTTTATGAATATTTGTTGCATTTAAGTAATGATAAAGTGGGTAAATAATACATTTCTGATCAACTTCCACGCACCGAATATCTTAATTGAATTATCCATGTTTTTTGATTTTCTGTGCATATCTCGGTCCCAATTAACATGGATAATCGGGAGTTTGCTGTATAGAAAAGATACCCATACAGATAATTATGTTAAATCATCGGGTTTCAATCACATAAACATGCAATATTAAAAGCCTGATATACAGATTGACGAATATTTGATTAAATGAAGAAAATTTCGAGAAATAATATAATCATATCTTTAACATAGCTAGATTAAATGATTAATATTGAGCAGCAATCCTAGTAACTACTAAAGTGGAAAAACTTAATAAATTGCAGAACCAAATCCTCCGTCTGATAACAGGAGCTGTTAAAACAACACCAATCACTGCCATGCAAATCTTAACAAATAACCCAAACATAGCATCTGAAATTGAGAAAACAGCAGTCACACAGTATGAAAAATTTTTAAGGCTACCCCATAATAACTGGACCCAAAGAAAACCACAAGTATGTTTAAAATCTCAGCAAAGCTTCCTAAGCATTGTACAAGAAATCAAACAGAAATTGCAACTTCCACATTCAAAAGAAAATATGCAGATGAGAAACAACCCTCTAGAATTTTTGGAAATCAAATATAACCTTCATTTAACAGAAGACATCAAGAAATCTGAAACTCCTCCATATATTTTAAAACAAATGTCACTGGAAATGATAAATCTAAGATACCCAGCTCCTGAATGGATACATATTTTTACAGATGGCTCCAGCCTACCAAATGATGGTGGCACTGGTGCTGGTGCAGTATGTCCACTTTTTTCCTTTTATCATAAACTAAACACAAATTCAACAAACTTTGATGGCGAAATTCTAGCAATTTTCTTAAGTTTACAAAATCTTTTATATCACATCCAAAAATTTACAAAAGTTGTGTAATTCTATGTGACTCCAAAGCAGCCATTCTTGCTATAAACACGAGACACAACACCCAAAAGCATCAAAATTATCGAATGTCACAAAATGATAAAACATTTATCCCGCCTACATAAAAAAGTTGTACTTCAATGGATTCCGGCCCATTGTGGAGTGACAGGCAATGAAATAGCCGATTTTCTAGCCAAGAAGGGTAGCAAAATTGTTTCAAACCCAACTTCTGCTCCAGTTTCCTTTCACTCTATCAAAAGAATTATCTCAAATAAATACATCAATAAACTTAGAGAAGAAATGTACACCACCAAAACAATCTGGAAAGGAATGGGAAAATCTACAAGCTTATGACATTACTACATTACAAAGAAAATCTGCAGTAGCAACATTCAGACTGCTAACGGGACATGACTGCTTGAATAAACACCTACACAGAATTGGCATAACAGATTCACCTAAATGCCCTTTTTGCAATTTAAATGAAGATATGGAAAGAAACCATTTCCTCCGTTGTCCAGCTTTTGTAGAAGAGACCAGCCTTTCTGCTAAATATTGGAGTGCAAGAGAGCGAATGATTTCATTATCAAGTGCTCGACATTAGATACCAACCATATTGAGCAGCGGAGAACATATTTTTAATAACTCATCTCATACAATTTCAAATTTCTTGAGACCATTGGTTTCAAACAAATTTTTCGTACATCCTCAGTCATGACATTAATTTAAATATTGATTAAATGATTTTGATAAGAAATCAGTAACAAATAGGTTAAGGAAATTCAAGCAGAAAAAAAAAAAGACTTAAAGAATACACTAGCCTACAAATTTGCACGGAAAAGAAAAAAAATTACTTATCATCCTGAAATGCATAGAAAATTTCAAAACATTTTTGACAAATACAATATTACTTTGGCACCAACACATATATTTAGTCTGGGATATCTTCTAAGTACTAATAAAAAGTCAATGTCCCAGATAGTAAGAAATCTGGAATTTATCAAATAAGTTGTAATGATTTGCAGTAAAGTATGTGTAGGAAAAACTAAAAGAAATTTGGAAACTCGTACTAAAGAGCATTTTAGAAATATTAAAAATTGTGAAATTGAAAAATCTGCATTTGCTACACATAGTTTACTAGAACATCATAAAATTGGAAGAGAAACAAAACTTTTAAAAAATTGGATAAACATTTAGAATTGACAGTTTGGGAGAAGATATATACACTGGTGTTCAAAAGTTAAGGATAATTAGTTCATTTTGCCGACTTATTATAAAGCATTTGTCAGAATAATACAAAATTTGGTAAGGGTATGTCACAGATAATTAGAAACATGGCACGAAAGAAACAATGGCATGAATACGTCATTCACTTGTCATTTTCACAACAAACGAAAACTGCATTTCAGAATTCGAACATAAAAGTTGAACAACAATGGTTCAAATGATTAGTATGGGGTGTGATTACCTCTGACAGCTACACAAGACTCACATCGACGTGGCATGCTAGTGATGAGGTTGTTCAGGAGTTCGATGCTCAGCAAATTCCACTCCTCATGAAGAGCAATGTGAAGGTCTTGAAGTGTCCTCGGAGGAGGCTGACGAGATGCAATTTGTCTCCCTAAGGCATCCCATGTATGCTCTATAGGATTCATATCCGGAGACCTCGCTGGCCACTCCATACGCTGGATATTTTCCTCCTGAAGAAACTCATCCACCAGTTGTGACCTGTGAGGTCGGGCATTGTCATCCATGAATATGAATTCTGGACCCACAGCTCCCCTGAAAAGTCTTACATGAGGTTCCAGGATCTCTTCTCTATACTGCTGAGCATTAACAGTGCCACCTGCGAAGATGTGAAGCTCTGTGCGTGCATTCATCATTATACCTCCCCATACCAGGAGACCACCGCCACCAAATGGATGTCTTTCCATGATGTTCATGGGGTTGTAACGAGTTCCTTGCTCCCTCCAGATAGTCACGCGATGCGAATCACAGTTCAAGCTGAATCTGGACTCGTCTGTAAATAGCACGCTGCTCCACTGATTTAGAGTCCATTCGCGATGTTCCTGACTCCACCGTAAACGTGCTCTCTTGTTATCAAGGGTGAGTGGGACGCATACTACAGGCCTTCTAGCATACAGACCAGCAGCTCTGAGTCTTCTATAGACAGTTTGTCTGGATACGCTGATACCTGAGGCGGCCGCAAGTTCTGAACTCAGTTGTCTGGCAGACATTGTTCGGTTTCTTCTTGCAGTTAACGCAAGATATCGATCCTGCTGAGGATTTGTAACTCTTGGACGACCTCCCACTGGTCTTCGCCTAACGTCTCCGGTCTCTTGGAACCGTCGCCATAACCTAGATATAACATTTTGTGGCACATTAAGTGCTATGGAGACCTCAGTTTGTGTCTGTCCTGTTTCTAGCCGCCCAATAATTCTACCCCGAAGCAGAGGGTCCAGATGTTGTCTTTGTGCCATTTTACTGCAATCTGTTCTTACACTACATCTGATTATATCATAACTCTCTTTAAAAATGAAGATTTATAGAACAGGGCTTAACTGCAACAATGCAATTTTCATTTATAATTGCTATTAATTTTTTCATTGTTGAAGAGAGATTATAATTTAGTATGTAAACTAAACTAAATGTACTGAGAAACGTTTTGATAAATAATTTTTACTCCTTGCCCTCTTTAAGCATTTTGATTTTCCGTTTTACAAATTATCCTTAACTTTTGGACACCAGTGTATATTCAGAAGAATAAATATAGATCGATGATATTCCCAACGAACAAAATTTAATTTCAAAGTTTATAAATTTAACCATAGTTGGCAGCACAGAATATGTTGACAATAGAGAAGTTGACAGATGAAGAATTTTATCACTCGGAGTTGTGACTGATGATGGATGATATGTCGTCTGAAACCATGGTCTCATAAAAAGACAAAATTTATGAGGTGCATGAAAAGCACGAAATTTATGAGGTGAGTTTTCAAAAAATTTCTCCGATAAATGTTAAATGGTTATTACCTCATAATGTTTACTTCAATTAAATAGACTCACTATTGTGTACATTTTGCTAATGAAACATATATAAGCTGCACTTTTCACTTGTTTCATTATTTACATATGCTGCAAACATATTAATGATTTAATATAGCTGTCCTAAGGAAAATAATTAAACAAGATTTTTCAAATTATTTATCTTATGTCCCTTTAAAAGTATGTAGTAATTATTTACTATTTTTATTAGGTATTATGTAACAGTAAAGAAAATTGTATATTGCTAGATGAGGTTAACTTTTTTCTGATTTAAATTTTCATTGTAGCACATATTTTTTTTATGAGGATTGACACCTGAAATTACATGGTTATCTAAAAATATAATACATCTTTCAAGACTTTTGCTATCAGCCACTAGCGATCTGCCTTCTGATTAACATGTCTGGGTTCATCTGGTGGAGTTGGTAATTAGTTTAAATCTTGGGGCTAGGAAGAATAATGGTTTAAAAGTAACAATGCTAGATCGTGCACTGGATGTTTGGATTAAATTTGAAACCCCTCTGCAGTACATATGTTGAGAAGGGATGTGGTACTGTTAATAAAAATCAAGGACTACCAGACTTAAGGGGGGTGATGGGTGAAAAATTGACCATTTGAGATCAAAATTGGCATTTTTTGTTTTTGTTCTAAAAAATAGCCTATACTCTAATGTATATATTGGCAAAGTTTCAGAGGCCTATGGCGCTTCTAAATGCCCTAAATTACATCAGAGTTAAAAGGCTGCATCAGTTAAATACTACCTGCATGCAAATCTTTAAACTTGTTTTTCCACACTTTTTCACTGCATTTTTGTACATTCAAAATTGAATGGAATTCAGAAATTTTGTCCTAGAAGGTTCAAATTTTTACTGCATCTCCTAAAAATAATGGGTAACAAAGTAGTGCATGGGTTTCATGATTGAAGTAGTATTTTAACACATTGGTGACGGGCCACGGAGATCTCCATGTTTAAATGGCCAGCGCTAGACGACGGGTCACGGAGATTTCCGTGTTTACGTTTTCTATGGTTTTCCAGCCTCTTCGCTTTTGAAGGAGCATGCAATTTTGTATTTTCTCATTGTGAAATAAACTTTAGTTTTTTTTGTACCCCTCACTTCTCTTTTATGAAATTGCCAACTTTACAGAAAGAGTTGTTCACAATTTTAAGACAGACGCCTGGTGAAATATGGAATTTTAGTGCCGATAGTTAGGCGATTACGGGATATGTATGTAACCTGTAAATATATGTTGCAGAGGGGAAAATTAGAAGAAACACTATTTTGCGTTCTGGAGCCGAATTTATATCTGTGGCATCATGTCTACCAGGATAATTATTATAACAGTGTGGCTATAGCTGAAAATTTGCTCGAAAGATAGACGATAGTTTGTGGAACAATAAGGATTAACAGAGGGCTTCCAAAATCATTTGTGGAAGCAGGAAATAAAAACTCAAACCAGGAAAATGTGTATTTTGTAGTAAGGGGGACCTTTTTGCTACAAACATCGAAAGATAAAAGAGACGTAAGAATGGTTAGCACATTGCATCAGGCAACACAAGAGTGGGATGGGTAAAGTTGTAAAAATGCCCTAATGAATACTTCAATATAACAAGTATGTGAAGGGTGTAGACAGGGCTGACCAGTACCTATCATATTACTCCATCCTTAGAAAAACAGTGAAATGAAGCAAGAAAGTTGTATTGTGGCTTCTGAATAGTGCATTCTTTAATGCTTTTTTGGGTCTATAAATTTTAAAATCCTAACAACAATATGTCAAACAGAAGTTTTTTTGCTTGAAACAGCCTCTTGTTTGGCAGTCGTGAAATTAGGAACAGATGACAGGGAAGAGGAGAGAAGACAGAGTGAAAAGGACACCACGTCAAGACCCACCAAGAAGGCTGAGACATGAAGAAACATAAATTAATACCAACTGTGTCTGAAAAAAAAAACCCTCCAAACCTTGCCGTGAACACAAGAAAAGAAAGTCGCTACATATGCTCTTTTGCCCTGTGCCTTTACATGAAAGGAAATGTTTCCAACGCTATCAAACCCTCAATTTCTACTAGAAGGCCTGGTGAGAACACTAATAAAGATTTACTTAAGCATTATTGTTATTGACTGTAAATACATTGATGTAAAAATCACACTGTGCTAGCGCGGTTTAAAATTTAAAAGTCCAAGCTACTGACAAATGTCCGGTCTAGCAGCGGTGGGTGGAACGCACAGCAGTCGGTCACCAATGTGTTAAGAAATAAAAACGTAAAATGTATGCAATTATTAATTTTTTTGTAATTCCACACATGAGGTACATTATTTTTTTCTCCCTTTGTATTCACATTATAAGAATTCTAATGCACAATGTTTTTCTAAATATTTTAGGGGTCGTATAAAAAATCAGACATTTTACTAAAAAATTGTGGAACCCATTTAATTATAATATATGCAGATTTTTTAAAAATATAATATTTAGTAACTCATAAAATAAATGTCTCACAAGAATGAAACTTAAACACATCATTATATATCATACAGTGAATGTATGCACAAAAAATCAAGTCTATAGCTCAAAAAATGTAGAAAATAGAAATTTCACCCTTCACACCCCTTAACATCCCCATCCGACGGACAAATCACTATCAACAGTACAAGTCTTCTAAACATATGTACTGCAGAGGGATTTGGAATTTAATCCAGGCATCTCGTGACGCAATGTGGTGACTAAAATTATACACCATCTTTCCACCTAGCCCCGAAATTGAAAATTTTACAATTAAAATAACCAATTCAATTTCTTTGATAAAATACTTCTTCTTCTTATTCTTTAGTTGTAGAATTTTCATCCTGTTTATTTCCCAAATCACTCCTTGGAGGATGACGTATTGGATATGCAGCCACTGTCTATCCATCTCATGGCTGGTCTTCCTCTTGCTCTTTTCATGTCTATTGGTCTATCTTCTATAGTTTTTTTTTTCAAGTCTATTGTCTTTCATTCTTTCTATATGATCTTTCCAATATTTTTGTCTTTCTATAATAAATTTGATCATGTCTTGAATTTGACATTTGTCTCTAATTTCTGTATTATGTATCCTATCAAATAATGTTTTCCCCTGAATAGTTCTTAAGATCTTCATTTCACATGTGCTCTTATTTGTTTAGTTTTTGTTGTATCAGCCCTAGTGTCTGCTCCATGTATGATAACTGGTCAAATTATTGTTTTGTATATGCGGATTTTGCTTTCTATTGATATATTGTTTGTTGCACCAAATTAAATCTTTCATATATCCTGATATTTGTGCTGCTTTATCAGCTTGATTCTTTACTTCTTTTATTAAATTTTTAGTGTTTGTTATTAATACACCTAAATAATTAAATTCTGAAACTTGTTCTATAATTTTTCTTTCTGCTTCTAATTTACATCTTACTGGTTCTTTTGATAAGCATTTAGTCATAGTCATATTAATTTCTATTTTCTGCCATTTTTACTAAATTGATGTAAAATGCCTCATAATATAAATCCATAAGTTTTTAGATTAAGTATCCAATGTTTTCAAGAATCAAACCCAGACCTGCTATCTAAGAGATAGGCATGCAACCAACTGAGCTTACATGTTGGGGAGTCCTAAATGTTTAGTAGAGAAGGGTTAAATGATTGTATATATTTTAAAATCATTAGGAAGTTACATTATGAGGTTTAATTTAATATATATTTTTTTAACATCCTTACCTCATATGTTTATTTTGTTGGACGATTGTTTCAAAGTTATTGCTCCATCTTCAGCTTCTCACAAACTGGTTTTTTCTTTTCTTCAAGTTGACACAGATCCAGGGTCGACAACTTGAAAAAAAGAAAAAAACAGTTTGTAAGAAGCTGAAGATGGAGCAATAGCTTTGAAATGATCCTCCAACAAAATAAACATATGAGGTAAGAATGTTAAAAAATACAAACTCAAATGATTGTATATATAATCATTTAGAATCCTGAAGCACAGAGATGTTTCTTATACAAACCTGTTTTGTCTTTTATGAAGACATCTTCATAGCTTTGCTGTTATGAGTCCTTAGCTTAGAGGATCATTATGACTAAAAGTGGAAATCATTTCTTATTGGGAGGTTATTGAAATTTGAAACTGAAGATATCTTCATGAAAGATAAAAGGGATCCAATGAGGAATAAACTTATATATTATTTCAGAAATATTCTTTCTGTGAATTAGATTTTAATTGTTCCAATACATAATTATGTAAATTGTATAAGAACAAGACAAAAGGTAGAGCTTTGACAAGGAATGATTTATTCCCAGCCTTTTTTTTTTTATTTATCACTCACACTGAAGGACAAATAATATTTGAAGAGAAAAATTTGCACCTGAGCTAGGATTTGAATCTGAGACCTCTGGTTTTATGCACCAGTGCTCAACCTTTGAGCCATCCAGGCATCTATTTCAAACTGAATTTTTTTTCCCAGTTCAGGCGTAAAATATTAATTTGTTCTTCAGTGGGAATGATAAAAAATGGAAAATATAAGCTTAACTGGCTATATTAGTTGTGTAAAATCCCATTAAATTGTCTTCTTGAATAGTAAGCCGACATATGCCATTGAGAACGAATGTTCTCTGCCACATGGTGACCAGGGATTGTACAAGAAAGAAAAAAGTTTCATTTGAATTGAGATGCATGGATGGCTCAAAAGTAGAGCAGTGGTGCATAATACCAGAGATCTCTGGTTCATATCCCAGTTCACTCATAAATTTTTCTCTTCAAATTTAATTTTTATAAATCAAATAAATTTGTTTTTAATAGTTAATAAATTTCAATTAATTTATAGCCTGAAATGGAGAGCATGATATTACGACTGTTTAGCTGGGCAGAGAAATCTGTACAGCCATTACAGAGCTATGCTACAGGATTATTAGCAGCTGCAATGGAGGTTCAAGATTTAGCCGCTAATTTTAGGTAATATTCATTTTTTTATTAAGAGTATTCCACATTACAGAGGTTTTCCTTCAACTTAAAGTGATTTGTATCCAGAGATCTCTGTCTAATGCATCTTCTTTCCTAAGACCTCTTGCTACCATACTACTTCTTACTCTATCCATCCAATTTCTTTTGGTCTATCTCTTCCCTTCCTTTCTCTAACCTCCCATTTAAGAACCTTCATTGTTACTTATTTTAGGAATATATATATATATATATATATATATATATATATATTCATTTAGGTAGAATTTTTTATCACTCACCTCATATTGTTCTTATTTGACTATAAACTAATTTTGGAACATAGTTTCTGTTCCATCCTCAGTATCGTCAGTATTGTACTGTTGTCTTGAAGAGCTCCTTCCATTGGCAGACTGAAAAACCTCAAAACCAGGTCATTTTCCCCGGGAATTTCAAAGTTCATCAATTTCTTTGTGGCGCCTTATGATTTTTTTTACCCGCGTTCTATTACCATTAGTGCCGTTTATTACCATTATTATATTAAACTCGCGATAGTAAACCATTTATTGCGCCGCCGTGTATCGTCTTTTGTTTCCATTGTATATATTAGCCTTGAGTTCATAACAATCAGGGTTATTATTCAAAAGCCTTTGCCCAGGCCCATAAGAAGCAAAGATTGATTCATCTTTCTTTTCCAAACACTTAAACATCAATCAACAATTGATCCTAAAAAACACTTGAGTAATCTATGATACTTAGCTAAAGTGGGGTGTATCATTATTATTATTATTATTATTATTATTATTATTAAACATGAAAGCTAGACGGAAAAAAGGAAGTTTGTATGATCTCCTAAATAAGCAAACTTATGTACGGGAGTATGCCCAACAGCAGTATACACATAAATAATTTTGAACATTGACAATAATGTTTAATATAAACAGGACGTCTGAAGTATAGGAAAAATATAATCAAATATAAATATTGATCATTCTTGAATTTAAAAGAAAAACAAATTAATAATCATTAACGTCAAAAAAAAATCATAACTCACTCAAACAAATTCACACATACTTTCAGTCCAAGCCAGGGTGGCTTTCCCTGGTCCTCCGGACTAAAAACTCAAAACACACCACTCGCGTGCTCCAGACGACGTAGTTCCAACCAAAAGTTCCGATCGAATGATAGTGTTCTGAATGTGCGTATCGTATTTGAGCGTTCCGAGGTAGAAGGGGAGATGCGCAGTACAAACAGCGCAATAGGAGAGGTAGAAAGGAGAGTGGGGGTAGATGCATAGAGAAGGGATATTGGCATAGTTCACGAATCTTTCAGTTCAAGGAGGATAACGGCACTGATGTTACGAACCGAAAATCGCACTTTTGGTTCATCTTCTTTTTGCTCTTTTGAATGTAGATCTTTTCCCAAACAGTAAGTTTTTTTGGTTTTTCTATTTGTTTTAATAATTTAGCTTCTTTCTCGATAAGATGTTTTTTCAGACCATGCATGGGCAGCCACTGCAGATTTTTCTACTTCCCCTTTCTTGACAAATTAATCATCAATATTGTGGTTTCATGGTATGTAAATTGTATTTAAATATCTTCACAATTAAAAGAGAAAACAATAGGATGCATTACTTTTTTTTACTGGCTCTCATATTTACATAAATTATTTTTACATCTCACCTTATTTTCCATGATTTTCACAGGACAGGTTTCTGAAGGCATCCCTTCTCTCCTTACCCAAAACTCAGACTGAGGTGAGATGTAAAAATAATATCTGATTCATTGATATAAATTTGTAAATGTTACAATGATATTACTTCCCATTGTAATTTTTATTGAAACCACCGGATACTGTTTGCATTTGCATATATGCTCATATTTTTAGGATGTAGGTTCATGTGACAACAGTAATTATGATTGATTCTTTTCCTTTTTCTACTCCTTATTGCTGTTAGGTGTTGGATTCACATCGATTTATCCATTCTTCCATTGACTTCTATTGCTGCACCAATTTTTGTCATTTCCATGGTTCTGTCTCATTTTCGTCCCATTCCCTCGACTGGGACTATCCAAATGCAAATAAATTCTACTTTATATCAATTTATTTGTTAATATATTAACTTGTTTCACAAAGAATGAGAAGGTAGGATATTTATAATTGTTAGTTTTGTTTGGTGATGATGATAATTCACCGCTGTGGTCTCGAGGTAGCGTGTTGCCCTGTCATGCAGCGGGCCCAGGTTCGATTCCTGGTAGGACAAGTTTCCTTGGTGATGGTTGTTTTTTGGGGTTTTTCCTCACCTGTAAGGCAAATGTCAGGAAACTTTAAGGTCCAAATGGTCCCCAAACATCATCTGGCCATCATTATCATCATTAACATATTCATTAAATTTTGGATTAAGGTCTCTCCTGGCGCATCATTACCACCATCATCATCTATCATATATCATCAAGGCAGCATAACTCCACCTTCTAGGTGCCCCACCTCAGAACTCGTTACAATAATTCCATGCCAGGAGAGAATACCAGAATTGTCAAAATGACAACATGGTTGCATTGAATAAAAAAAATAATAATAGGAATAATAATATAATGTAGTTATTATTCTATTGCTGTATTTGAGTGGTTTAAGTCATCTTACCTTTGTGCAGAGCTATATGACATGCTCTTACTTACCATGAGAAGATAAATTTTGTTATGGAATTTAACCCATTATGATACCTATGCCTACCTAGCATAATGTGGAATTTGGGTTAAAACAGTAAGAAGCAGCTCCAGGTTGAAAAAACTAGCTATAATGGGTGAGGGATTCAACATGCTGACCACATCACTCCTTTACTGACTAAATAATCTGTTAGTGTAACATGTGGATTTGAGGCCAGCTGGTAGTTCAAGGCATGTAATACCTAGAGTTAATGTTATGTAGTCCAATTACCATTACTTTATTCTATTTTGATTTTGAATTTCAGAGAGCAAAATGCGCGTTTAGTTCCTCTAATGCTACAAGAACTTCATAAATTACAAGCAAAAGCAGCAGAAGAACGATACCAAGCACTCACAGCCCGTCCGTTTGCCCATCTTGGCCATAATAGGGATATAGTAGATGTAGAAGGAAAGAATGGCATCACAATTTCAAATCGTTTGAAAAGAAGATTGTCTAGTCATCACAAAGAAAATGGTGAATAGAACATAAATATTTTGACATGAAAATGACAGCTATCAAAATTTAGTATTTAAATTGTACTTGAAACTTAACCTATCTAAAGTTGTAATTTATAAAATTTGTTGTAGGTGGATTTTTAGATAGATCTCCACCACTTTTAAGTCCGCCAATGGTAGAAATGAGTGGAGATAGTTCAGAAGTTCAGTTAAATGGGTCCAGCCCACCTAGAAAGGTTATAATTAGAGAAAGTGTTGATGAAGGTAAGAATATAGTATATCATTTCATTTGTGTTAGAAATTGGTGTAAATGATTTTTTAAAATTACAGATATTTCTATAAAAATGCATTTTTAGTTAATGACTACATTTCTGATCATATGACAAGTTTTTAAAGGAATTCTTGTTTTCAACTGATCATAAATTATTTAATGTTTTCATTTATCATTTGTAACAGCAGTGTATTCGAATCCAGAAAGTTGGAGAAAACAAGAATTGTTGAGTGACAGTGCTGTAATGTCACCGCCACCATCTGCTCCTATTAATTCTTCCTTCACAAGACTTAGCCCAGCTGTAGTTCCTCTACACATCTCCAGCTCTACACCTGTTACAGCAATAGGTTAGTGTTACATTATTTTAAACTTTGAATTTTATTGTGGAGAAATGTGAAAATATCAGCATAAAGAAATGAACAATACAAAATATTGAAAAATTATATACAGCAGTTAAACTTAAAAATGTAACATTTTGCCTGATTTTTAGAGCAAAATAGGACTCATATATGATAATTAAAATAGTAACTTCAATTCAGATTTCATGAACAGATCCTAAAAATACACTAACATTTTGCTTGTAAAAGTATATTATGATGCAAGGTTGGGAAGTGGTATTTACAGAATCAAGGAAAATGTTAAAAAACCGAGCAATAGCGAGGCAATGTTTATTAGTTGAAAGTACAGGAGGCCATAAGACCATTATTATTGATAAAATGGCCTATTAACTGATGCACTCTCACCGCATACGTTTTTAAATGAATTGCCATTTCTTTCCTGAAAACCACTGAACCAACATCCGCTTGCATTAAAATTTTTAACACCCTACTTTTCTGTAAATTCTTCGGCCTTGGCACATACTAATGGACCATTCAATGGTATGTTACGATCATGTGATTCTTTGAACCTTTGAATACACACTCATCAACTTCAGGAAATTCACCTCCTCTTATGCGTTTCTTACTTCCACCACTTTGTAGGTTCCAACTCTCCATTATTTTTTCTTTATTCTTTATGTAGATGGATAAAGTGTTCGGCAGTATTCCATATTCCTTTGTAATATCAGACTTTTTTTTGTTCATTTTTCTACTTCCCTGAGCACTTCAACTTTTTTTGCTAATGTTAAACTGGTGTACACTCTGCGTTTCGACATTGTGAATTGAGTCACTTAATAGATTTGCACTGACTGAAGTTATTAGGTGTACTGTATGTGTACATGTATACCTGTACTGTAAAAAATAAGGGAGGGTACATGCATTATTTTCAGTTTTTGGGCTATGAGTAAAGGGTGGGTGTCTTATGTACTGTACCCGACGACACAAAGCGCTGGACAATACGGTCCAGTTCGCTTGCCATTTAATGGGACTTTTAACAATAAGCCACTAGGAATGCAGGTACTAGATGAATTCTTGGAATCTTTCAACCGTATTTCAACTTTTATAGAATTCAGATTACATTTTTCATTATTAATAAATTGAATTGTGGCTTCAAATTATCCAAATGTTGGCTTCAAAACATCAAATTAAACATGGATTTTTAATTTAACTTTTATAGGAATTAATCACTATGAGGTTTAATTTATGATGAAATTAAATGTTTTCTTACCTCTCCTCATATTAATTTACTAAGTTGATCGCGATTTTGAGACTATAACTGTCTCATCATCAGAACTTTGTTGGCGACTGGTGTTATGTCGTCGGAAGAAACTCTTCTTCTTCCCTCTGTTGGTGGACCGATGAACCTCTGGATCAGGTCAAAATTTGCTGGAATTTCGAAGTTCTTAAGTTTTCCTTTGTTTTTCTGAATGTGGATCTTTTCCCAAACCTTGAGTTCCTTTTGGTTGTCTATTTGTTTAATTTAGACTGGCTTTTGATTCAATTAAATGTTTTTCGGACCAAGCATGAGCAGCTACTGCTGACTTTTCCACTTCTCAATTTTTGATGTTTCTAAGATATCTTTCACCCTTGTTTTCAAATTTCTTTTCGTTTTTCCAATATAAATTTTGTCACAATCCCTGCATTTGATCTGATAAATTCCTGATTTGTTTTCATTATGAATTCTTTCATTTTTATTAGTTTTAATTATCCTATTAAGGCTGTATTCATTCTTTGGTGCTAATCTTATATTAAACTTCTTGAAATTTATAGTGTTTCGATGGATGGTAAGTGAATTTCTGAATTTTATTTTTTCTGTTTCTTTTATAAGTGTGCTTTCATTTATTAATTTTTGTATTTTAAATTTATTTATTTTCTTGTGTACCATATTTTCTTCATAACCGTTATCTATTGCGACATTAATTGTGTGTTCTTTTTCAATTTCATAGCTTTCCTTGCTCAGAGGTGTATTTACCAATCTATGTGTCAAACTATTGAATACTGCCTCTTTGTGAGCAAAATGGTTGAATCCTGAAGCTTTAATATAGTTGTCAATATGTTTGCTCACAAAGAGGCAGTATTCAATAGTTTGACACATAGATTAGTAAATACACCTATGCACAAAGAAAACTATGAAAAAGAAAAAGAACACATAATTAATGTTGCAATAGATAACGGTTATGAAGAAAATATGGTACACAAGAAAATAAATAAATTTAAAATACAAAAATTAATAAATGAAAGCACACTTATAAAAGAAACAGAAAAAATAAAATTCAAGAAATTCACTTACCATCCATCGAAACACTATAAATTTCAAGAAGTTGACTATAAGATTAGCACCAAAGAATGAATACAGCCTTAATAGGATAATTAAAACTAATAAAAATGAAAGAATTGAAAATGAAAACAAATCAGGAATTTATCAGATCAAATGCAGGGATTGTGACAAAATTTATATTGGAAAAACGAAAAGAAATTAGAAAACAAGGGTGAAAGAACGTCTTAGAAACATAAAAAATGGAGAAGTGGAAAAGTCAGCAGTAGCTGCTCATGCTTGGTCCAAAAAACATTTAATTGAATTAAAAGCCAGTCTAATTAAACAAATAGACAACCAAAAGGAACTCACGGTTTGGGAAAAGATCCACATTCAGAAAAACAAAGGAAAACTTAAGAACTTCGAAATTCCCACAAATTTTGACCTGATCCAGAGGTTCATCGGTCCACCAACAGAGGGAAGAAGAAGAGTTTCTTCCGACGACATAACACCAGTCGCCAACAAAGTTCTGTTGATGAGACAGTTATAGTCTCAAAATCACGATCAACTTAGTAAATTAATATGAGGAGAGGTAAGAAACATTTAATTTCACCATGTATTTTTAACGTTATTTTAAATAGGAGTTTCAAGGGGATTGTACTTATATTTGAATTATCCAATTATTCAAATTATTGAATGTCGAATTAACCAGTGTCCACTGTACATTACTAAGTATGCAGGTACCGTCAGTATATCTCCATGTAACATATTCTCATATGGACAAGTTTAGAAGATTGTCATTTCCTGCTGTTAAAGAGCCATTTCTAAATAATTTGATTAAGAAAAATGTATAATGTAATTGATATCTATTAAACTTATCTGGTGAGAAAATTTTGTTTGGAAGAGTGTACATTTCTTTACTTAGAATTTGGTTGTTTATTTTTATAGGTGGTAACGGTGTAAATTTGAGTGAGTGTAGCAACTCTTCATGGGCTGAAATGGAGAGCTATGTAATTGGTAATATACAAATGTATCCTCCAACATTGGCTACAAGACAAATGCTCATATTGAGGTACCTGACTCCAATGGGAGAATACCAAGAGGTAAATCATCATGCTTATTTTAATTTTTTTTATTTTCAGTACCATAATCAAACATGAAATTAAATATAAAGGCCAATTATTATGAGTTAGGGATTTTGATTCATGTGTCATTGTCAATGCTTCCCAACTTGATGGTGGCATACAAATTTGGAAAACTATAGTCTGCAAGAAAATAAAAAAAAATGAGATAAGTCTAAATCCCTAACTCATAATAATTAAAATAAACCTCATAGTGTTACTTCCTTCAAATATTTAGAAAAAGGCCAATATTTATTTTCCATATGCAGTCATTAACAAATATTACACTGGTTAAATAAAGACTCTATATCATTAAATTAATATTAAGAAGCTAAAGCTGTTACTATGATTGAAATAAGTAAATTAATGTACACCTATATGTAGAATTCAAAAAAGCATATGATTCAATTAAGAGGGAGAAGTTATACAGTATCCTGCTGGAGTTCGGAATTCCTAAAAAGTTAGTTAGACTTATACGAATGTGTCTAAATGACACAAAGAGTAGAGTGCGTGTAGGCAAACAGTTTTCGGACACTTTTGAAATCCAGAATGGGTTGAAGCAAGGAGATCCACTATCTCCTCTACTATTTAATTTTGTACTAGAGCATGCCATTAAATCTTTAGAGAATGAGGAAGGCTTACAACTCAATGGTATTAATAAGCTGTTAGTTTATGCTGATGATGTAGTATTGTTGCCCGATAGCGAGGAGATACTAAAGGACAACACGCACACACTATTGAGTAACACTAAGAAATTGGGACTGGAAGTAAATATCAATAAAACTAAATATATGGTCACACGTAGAAATTCATTATATAATGGAAATGAACAGCTAATGACTAATAAGGGAAATTTTGAGGAAGTGGCTGAATTCAAATACCTAGAAACAATAATCACAAACAGGAATGAGATGCACAAAGAATTAAACATAGGCTCAATTCTGGAAATGCATGCTATTGTGCATTGCAGAGACTCTTGATGTCCCAACTCCTTTCAAAAAACATTAAACTGAAAATATATAAAACTATTATTCTACCAGTTATATTATATGGGTGCGAAGCATGGACTCTTACTTTAAGGGAGGAAAGGAGATTACAAGTATTTGAGAATAAAGTACTTAAGAAAATTTTTGGACCAAAGAGAGATGAACAGACAGGAGAATGGAGAAGACTACATAACGAACTACATGGTCTTTATAGGAAGCCAGATATAATAAGAACATTTAAGTCTCGTAGACTGCGATGGGCAGGACATATTGCACGTATGGGGAATGAAAGACTTGCATGGAAGCTTCTTGTAGGAAAGCCAGAAGGAAAACGCCCAGTTGGTAGACCAAGAATGAGGTGGGAGAATAACATTAACTATGATTTGAGGGAAGTAGATTATACAGGGAATGATTGGAAAGCATTAGCTCAGGATAGGGATGTATGGAGAGCTTATGTCCGTGCGGTCATGAACATTTGGGTTCGATAGTGCCAGTGAGTAAGTAAGTAATGTACACAACTAAATTTTTCTTTTTACTATTGATTACTTTATATCATCACTTGAATTAGGCGATTCAACTTATATGAGTAATTTAAATTATTTTAATATTTCAAGGAAGTAACACTATGAAGTTTATTTTAGATTAAATTTGAAGAGAAAAATGTTTGCCCAGACCAGGATCCAAACCCAGGACCTTTGGTTTACCGTACCTATGCTCTTACCAACTGAGCTACCGGGGCGAGTTCCAATCTAGACACAAATTTTTCTCTTATGTAAATTGTAATTCCTGAGCACCCAATGCTTGAAGCTGTGGCTTCATCTTTACAAATGGCGGCTTTTTGATTAAGAATGTTAATGAGATGTGTTAAATTAATAATAAAAACATCAATAGAAGCCCTACTGGCTTTTAAAAGTAATGTTTAAATTCCCAATAAAGTCTTCTTAATCAAGAAGTCGCCATTTGCAAAGATGAAGCCACAACTTCAAACATTTGGTGCTCGGGAATTTCAATGTATATAAGAGAAAAATTTGCATCTAGATTGGAACTCATCCTGGTAAGTTGGTAACAGCATTGGTATGGTAAACTAAAGGTCCCGGGTTCGGGTTCCGATCTGGGCAAAAATTTTTCTCTTCAAGTTTAATTTTTCCTTCAATGAGATGTGTTAAATTAATAATAAAAACATCAATTTATTTTAGATAATACGAGTTAAATATGTACTTCTCACCTCATATTTGTAGCTTTTTTGAAGACTCAGTTTTGATGCCTTAGGCATCATTGTCAATTATTCTTTCTAACTGTCGAAAATTTAAAATAATATTTGGTGAAATGAACAGAATTTTATTTTAAATTTTTAGTTAATATTCATAGTGATATTTCCTATAATAGTTCAGTATTCAACTTCCTCTTAACTACAATTACATATTTATTTTCTTAAGAGGGGTTTTATTCATTTACATTGTTCTTGCTTTCAATTTTATGCAATTTAAAATTTGGTCATGAAATGACTTACAGATTTCATTCAAAGTTCTTTTATTTCAAGCTTGTGGATCTTTTATCTCGTATAAATCATCTCAATCAGGCAGAAACTATGGAATACCACATGAATCCAAAATTTTGCACCTCATCTTATACCTCATATTTATGAGGTTTAAAGTTTCCGATTCAAATATGTATGTGACCTATTGATATTTATCTCTTAGTGTCACTTCTCATGATTTTTTATAAATAAATCGAATCTTGATGAGAATAGGGATGAAAGTCTCCTAAACATGTCCAAGATTTATTTTGTGAGGTAAAGTACATATTTCTGATTTCTTGTAGATGATTATCTCCTCACAGCATTACTTCCTAATGATGATATATATATATATATATATATATGTATATATATATATATATATATAGACCATGTAATGAAAGAACTTGGTCTAGAACCAGTGCACCATTTTATAAAGAATTATCAAAATAACTGGATGAGCTACTTATGGCAGATGAGATCCTCCAGAATCCCAAAAGCAATGATTCACTACCAGCACCATGCAGAGATCTCTGGGACATCCCAAAAAGCAATGGAAGAAAAATTCCTGTTTTATTAGATCATAACAGGGCATTTAACCTAACACTTGTATGGATAAAAAAATCAGCCATCAAAAAAAAAATCCATTAGTTTGGGCTACAAAAGTAGTAAAACATGTATTAAATTAAAAGATTCTTACCTCTCCTCACATTATTCTGTTAAGTAGATCGCGATTTCAGGCCTATAGCAGGCCCATCTTCAGTACACTGTTGTTGACCGGTGTTATGTCGCTCGGAAGAACCACTTCTTCTTCCCTCTGTTGGTGGACCGATGAACCTCTTGATAAGGTCAAAATTTGCGGGAACTTCGAAGTTCATAAGTTTTCCTTTGTTTTTCTGAATGTGGATCTTTTCCCAAACTGTAAGTTCCTTAGGTGTCTCTATTTGTTTAATTAGACTAGCTTTTGATTCAATTCGATGTTTTTCGTACCAAGCATGAGCAGCTACTGCTGACTTTTCCAATTCTCCATTTTTGACATTTCTAAGATGTTCCTTCACCCTTGTTTTCAAATTTCTTTTCGTTTTTCCTATATAAATTTTGTCACAATCTTTACATTTGATCTGATAAATTCCTGATTTATTTTCTTCTTCAATTTTTCCATTTTTGTTGGTTTTAATTATCCTATTAAGGCTGTATTCATTCTTAGGTGCTAATCTTATATTAAACTTTTTGAAAATTTTTTGAAAATAACAAGAGGACATCCTTTGATCTTCAAATTTTGGACCAGATACGTTGATGACGTAATTGCTATTGTCAAACAGAAACAAATTGAGGATGCTTTGAAGCTTTTGAACATCCAGAGTAGAACGATAAAATTCACCATGGAAACTGAGATTGAAAGACAAATCCCATTTTTGGATCTTAATTTAACACGAAACAAAGAAAACAGGATAGAATTTGGAATATATAGAAAGAATACTCATATAGACAACTATATTAAAGCTTCAGGGTTTCAACCATTTTGCTCACAAAGAGGATTTTGTCACAATCTTTACATTTGATCTGATAAATTCCTGATTTATTTTCTTCTTCAATTTTTCCATTTTTGTTGGTTTTAATTATCCTATTAAGGCTGTATTCATTCTTAGGTGCTAATCTTATATTAAACTTTTTGAAAATTTTTTGAAAATAACAAGAGGACATCCTTTGATCTTCAAATTTTGGACCAGATACGTTGATGACGTAATTGCTATTGTCAAACAGAAACAAATTGAGGATGCTTTGAAGCTTTTGAACATCCAGAGTAGAACGAACGATAAAATTCACCATGGAAACTGAGATTGAAAGACAAATCCCATTTTTGGATCTTAATTTAACACGAAACAAAGAAAACAGGATAGAATTTGGAATATATAGAAAGAATACTCATATAGACAACTATATTAAAGCTTCGGGTTTCAACCATTTTGCTCACAAAGAGGCAGTGTTCAATAGCTTAGCATACAGATTAGTAAATATTCCTATGAGCCCAGAAAACTATAAAAGAGAAAAAGAATACATAATTAATGTGGCAACAGATAACGGTTATGATGAAAGCATGGTACACAGGAAAATAAATAAATTCAAAAGACAAAAATTAATTAATGAAAGCACACTGATAAAACAAACAGAAAAAATAAAATTCAAGAAATTCACTTACCATCCATTGAAACACTACAAATTTCAAAAAATTTTCAAAAAGTTTAATATAAGATTAGCACCTAAGAATGAATACAGCCTTAATAGGATAATTAAAACCAACAAAAATGGAAAAATTGAAGAAGAAAATAAATCAGGAATTTATCAGATCAAATGTAAAGATTGTGACAAAATTTATATAGGAAAAACGAAAAGAAATTTGAAAACAAGGGTGAAGGAACATCTTAGAAATGTCAAAAATGGAGAATTGGAAAAGTCAGCAGTAGCTGCTCATGCTTGGTACGAAAAACATCGAATTGAATCAAAAGCTAGTCTAATTAAACAAATAGAGACACCTAAGGAACTTACAGTTTGGGAAAAGATCCACATTCAGAAAAACAAAGGAAAACTTATGAACTTCGAAGTTCCCGCAAATTTTGACCTTATCAAGAGGTTCATCGGTCCACCAACAGAGGGAAGAAGAAGTGGTTCTTCCGAGCGACATAACACCGGTCAACAACAGTGTACTGAAGATGGGCCTGCTATAGGCCTGAAATCGCGATCTACTTAACAGAATAATGTGAGGAGAGGTAAGAATCTTTTAATTTAATATTGAATTGAACCTCACAGTGATAATTCCTATATAAAAAAAGGTTAAAGTAAAACATGTATTTATGTAGTTGTAAAGAAATGCCTCTCTTAATTATTATGACATCGACAATGCCATATATATGCAACAAAACTATAGTCTGCAAGAAATAAAAGAATATGAGGTGAGCCAAAATACCTAACTCATAATAATTAACACATTGGTGGCCGACAGCTGTGCGTTCCACCCACCGCTGCTGGACCGGACATTTCTGTCAGTAGGGTGGACTTTTAAATTTTAAATCGCGCTAGCACAGTGTGGCTTTTACATCAATATATTTACAGTCAATAACAATAATGCATAAGTAAATCTTTAGTAGTGTTCTCACCAGACCTTCTAGTAGAAATTGAGGGTTTGATAGCGTTGGAAACATTTCCCTTTATGTAAAGGCACAGTGCAAAAGAGCATATGTAGCGAGTTTCTTTTTTTGTGTTCACTGCAAACGCGGCAAGGTTTGGAAGGATATTTTTTTCTTTCTAATCACAGTTGGTGTTAATTTATTTTTCTTTATGTCTCAGCCTCCCTGGTGGGTCTTGAGGTGGTCTTCTTTTCTCTCTGTCATTCTTCTTCTTCCCTGTCATCTGTTCCTAATTTCACGACTGCCAAACAAGAGGCTGTTTCAAGCAAAAAACTTCTGTTTGACATTTTGCTGTTAGGATTTTGAAATTTATAGACCCTGAAAGCGCAATACAACTTTCTTGTTCCATTTTACTGTTTTTCTAAGGATGGAGTAATATGATAGGTACTGGTCAGCCCTGTCTACACCCTTCACATACTTGTTATATTGAAGTATTCAATAGGACATTTTTACAAACTTTACTCCTCCCACTCTCGTGTTGCCTGATTCTTATGTCTCTTTTATCTTCCGATGTTTGTAGCAAAAGGTCCCTCTTACTACAAAATTCACTTTCTCCTGGTTTGAGTTTATTTCCTGCTTCCACAAATGATTTTGGAAGCCCTCTGTTAATCTTTATTGCTTCAGAAACTCTCGTCTTTCTTTCGAGCAAATTTTCAGCTATAGCCACACTATTATAATAATTATCCTGGTGGACATGATGCCACAGATATAAATTCAGCTCCAGAACGCAAAATAGAGTTTATTTTAATTTTTCCGCTCTGCAACATATATTTACAGGTTACATACATATCCTGTAATCGCCTAACTACCCGCACTAAAATTCCATATTTCACCAGCCATCTGCCTTAAAATTGTAAACTCTTTCTGTAAAGTTGGCAATTTCATAAAAGAGAACAACTAAAATTTATTTCACAATGAAAAGAAACAAAATTGCATGCCTCATTCAAAAGCGAAGAGGCAGAGAAGCCATAGAAAACGTAAAAATGGAAATCTCCGTGACCGGTCATCTAGCGCTGGCCATTTAAACAATAAGATCTCCGTGGCCCGTCACCAATGTGTTAAGAGAAACCTCATAGTGTTATTTCCTACAAATATTAAAAAAAAATCTCTCTCTTTCAAATTGTTTATGTACTGGTAATAATTTTGATATATATAATTTTTTTCTGTTACAGTTCTTGGGTCATGTTTTTGAACACAATGCTATGGAGTTGATAATGAAATATGCCGACCTTAGAGAATCAAAAGATTCACGCCTTGCCTTTGAAGCACTTAAATATTTAGCTGCTTTATTATGCCACAAAAAATTTTCAATTGAATTTGTTAATATGAAAGGATTACAGGTAAGATTTTTCATTATGTTATGCAAGAATTTTTCTAAATCCTAAAATAAAAAAAAATTCTGAAATATAAGTTACATTATATTGAAGAGAAGTCATGTTTTTGAATGTTTAAATGGAGATACGTGATAGTGGTGTTTTGCCAACAATTATTTCTGTAGATAAAAAAATTAACTGGTATCCTCTGAACATTAGATAAAAAGGCTAGAGTTTTTATCAAATTGATTATAATTAATTATTTAGGCATTAAGTATTTCATCAATTATATAAAGCCAATAAAAAATATATTCAGTCCATTTTAGTTATCCTCTATTATACACTTCGTTATCTTAATTTCAGAACCTGCAATTAATGTATTAGGCAATTAAAACTGTTTTTTGAATTATGAATAAGTGGCTAATCAAAAAAAAATATCGGCAAAAAGAGGAGGGAAGAATATATAAAATTAATTGAATTGTGCATCAATCAAATATTTTTTTCACATACAAAGGGGATTTCTAATACAAAAGTAAAGGACTATCAATGGGTAACCCATTATCTCCTTTTTTAGCAAATTTATTCATTCAAAGTTAAAATTGGGAAACACATTATGAGGTTCTTAATTAATAAATTAATGAGTCATTTTAACATCTTACCTCAGGTAAGATGTTAAAATGACTCATTAATTTATAAATTTATTCATGATTGATTATCCTCTCATGTTCAAATTTTGGTGCAGATACATGGATAATATTATTGCTGTAGTTAAAGAAATCTGATGGAGTTAGGACCAACCATAAGGTCTTCTCTTCCACTTCACCAGGATTATTAAATTATACATATAATAAAAATTATGAATTATCTGCATGTTGATTAATAGGTATAGGCTACACAATATAGAGTTCACGAGGGAAAGAAAGGAAAATAGTATTAATAATAATAATAGTAATAATAATAACCTATAATTTGATTAAGTAATTGGCTCAGTAAAGAAAGTTTAAAATATAAAGGAATAATAAAATATGCATGGAACACGGTTATATATTATTGTCTGAGGAAATATGTAGTGAGTTTTTTAAACTGTTTTTGAGTCGGTCAGTCCTTGATATATACAAGGGGAAGGAATTCCAGAGTCAGGTGGCTGAGGAATAGTTAGATGTTCAATGTTCGATGTAGAGGAACAACTGAAGTTAAATTTTCTCTCGATCGTGTGTTTAAATTATGGTGGGAAGAGAGCAAATGGAAGTGAGTAGACATATAAAGGGGTGAATTTACGGAAGAAGACAATCAAATTCACACTAGAAACAGAAGAGAACAAAAAATTACCACTTTTAGATCTGAAATTAAATAGAAATGAAGAAAAAAGAAAATAGAATTTGGCATTCATAGAAAAGAATTCACACACAGATAACTATATTAAATGAACAGGATTTAACCATATTTCATACCAAATGGCTTCAACAGCCTAGCACATAGATTGGTAAGTATACCCCTGAACATAGAGAAAAGACATATAATTAAAGTGGCAAAAGAAAATGGTTTTGAGGAGAAAATGATACATAATAAAAAAATGATAAGTACAAAAAAATTGAGGAATGAAAGCATTCTTCAGATATAGAAACCAAAAGAAAAGAAACACAGGAAATTCACATATCACCCATCATAAATTCCAAAAAAAAATTAATATCAGTTTAGCACCAAAGAATGATTATAGCGTAAATAAACTAATTAAAACCAACAAAAATGAAAGGATTGAAGATAGCAAAAAAATCAGGAATATACCAAATAAATGTGCAGATTTTGATAAGATATATCCGACATTTGTGGACTTCAAGCAAGCCTACGATTCAATAATAGAGCTTGGAGTGATAAAATTTTACAAGAATTTAAAATTGCTGGAAAACTGATTCAGTTGGTAGTAGCAACAATAACAGAAACCATGTCATGTTGTAAAAATTCACGGGGAATG
Organism: Diploptera punctata; assembly: GCA_030220185.1. Taxonomy (NCBI): domain Eukaryota; kingdom Metazoa; phylum Arthropoda; class Insecta; order Blattodea; family Blaberidae; genus Diploptera; species Diploptera punctata. Next base: position 74,646 of record JASPKZ010008559.1, read on the forward strand.
GGAGAATTATTCCGTGTGAGCAAAGGATTAAAACAGGGAGATGAGCTGGCCCCACTCCTGTTTAACCTCATGATGGAGCATGTTATTAGAAAGACTGGGATAAATATCAAAGGTACTTTGGAATATAAATTCATACAGATTGTTTGATATGCAGATGATCTTAATTTGATGGGAAGAAGCTCTAGATATAGCTGGAAAGTTAATTGGCATGATTATAAATGAAAACAAAACTAAAGGTTTAGTTCAAAACTATAGGTTTACTTCAAACAAGAAGTAAAAATAATTTGTTAAGTAAAATTCAAGCAGGTGATCATTATAGAAGTAGTCCACAAAATTAAAAATTATGTGTAATCCTTACGCATCAATGTAGAAACACATTTAGCTTTTGTGGACTTCAAAAAAGCCTTCGACAAAATCAATAGGAATAAACTGTTGGAAATTTTAGCTGACAACAATCTACCACAACAGCATATTTTAAATTTATACAATATCTATAAAACAAATTGGATTTCAGTTCGAATCAGTAACACACAAACAAAATGGACCGAAATTAATAGGGGCATAAGACAAGGATGTGGCCTCTCGTCCTTGCTCTTATCATATACATGGATAGAATACTCCAAGATTGGCGACAGATGAGACACGGTTCTATCCAAATTAATAGAAACCATAAAATAGACTCTTTACTTTTTGCAGATGATTTGGTATTAATAGCTCCAACAGAAACAGATTTACAGTATTCTATACACAATTTTAATATAACTGCAAAAATGTACAATATGGAAATCAATACAAAGAAAACTAAAGTGATGGCCTTCTGTGGAAAATACCCTATACCTAGCAAAATTGTTTTGGATGATGAAATTTTAGAACGAGTAAATGAATTTAATTATTTGGGCTATAATTTAACATTTCAAGATGAAGCTGATATATCAAAGAAAATCACAAATTTTACAAAAACAACGGGGATAATTAACAGTATAATGAAACCATCTTTAGTATAGAACACAAGATTACGGCTTTATAAGGTTCTTGCAAGACCAGTATTAAGATATGGTAGTGAAGCATGGACAATACGAAGAAGAGATGAAAGCCGAATAACAGCAAATGAGATGTGATTTATGCGCCGAACAGCAGGCTACACAAAGTGGGACCATAAAAGAAATGAGGCAATTATGGAAGAGTTGGATGTAAAACCCATTCTTCACCATATACAAAACTACCAGAACAACTGGAAAGCCCATCTTCAACTAATGCCGTCTCATAGAATTCCAAAAGCCATACTTCGCTACTGCCCCCAAGGCAAAAGATCACTGGGACGTCCAGAAAAGCGCTGGATGGAAAATTCCTCTTTGAGACCGTAACAGGCCACATGGCCTAATACTTGCATGGATGATAATGTGTAATCCTTGCAGATAGGAATGGAGAAATGGAGGAAATCAAAAGTAGAATTCAGACAGCTAATAAAGCATGTTATGTGGTATTAGCTCTAATTAGAGGCCGAGATGTCAGTTGGAGGACCCGAATAACACTACAAGATACTGATTCACATCATTATTACATATGGAAGTGAAACTTCGACTTTATACAGAAAGAAAGAGAGTTGATTGATTTATTTGAGAGAATGTTTTTAAGAAGAGTGTTTGGTTCAGTATGTTTTAAAGGATAGCAATCATGAAAATATGTAGAAACCAGAACAATGATTGGAATATTAGGTTATCAGACATAAATCTACAAAAAGTGGAAAAAATTACATATTTAGGAACAGTGATAAATGCAAATGGTAAAATACAGACTGAAATCAGTAAAAGAATAGAGAAAAGTTTAAAAGTCTATAATTTAAGTAAACAATTAATCTGGAATAAAGATATATCCATCAAGAGTAAAATGGCAATGTATAGAACTTATTTCAAGCAAATTCTAACTTATGCATCTGAGACTTGGATATATACAAAAAATGAATTGAGCTGAATCCAAGCTATAGAAATGTAATTCTTACATGGCATGCGTACATAAAACAAGGAGAAATAGAATAAGAAACGACAAAATCAGGGAGACATTAAATGTAGAAAAATTAACAACGGACATAGAAAAAAAATAGACTAAAATGTTTTTTTTAATATCCAAAACGTATAAACCCTATTTCACCTAAGGTACATTAGGGTTATATTTTGTCAAATTTGTGTCGTTACATCATTCATTATATCTAAAATTAAAGTCTTTTATGAATTTTATTTATAAAAACATTAAAAAGTCTGTAGTTTTTTTTCTGTCATAATCACTTCTGTAACGGGTGGTTTACAGGCAATGTTATTTAGAAGAGATGTAATTTCAAATCTTTTATTCCAAAACAATGGACAATCAAATATAATATGTTCTACACTTTGATTGCTATACCACAATTACAGCTTGCATTTTCTATGATGTTGAATCTGTAGGTATTGGCCAAATTTTCCATGCCCATTTAGGAATTGTTTTAATATGAAATTTGGAACAGTGTGTTTGCATTTTATTCTGTCATAAATACTAAAATGGTTTGGACATTTAAAAAGAATGGAAAATTGAAGACTAATCACAAAGACTGTTAAATCTCAAGATACAAGGGAAATGACCACGAGATAGACCACAAGAAAGATAGATTAACCAAGTGAAGAAAAGTTTACAAGAAAAAAAGATATGACTGGGAAGAACTAAAACGAAGGAAAGCATGGGAAGATAGAGATGGTTGGAGGCATATTTGGAATTGACCTTCCGAAAGGACACAGTAAGATGATTATGATGTTTTAATGGAATATGGAGAATATCATGAATTATATACGTTGTATGACGATGTGGCACTGTCAAACTAATATGCATCTATAGATTACAGTGGGCTAGACATCTCATTAGAATGGAAGATGGAAGAATACCAATAAAGCTTCTAGGTGGACACTTGGGAGGAAAGTGATTGATTGAAAGACCCAGAAACTGTTGGGAATATATGGTTGGAAACCATGCTGTTGTCAACATACTCTACATCCAGAATTGGAAAATAGCAGCAAGAAACAGAGAAGAATGGAAGAATGAAGTTGGGTAGGCCATGGCCCAAAAACAGGGAAAGCACTACTGATTGTCATTTGTAAATATCATTAACACATTGGGAATTTTATTTCACTGTTACATTCATTTTTAAATTAAGTTCTACAAATGGCTAAAAATGTACATTCTTGTCATTCATCCAGCACAGTTGGAATTTTCAGTCATCCATCCTCAATGTATTAAGCCATTTAATTATTTACAGAATTACAATGTTTACATATCTTTCTTTGCCTAAAGATTTATCTTTGTTTCCTAATCTTCCCTAGTCCATCTCTTCCTTTTTTATATATCTTATCCTGATTTACTGTTGGCCACAGTGTTCTAGTGATTACATTCTTTGCCTCTAGTCCTTAGAGTCATGGGTTCAAACCCAGCCAAGGTTGATAAATTTTTAGGATGAAAAAATCCAAGGGCCAGTTCTCCAGGAGGTACTTTAAGCTGTGGGCCCTGAGTCTTCCCATTCAAATAATACCTTAGTTGCCTACTAGTTGTCTCATTGAGGCAATGTGTTGACCACATGTCTCTCACTTACATCTAAATGCAAATAAGCATACTAAATTAGCATGGTGAAGAATATCCCACAAGTGGAACACCCATGTCTCTATGAGGGCCAATTGAAGTATATACATACATTTCGTACATAATTACATACATATATCTATCCTGATTTACTGCATCCATGTAAATCAAAGTTTTATCTATTTCTTCCTCTTCTATCAAGTGGATGCAAACCTAAACTTTCCTGGATTGAGAAACCATTAATTTTTTATATAAGAAAGAAAATTAAAGTTCAAACCGGGACTTGAACCCTGGATCTCTGATTGTATGCATCAGTATGAGACCAATTACACCATTTGAGCCACGATAAGAAGTCCTGGTTTGAGCATTAATTTTCTTTCTTTAAATAAAATTCTATCCAGGATTGGAAAGTGTTAATTTAAATAAAAACTTAAAAACATTAATTTTTTTGTTTTCAGATTTTGTTGAAAGTTCCTAGACCTAGTGTAGCTGCTACAGGTGTATCTATCTGTTTGTATTATATAGCATATTGTGAAGATGCAATGGAAAGAGTGTGCCAACTCTCACATCATATCATCACAGACCTCGTACAGTAAGTTTTATTTCTCTGATTGAGAATATTGTTGTTCTTATCATATTTTGGATGCAACCGACAGAAACTAAAAAATGTTGAATTTTTAGAATAAAAAATACTGTGTATTATCAAGAAAAAGGAAACTGATAGACAGCTGTAGAACCATGGTTCGTGTTAACACGATTGAGTCATGGGTGTGATATTGGAAAATTAGTTGAATTATGAAAGGTTGATTATTTAGTTTTGGCATCTATTTATTTTCTCTATACATAACATATTTACAGGGTCGTAAGGTTTACATGTCTTCAATGTAGTTACCAGCATTGGGTACAGTGTGTTTCCAGTGATGAGGAAGCCATGATGTTGTGAATAGAGCAGTCATTTACCCAATAAATATCTTCAACTGTGTTGTAATTAGGGACTTGTTCCACCAGGGCTAAATGGAAACTTTAAAGGTATTCTTTGGAGGATTTAGGTAGCATGGTTTTCATATACTTGGGTTTCGCCGAGCTAATGATATGGAAAATCTTAAATAAACAGAGAGTTGAGATACACAAGGCCAATTAAATAAATAAATCTTAAACTCTATATTTTAGACTATTAAGTAAATTTAGTACAAAATCTATTGACCTAAAACTTACTCTAACTATACTATGGGATTTCCTATGTGCAAAACAAGAGAGAGTGTGGTTTGGACTATACCCAATTTGACCTAACTTAAACACATTCATTGTTCTCAAATATTAACTTAGTTTACGATAAAATCAAATGTTTCCTACCTCTCCTCATATTAATCTTCTAAGTAGATCGCGATTTCGGGTTCATGGCAAACCATCGAGTCGGCAAAATGGTACTGAGGATGGGTTTGCCATGAATCCGAAATCGCGATCTACCTAGAAGATTAATATGAGAAGAGGTAGGAAACATTTGATTTTATCATAAATTATACCTCATAGTGATTTATTCCTATAAAAGTTTAAATAACTTAGTTCCTATCCCAAAGTTTTAAAGTATTAATTAAGTCTCAAATTTTAACCATGTGATTCATTTCTAAAACCCAAACTCTATTAAGAAAAACAGTCCAGACTTACCTATTGCTGACTCTTCTCAACAGCAGACCCTGGGACATGTCTTGACCAGTCTTTAATATTCTCTAACCTACTCAATTGTCTACTTTCAAACCCTGGTGGCAATGTCCAAACTCACATTCTTTTGCTCCTGTTTCAGCAGAGTTCTGGGGCAGTTAACAGTACCTTGGCCTGCTTATAAATTAATTTTACTACACCTCAAGTTGATTGCCTAAGGCATCCCTGTAATAGTATCTGGGAATATTTCTGTAACATTCTGGTAAAGTCTAAATGTTAATTCAAAACCAATATTTTCTATAACATAAGTAATTTTACTTTGTATGATTTTCTAGTTTGTTATAATTTCTTGAGGTTATAGAAATATTCCTTGTTTAAATTAAATATTTATTTCCTTAACCTACAATATTTCCTATTTGCAACAAACTGTTAAGAAGTAAATCCTGCAAAATGGTTCTTTCATCTTTGGGATTAGATCAAAGTCGAATAGACTTAAATCAGATAATATGATGGTCAATGCCGCGCCATAACCAAATGGCCAAGGTAAGATGCCTTGGCACAGAGCTACAGGACTTGCACTGGTTCAGGTCTCTATGGAGGAAGAATTTTTCTCATGGAATTTCGGCCAGTATGGGACTGGTGTCCACCCAGCATTGTGAGGCATTTGGGTAGCTACAATAAGTTGTACCTCCAGGTTGAAAAAAAAAATCATATGTCACCTCTTCACTGGCTGGATGGTCGTCTACCTCGGTGATTAACACATGTAGATGTGAGGCCAGCTGGTAGGCCAAGGATCTTATAGGTTTATCATACCATGGAGTTTAAGAAAATGATAGGTGATGGAGCGATTTTCAGCCTCAATGATTGAACAATTCAGGCACATTTGCTGTATGTGCCCTAGCTTTGGCATGTAGAACGATATAGTTGTCTATAAAGTTTTGCTGTTTTATTCTCAGAGCTGCTTGCAGATTTCTTGCAAAACTGAACAGTAATATTCCATATTAATTTTTTTTTTGTGGTGATCTGTGATGATACCACTCCATTGGCATTTCAGCTGTGGTTCGTAAGTTCTGGCCTAGGTCTCATCAGTTATAATGATATACAGTAAGAAAGAAACCTCTCTTTCGTGTTCATAGTGCTATAAGAGAGTTTGAGAAGCATCATATCACTCCCATTTCTGCATGTCGTTCAAAACATGCAGAACCCATTTTGAGGTAGTTGTGAAGCACAATCAAAAGCGTCAGTTCTGTATCTTGCACTAATTCATTAATCATTACGTTCTGATCCATCTCTAGTAACATGGACACAGTCTGTACATCTTCATCATTTACTGATAGGTGACCAGATTGAGGTATATACAACACACTTTCATGTCCTTGTCTGAAGGCTCTAAAACCACCTTGCTACCATTTGATAAGGTAATAGAGCTACACCACAAGCCTCTTGGAGTCCTTGATCACACTTGTCTTGTTGTGTAATCTCTGTGGCCAATTTTAATTTTAACAAATTATTTTTATGACTGTTACTTATTTAGGATCTTTTTATAATTAGATAGATAGATCATCGGTTGATTAATGTCTTTGACATCGTCCAATTCCTAATAGCAAATTTTGTCGGTCCATCCAGTCTCCTGGTTGTAGATGTTTCGCTTCATGTATAAACATATTTCCTGACTCCAGGAGGTTTTAGGTCTTCCTCTGCCTCTTTTTATAATTGATACAGAAAATAAAATTTTTTATTAATAATGAAGTAAAAAATTTATATCAAAATATTTTTTATTTATAGGTATGCTTTATGGCTGTTAGAATGTTCGCATGATTCTGGACGTTGTCATGCTACAATGTTTTTTGGACTCTCCTTCCAGTTTCGAGCTATTTTGGCAGAATTTGATAAACAGGATGGACTCAGGAAATTATACAATGTAGTAAGTTTTGTTTTTGAAAAAATATACATATAAATGAATGTATAGTTAAGAAAATGATATTTCAAACAAAATGTTGTTTAATTTTCTTGAATTTTTGTTGTGGGTTGATATGTGTATTATATCACTACTTACAGATAAGAAGAAATTGTAAATATCAAAGGATATAAATAACTTAGAACATTGTATCGTCATGGCAGTTTACTTAAAGTTATTCAGAAAACAATGCTTCCTATTTATAAATCCAGTTAAATATTTTTTCATCTCACCTCATAAAGTTTGTATTTTCACAATATCGGTTTCAAAGGCCTTTGCCCCCATCATCATTCAAAACTCCGACTCGGAGTCAATCAGACTTTTGACTGATGATGGAGGCAAAGTCCTTTGAAGCTGGTATCGTGAAAATGTGGAACTTTATGAGGTGAGATAAAAAATATTAACTGAATCAATTTATAAATTGTAAATTACCTCATAGTATTGCTTCTCACTGTAATTTTGATTAAATATCTCCAATGTCTTTTTTTTTGTTAAATAAATTTTTAATGTGATAATTTTTAATTAGATAATCTGGAATAATATCATCTTCCTAATTCAAAAGCTGGTAGCACTGTATTGCTTCTAAAATGGCTGATATTGATATTTATATATTAAATTTGGGAATTTTTAACATTATGAGGTTCAATTCATAAGAATTAAATTAATCGTGATTATTTCTTACCTCATACGTCTATATTTCTTTAAATACAGCACTGCAGTATCGGCAACTTCTTGTCACCATCGTCAGCTGTTTATATATTAAATTTGGGAATTTTTAACATTGAAAACAGCTGACGATGGTGACAAGAAGTTGCCGATACTGCAGTGCTGTATTTAAAGAAATATAGACGTATGAGGTAAGAAATAATCACGATTAATTTAATTCTTATGATATTGATATGCTTACAAAATGATAAGTGAATATTGAATCACATTCATGAATTGCTAAAGAATGTTTATGAAGATGCGATTGTGATTGTCAACATTGTTAAATGTTTGATTCAATACTGTATGGGAGCTCAAGTACAATCTCTACTGACTGATAAAACATGGAGCACCTCCTGCCAAAATGCAACAACTTCAAGCAACAAGAAATGTGTAATTCTACTGGAACAAGGAAAGATGATAACGTTCCTGTCGGAAGTTCGAATGGCATAACGTTATCGCACTGACATACAGAGTCAAAGATCCAGGGTTCGACTCCCGGTTTGAATATAATTTTTCTTTGATGTTTTTATTATTCATTTCATACATCCCAATGATGGATAATTTTTCTTTCTAAAATAAAATCATATCCAATTCTGGAAAGTGTTAATTTAAAAACATCGAAAGATGATACATTTTTATTGATACATCAAAACCTTGAAAATGCTATAAAACGTATATTTGGCAAGTTCATCCAAGCTAAAACTTCGATTCAAAGTTAAAATTGGGAAACACATTATGAGGTTCTTAATTAATAAATTAATGAGTCATTTTAACATCTTACCTCATATTTCATGTTTTATCAAACACGGTAACTATAGTTTTCAAATGATCTTGTCATTCATTTTCAGCCGCCATTATATCCATATCCGGTAGTCATAATGGCGGTTGAAAATGAATGACAAGATCATTTGAAAACTATAGTTACCGTGTTTGATAAAACATGAAATATGAGGTAAGATGTTAAAATGACTCATTAATTTATTAAAACTTCGATGTTATTCGGAATCAACCTTCTGAAAGGAGGACACGATAAGAGGATGATGATGATGATCATCATTGGAGACTGACATTGGGTGAGAGAACATTTGACAACACTGTGATCTTTCTGCTAGTAGGGAGCAGAAATGACAATTGTAAAGTAAGATCACACACACTGTAGATACAGTCACAAATAAGCAATGTTTACTTTCCTGCTTTGAAGTTAAATTAGCTGATATTGGGGAGATTCTAACATCTGGGAAATTAGGCAATGAATAGTTGAAATACAAGACTCAGCACATTAGACTACTGCTGCTGTTATTTATACTGTAGTGTTTATGCTTTTAGTTAATTTTAAAATGTTCTCTTTCTACTCATTGCATATGAATATCAGAAGTTCAAATTATGTTACCAATTATGAAAATACATTAGGAAGTAACATTATGAGGTTCTACTTAATAAATGAGTTTGGTCTGCCTTCAAGAAATAACGAAATATATGGTAAGATTGTAGCGAGTAAAACCCCTCTCTCTGCTTTAGCATTTGTAGCGTATTATTACCACGCTCTGCCAAACCATTTGTACGCAGAGAGAGATTACGATGCTACCCATGAATAAACCACGCATCTAATACCATTTATAGCTGCTACCATCCGGGATCGCTGGGTTATGGTGATGCTGTATTTCAGTAAAGTGTTCCAAATATCTAATGAAGTTATTTACAAGGAAACAGCCTGCCTCGGGCCCATAGAAGGCGGCTAACCATTCATCTTTCTTTCCTAATTGAACATGCATATAAATATAAATACTGACTATAACTTGCATGGACTGAACTAACTTCGTTATAGGATAGAGAATGATAATAACTCTTAAATAATGACAAAGGGCGTAACATAAAAGATAAGCTTTTAATAAGAATATAAGTGTGGATTATATAAAAGACAAAATAATGAGTAGATAAACAGAAATTAATCTTTGATCCATCGATCAAGCACAAATAATAACCAAAATATAATAGAACAATAACGTACCATTTAAACTATCACACGCACACATGTCTAAGTCTTATTGGAAATCCTTCTTCCATGTTTGCTTAGACAAAATCAACTCTAACCGTCCCTCGGTTACAATCCACTTGCTCATCTTCTTATTCACCATGTTATCCTCGCAAGTTCATGGTGCACTTGAGTTGGATTCACCCACTGAATCCCCTTTCTAAAGAACCAAACGCCACTTAGTGAGCCGATCGAATGATGAAGTCCGTTGAGATAACCGAGCATTTATCAGGTTCGCGAGTGGAAGAGATGTGCGCAGTAGAGATGCGCGAGGAATAGGGTGAAAAGGGAAGGGGTAACCACACAGAACACAGGAACATTGGCAGGCTTCACAAATGTTCTTCAGTAGGGAGGAGCACACAGATGTATAACTGAACCGAAAAAAAGGCACTTTCGGTTCAATAGCTCTCCCTACACCCTCCGGGTAACAGAAAAGAGTCCATAGGCTTGACAGTAATGTCCAAAGAAGCAATCCCACATTGGGAGGGGAACATAAACACTATTGGACTCCAGCGGTAACTTCAAAGCAAATCTTCCATCGTCCCCAATATCACAATCACCACACCTGCTTTCCATGTAGACTATTCCAGCGCTGAAAATATACTCCAATTTGCTTCAGCCGCCATAGCACAACATTGCGGTGTTCCAGGTGAAGACTCGGGTGACGATAATCATCGGATTGCCGGATCGCAATCCCGTTCCACCGCTTTCCAGGAATCCATAGTTCCAAAGCCACTATGTCGGTCAGCTGGGCACTCGGGGGTCGGCCGGATCCTCCAAGCGCTCGACTGCCGAACACTCCAGGCATACAGACTGGTTAGAACTGCCAATGTTTAAGGAAAGGAAACTGAAACAAAGAACAGGCGCAAACAGGAAAGCAGAACCATAGATATGCTAATTTAACATGTGTCATTATACAAAGTATTTTAGCTTTAACATTCAGCTCTTTTCATTTATAACAAACATGCTTGAATTTACTCGATAGCATTACATATTTTGACCTGCCTGAGATGTTATTTTACAATGTGGTCATGGATGCCGACTAACTTCTACTCACTCTTTTCTAGAATTTAGTTTGCGTCACATTAGTAAGACCTGAACCACCTATACAGAAACTCATTCTAGTAACTCAAACATCGAAAAGAATGACACAATCAGCCCAAACACTTATATTCATCAGTATTATATTCTACTATCCCAAACGAGCATATATATATATATATATATATATATATATATAAACAAACTACGTAAACTAAGATTGACATTCTCTAGACAGATGCCCATACTGCTGACATTTCCAACATTGAAGATTCTTATTTGTTCAGGCTGGGAGAGAGAATTCATATGATCTTTAAGCCGCTGACGTAATATGTTTACATCACCTTCAGCCTCTATACCTAGCAGGTTTAATTCACGAACAAGCTTGTCTTTGGATATAATATCTACCCAGCTAGGCATGTTTACTAAGTATAATAGACACAAGATGTAAACAACTATAGGCAAACGTAGTATTACATACATAAATCAGTCTCTGTTCTGGTATAAAGAAAGATGAGTTGATGTTTACGTAACATAAAACAAACACGTAAACTAATGCTTAATGACTTCAACTTAAATACAGCATATCTTTCAATATAAAAAACACAAAGCGAATGCCTTGGTACCATTTGGGCGCAATTAAACCCCAAAAAACCAAACCCTTAACCACGCTCTGAGAAACCATTTGTAGCGAGTATTATCCCCCACTCTCTGCTTAAGCATTTTGTAGCGTATTATTACCTCGCTCTGCTAACTATTTGTACGTAGAGAGAGATTACGATGCTACCCATGAATAAACCACGCATCTAATACCATTTATAGCTGCTACCATCCGGGATCGCTGGGTTATGGTAATGCTGTATTTTAGCAAAGTGCTCCAGATATCTAATGAAGTTAATTACAAGGAAACAGCCTGCCTCGGGCCCATAGAAGGTGGCTAACCATTCATCTTTCTTTCCTAATTGAACATGCATATAAATATAAATACTAACCATAACTTGCATGGACTGAACTAACTTCGTTATAGGATAGAGAATGATAATAACTCTTAAATGATAACAAAGGGCGTAACATAAAAGATAAGCTTTTAATAAGAAAATAAGTGTGGATTATATAAAAAACAAAATAATGAATACATAACAGAAATTGATCTCTGATCAGTCGATCAGTCACAAACAGTAACCAAAATATAATAGAACAATAACGTACCATTTAAACTATCACATGCATACATGTCTAAGTCCTATTGGAAATCCTTCTTCCATGTTTGCTTAGACGAAATCAACTCTAACCGTCCCTCGGTTACAATCCACTTGCTCATCTTCTCATTCACCATGTTATCCTCGCAAGTTCATGGTGCACTTGAGTTGGATTCACAGACTGAATCCCCTTTCTAAAGAACCAAACGCCACTTAGTGAGCCGATCGAATGATGAAGTCCGTTGAGATAACCGAGCATTTATCAGGTTCGCGAGTGGAAGGGATGTGCGCAGTAGAGATGCGCGAGGAAAGGGTGAAAAGGGAAGGGGTAACCACACGGAACACAGGAACATTGGCAGGCTTCACAAATGTTCTTCAGTAGGGAGGAGCACACAGATGTATAACTGAACCGAAAAAAAGGCACTTTCGGTTCAAGATGAAGGCAGATCAAGCTTATTTATTATGTTACCAACATTGAATATTACCAAATTGTGGTATATTTCCATCTCTGGAAAGTGTAATTGTCTAGCAGTAGATATATTTGTTTCCTGTTTTTTTTTAATCTTCTAAATTTCTTATGAATTCACTCATAAGTTGTTCAAGTATTTTGTGGTATTTGTTAGATAATATCTAACAATAATCTTCATTAATAAATGAGTTGGGGAAAATGCTTTATCTCACAATATCAGTTTCAAAAGTATAGTTGAATATCACCAGTCAAACTCAACTTTGACTGAAGATGAAAGTAAAACTATACTTTTGAAACCGGTATTATGAAGACATGCAACTTTATGAGGTGAGATGTTAAAGTATTTTCTCCACCTCATTCATCAATGTAAATACCTCCCGCTTTAATTTAGATTAAAACATATAATCATGATATTGTACACTATATGAATATTCTTAATTTCCATTGAATTTTATTTACAGATTAGTACACTTCCCATACTTTCAGTGGAAGATGAAGCAACCCTTAATGATGATGAAGAATGTGCAGCCAGACAAATTGTGAGACATGTCTGTGTGGCTCTCAAGCGGTATTTAGAAGCACATCTCTGTATTAAGATAGAAAATCTGAGACGAACTCAGTTTCGTGAAACTGGTGGAAATCTTGAACCAATTCTTACTCCAGCTAAGGTGAGAAAGAGATTGCAATTCAATAAGCTGCCTGGAATAGTATTCTGATTTATTCTATGTGACTCGAACCAATTCTTAAACAATATTGTTGGTTATATTTTTTTTATATTTGAAGAGAAAAATTTTCGCCTAGACTGGGACTCGAACCCGGGACCCTTGGCTTTCCGGGCCAAGTGCTCTACCAACTGAGCTACCGAGGCGAGTTACGATCTAGACGCAATTTTTCTCTTATATATGTTGTAATTCCCTATCGCCAATGCTTTTGAAACCATTGTTTCTATCTTTGCAAATGGCGGCTTCTTATTTAAGAAGACATTTATTGGGAATTTAACATTACTTTATAAAGCTAGTAAGGCTTCTAATGATGTTTTTATTATTGATTTAACATTTCTCAATGAAAGATAAATTATATTTGAAGAGAAATATTGTTGGTACCATATTAAACTAACTAACTAACTCACAGGCACTTCAAAACCATAGGTTCATGGTCATGAGGACATAAGCTCTCCATACATCCCTATCTTGGTCTAATGTTTTTCAATCATCCCCTGTATAATCTACTTCTCAAATCATGGTTAACATTATTCTCTCACCTGATACTTTGTCTACCAATTAGGCTTTTTTTTCCTCTGATTTTCCTCTTTCATTCCCCATTTGTACCTCATGTCCTGTCCACTGCAGTCTACAACACTGTTCTTATTATTATCTGGTTTCGTATAAAGATTATGTACCTCACTGTTTAGTAGCCTTCTCCATTTTCCTATCTGTTCATATTTCTTTGGTCCAAAAATTTTCCTAAGAACTTTATTCTCAAATCCTCATAACCTAACACTTCTCACTGAAGGATAAATTATATTTGAAGAGAAAAATTTTCGCCCAGACCGAGACTCAAACCTGGGACCTTTGGCTTTCTAGGCCAATGCTCTACCATCTGAGCTACTGGGGCGAGTTCCGATCTAAATGCAAATTTTTCTCTTATATATGTTGTAATTCCCATCACCAAATGCTATGAAACCTTTGCTTCTATCTTTGCAAATGGCAGCTTCTTAGTTTTTTTCTTCAAATATAATCCTTCAGTGAGAAGTGTTAAATTAATAATAAAAACATCAATAGAAGCTCTACTGGCTTTATAAAGTAGTATTTAAATTCCCGATAAATGTCTTCTTAACTAAGAAGCTGCCATTTGCAAAGATAGAAGCAAAGGCTTCATAGCATTTGGTGCTGGGAATTACAACATATATAAGAGAAAAATTTGCGTTTAGATTGGAACTCTCCCCAGTAGCTCAGATGGTAGAGCATTGGCCTAGAAAGCCAAAGGTCCCGGATTCGAGTCTTGGTCTCGGCAAAAATTTTTCTCTTCAAATATAATTTATCCTTCAGTGAGAAGTGTTAAATTAATAATAAAAACATCAATAGAAGCCCTACTGGCTTTATAAAGTAGTGCTTAAATTCCCAGTAAATGTCTTCTTAATTAAGAAGGTAATTCTCCAAAACAAAAATGTATTTTGGACTGTGTCACTTCCATCTTGAACAGTTTTCACTGTGTAACTTATGATATTAGAATTAATACTCAAAGCAATGCGTTAAGCATTTCTCATTGTTAAACAGATATTTCAAACAATTGAGTTTTTTATTTTTTAAGATAAAAGTTTCTATGTTTTTATTATCAATTTCATACATCTCAATGATGGATAAATCATATTTTAAGAGAAAAATTATACGCTCAAACCAGGACTTGAACCCGGGACCCTTGGTTCTCTAGACCAAGTGCTCTACCACCTGAGCAAGTACCAATCTAGATGCAAATTTTTCTCTAATACATTGTAATTCCCACCCACCAAATGTTTTGAAGCCTTTGCTTCTATCTTTGCAAATGGCGGCTTCTTTTATTAAGAAGACATATTTGGGAATTATACATTACATTATAAATTCAAGTCTCGGTCTGAGCGTATATTTTTCTCTTAAAATATGATTTATCCATCACTGAGATGCATGAAATTAATAATAAAAACATTGATAAAAGCCGTACTGGCATTTATAATATAATGTATAATTCCCAAATATGCCTTCTTAATAAAGGAGCTGCCATTTGCAAATATAGAAGCAAAGGCTTCAGAGCATTTGGTGGGCGGGAATTACAGCGTATATAGAGAAAAATTTGCATTTAGATCGGTACTTGCTCAGGTAGCTCATATGGTAGAGCACTTGGTCTAGAGAACCAAGGGTCCGGGTTCAAGTCCCGGTCTGAGTGTATAATTTTTCTCTTCAAATATGATAAAAGTTTCTGTCTCAACCAAAACCTTCAGTTTTACTCGCTGGGCTCTAACCATGTGAGCTACTCAGGCAACCCCAATCCTGACACAAATTTTTCCCTCTTATAATCCAGCATCCCAGTTCTGGCAGAAATTTTTCTATGAGAAATGATTAATACGATTCATTTGAGTATATTAACTTACTCTTCATTTATCAAAAGATAATTTTTTACATAAAACTGTACCTTTGCTTAAAGGTTAAATCCAGTCCAGAGGAAGTTCAGGAACAAGTTCGACAGTTGCTAGAATTGATGCCATTTCGATCTCATTGGGAACCTGTGGATCAGTTATTAAGACTAGGTGGTATCACTTTGCTATTGCAGATAATAGCATTTGCCTATGAATGGAACTATTCTGGTCGGTGAGTTGAAATAGTAGTGAGTCGTAAAAACTAACTACTTGTTTATTAAAATAAACACTTATAGTGTCACTTCCTTTGAAATTAAAAAGAAAAATTTTTATGTACTTTTTTTTATATTTTTTACGTATTAATAATGAATTTGAATTAACTAATGTAGTGAATGGCATCAACATTTTAATTATATTATTTTTGGTCTGGACATCTTACCTCAATATTAATGTTGATTTGTTCTTGGACATGTTTCAAAACAACTCTGTTTTATCGTCAGCTTTCCCAGACTGTCTTTCCCAGTCTGGGAAAGCTGACGATAAAACAGAGTTGTTTTGAAACATGTCCAAGAACAAATCAACATTAATATTGAGGTAAGATGTCCAGACCAAAAATAATATAATTAAAATAACCTCAAAATATAACTTCCTAAAATTAAATATCAACATTTTAAGTTTGTCATGGTGAAAGATTCGTAAAAATCTGACAATTTTTATTCTATTTATCAACCATTTATGAAACACATGTATTTCTCATCATCATCTTTTGACATTACAAAAGTTTAAATCTCTCCGACCATGCAAACAGAGACCATTTAAACTGCTTGCGTCAACTGATGGGTTAATTCCTGCATCCCCATAGTAATGAAACTTGTCACAATACAGTAGGTTCGCTTTTAAATCAAGAAGGCATTATGGTGGGATTTACTAATTATGAACATAATAGGAAATTAATATAGGCAGACGAGCAATCTGTAGGCCATAGTTAAAATAACCAATGAGAAAAAAGTATTTTTTTTTTACAATTTCTTGAGTTAATTAGAGATCAAAGAGACATTTAGCATCAAAGTAGTTTTCTCATAATTTTGAGTAAACTGCAAAATTATATGTATGACATTTTTTTTAAATGCCCCAGGTTTGTCTTTCGACATTCCTGGTTTCTCTCCTAGCATGGCGTACTTGTAACCCACTTCTGAGGTTGGGGCGCCTGGAAGGCGGGGTTACGTTGCCCCGATGATATGATGGGTGATGATGATGATAGTGGTGCGCCAGGAGAGTCCCTAATCCTAAGCTTAACCTAAGATGAATATGAATGATGATGATTGCGATGGCCATATGATTTCGGGAACCGTTTGGGCCTTAAAGTTTTCCTGACATTTGTCTTACAGGTGAGAAAAAACCCCGATAAAAACCTCACCCAGAAAAACTGTCCCGACCGGGGATCGAACCCGGGCCCACTGCGTGACAAGGCAGCACACTACCCCGAGACCACAGCGGTGGACTTCAAAAGTCATTCTCTTTGATGAGCGATAGAAAAGGTCAAGAACAATATTTTTTATGTGCCTGAATAATTATAGAGCTACCAATTTTATTGCTAAAGGCATCGATAAGATTAATTTATAATTTTATATAATTTTTTGCTATGTCATTACTTGTATCACTTGCATTACATATTTTTAAATCTGTGAAGATTATTAAGGTAGAATTTTTTATCACTCGCCTCATATTGTTCTTCTTATTTGACTATAAACTAGTTTTGGAACATAATTTCTGTTCCATCCTCAGTATCGTCACGACCATTGTTCTGTCGTCTTGAAGAGCTGTCCTTCTCTCCTTCCATTGGCTGACTGAAAAACCTCGAAACCAGGTCATTCTCACCGGGAATTTCAAAGTTCATCAATTTCTTCTTTCCGCTCTTTTGAATGTAGATCTTTTCCCAAACAGTAAGTTCTTTTGGTTTTTCTATTTGTTTTAATAATTTAGCTTCTTTCTCGATAAGATGTTTTTCAGACCAAGCATGGGCAGCCACTGCAGATTTTTCTACTTCCCCTTTCTTGACATTCGTGAGATGTTCTTTCACTCTAGTTTTCAAATTTCTCTTAGTTTTTCCTATGTAGAATTTCTCACATTCTTCACATTTAATTTGACTATTTAACTCATGCCCCAAATGGGAGTCAATGACCAATCACGTTTCAATGATTTCTGTTTTACAACCAATCAGAGTCGTGTTTCACGAAATATTTATCAGTGTTATAATTACCATATATTAAACAAAGCTCCTCCTTTTTAATATTCTGAACAGGTCTGACCGTTATTTTGCAGTGACTGAGCCTATAAGAAATACGGCTACCAGATTGTATATATAGTGCATACATGTCAACATTTGTAGCAATTTATTATACCACCAAAAAAAGAAACCACTGTTTGACTTTCTTAAATGTATTTTTTCCCAGGTAATAATCCAGAAAAATATAATTGTAATATTTACATCATACGACATCAGAAATGAATTAATATACAGATTGATGTTTCATTTTTTCTCCACTAGAGAGCATTCTTACAATATTGCGTTCCTTTGGCAATAAATAGTATGATCTGGTTGCAGTGATAAACAAAAGAAGCAGTAGAAGCGTACCTATCGTTTCTCATTTGTTTTCAAACATCGCCGTTTGCATTAAATATATAAATATTTTGAAATAACTACAGTTAAATAATGATTTGTGAGTAAACAGCTTAATTTTATTCGTTAAATAGTCCTAACAAATGCCACTCTTGATTTCCAAATTCTCTAGATAAATTCACTCCTCACTTCGTGAGTCGTGAATTTATCGATAATTTGGAAATCACTCGTGGCATTACTTATGATAAATCCCTGATTTGTTTTCTTCTTTAATTTTCTCATTCTTATTAGGTCTAATCAGTCTACTGATGCTGTAGTCATTTTTGGGTGCTAACCTTATGTTGAAATCTTTAAAAAATTTGAAACTTGTGGTGTTTTAATGGATGATATGTGAATTTTCTAAATTTTACATTTTCTTCTTTTACTTTTAGAAGAGTGCTTTGATTAATAAATTTTTGTCTTTTGAATTTGTTTATTTTCTTAAGTATCATTTTTATTGCAAAACCATTTTTCGGGCTACGTTGATTGTGTGTTCTTTTTCTTTTTCATAATTTTCTTTGTTCATTGGTATGTGAAGATTAGTTAGAGATTAAGACATTGGAGAACATAGGAAGAGTTGGTATATGGCAAAACTGATATAAATAGCACTTGAAATGGCATGTGTATAGTGAGAGAACAATGAATTGTTTTTAATTAATTAAGGATCAAGGATCATTCCTTGTCTGTGCCACCAATGGTAAGGATTGGCATTGTACATAACTACTAGTAGGGCCATATATTTTACATAGCAGACTTCATGGTAAAAATGATCATGTGTTTTTATTGGCTCTTCATGGTAGATATCCTGCACATTTGATATTAGTGCCTGGACCTTTCCTGTTGAAATGTGTCAAAAGCATTGATGGGTAGAGTTGAGTCCTTATCCCAGTAACCTCGATCATGCCACTAGTGTTTCTTATATGGGAGGAGATAAAATTTATTGTGTATTTAAACTTTACTGATAGTGCAGAAGAACTGGATGCTCATGTTGAGCTGCAGGTGCATTTGTCTTTTACACAACTCTGACTTATTGGAACGAACCGTACTATTACCGAAATACAAATGCACTCTTTGTATTGACATTGTGATGGAGTTTTAACTTCTTTTAATGAATATGTTAGCTTAGGTTTTTGGAAATGATGCTTTAGTTACTAAAACTCTGTTTTAGAGTGATGTCTTCCTGGAGTAAAAAAGTCTGTCGCTGTGGCATAGTCGGTAGAGTTCCTATCTTCCACTCCGGCAACCCGGGTTTGATTCCCGGCAGGGTAAAATCTCAATCTTGGGATTGGGTGTGTGTCATGTTCTAGCTGTATTCTCCTTCTTTTTCTTCTTCTTCACTTCACGGGCTAAGCAAATTGCCTGTTCTGCCTCACAGTTGTTCTGTCCATCTTTTCACTGGCCTTCCTACATTCCTTGAACCTCTTGGCTTGTAGTTGAATGCTGCTCTTGGTAATCTTGATACATTGATTCTTTCCACATGTGTAAACCATTTCTCTCTATATTCTCTGATTTTCTCATCCAATGGATATATATTTAACTCTGTTCTTATATCTTCATTCTTTATCCGATCCAATCTTGTGCAGCCTTTTGTTCTTCTAAGGAAGTTCATTTCTGCGCTTTGTATTATACTTTGCAATTTTTTCGTCATTACCCAAGTTTCGCTCCCATAAAGTAATGCAGGAACTGCCAATGTTTTATAAAACTTCAATCTAGTATCTCTTCCTGTTTTATTCTTTAATGTTTTATGTATAGTCATTTGAAATTTCGACAGTTTCATATGTATGTCTCTTTCAGTTTTTGTGTTTATAGTAAAATTACAACCCAAATAATTAAAATTTGTTACTTGTTCCAGAGGTTTGTTGTCTATTACGATTTTTGATCTTATATGATCATTTCCCCAAATACCATTATTTTTCTCTTCAAATATAGTTTATCTTTCATTGAGAAATGTTAAATCAATAATAAAAACATCATTAGAAGCTTTACTAGCTTTATAAAGTAATGTTAAATTCCCAATAAATGTCTTCTTAACTAAGAAGCCGCCATTTGCAAAGATAGAAACAATGGTTTCAAAAGCATTTGGCGATAGGGAATTACAACGTATATAAGAGAAAATTTGCGTCTAGATCGTAATTCGCCTCGGTAGCTCAGTTGGTAGAGCACTTGGCCCGGAAAGCCAAGGGTCCCGGGTTCGAGTCCCGGTCTAGGCGAAATTTTTCTTTTCAAATATAATTTATCTTTCATTGAGAAATGTTAAATCAATAATAAAAACATCATTAGAAGCTTTACTAGCTTTATAAAGTAATGTTAAATTCCCAATAAATGTCTTCTTAACTAAGAAGCCGCCATTTGCAAAGATAGAAGCAATGGTTTCAAAAGCATTTGGCAATAGGGAATTACAACGTATATAAGAGAAAAATTTGCATCTAGATCGTAACTCGCCTCGGTAGCTCAGTTGGTAGAGCACTTGGCCCGGAAAGCCAAGGGTCCCGGGTTCGAGTCCCGGTCTAGGCGAAAATTTTTCTCTTCAAATATAATTTACCATTATTTTTGTTTTTTCTTTTGATATTTTAAAATTATATTCTTGGCATAACTGATTTAATTGATGTAAAGAGTACTGCAAATTATTTTCATTTTCTTGAATAATAACCACATCGTCAGCATACATTAAAACGTTTAATATTTTAAAACGGTCCATTCTTATACCTATATTAACAATACTTTTCCAATTTTGGATGATGTCATTAATATATAGATTAAAAAGGGTAGGTGATAAACTACACCCTTGTCTTACACCTCTATTTATTAAAATAGCTTCGGTTTTTTGATGTGCCTATATTTATTATAATTTGAGACTTTACATACAAACTAGTTGTATCCATTGGGTTTAATTCCTCTAAAAAAATGGTCCATAAGGTTTTTAGAACACACAAAATAAAGCAGTCCTGTATCATGTATCTGTTGATACTGCAGAAAAACTATCCTGCATAGTGAGGTTAGGATATGGATTTTTGGAGGTTCTATATATTTTAACGGGAATCGGCTGTGATGAGGTATATAAATAGCTTGTAATCAAAAACTTTTATCTCTGATTCTAATTACATGAAATGTTTGTGTTAATTAAGGGCATATTTAACTTTAACTTCGTGAGTCATGAATTTATCGATAATTTGGAAATCACTCGTGGTATTACTTATGATAATGATGCACCAGGAGATGCTTTATCCTAAACTTATACTAATCAGATGATTAGAAAATCACCTTTGGGCCTTAAAGTATCCTGACATTTTTCTTACAGAAGAGGAAAAACCCCAAAAAATCCTCACATGGGAAACTTGTCCTGACCAGGGATCAAACTCAGGTCAGCTGCATGACAAGGCAGCATGCTATCTCAAGGTGATAGCAGTGGACACCCTTTAAAAAATTAAAATTTCATAAATAGTTTTTATGATAAATTATGTATCAGTTTTGGAAGTTAAAATTCAACCTTATCTTGCATTCAAAATATTACAGATACAATAATAAAACTGCTAGGGCAGATTTTTAGATGTTGTTGACTACCTACAGATAAATATTTCACTTTCTTATTTATTGCAAAAAATGAGGGAACTGCCTCAATTATATATATATATATATATATATATATATATATATATATATAATCTTCTTCTTCCTTCCAAGTATTAGGCCAAGGCCTATTACGATCCTATAGAAAATTTTCCCTCCAGCGTTTCATAGGACGGCCCAGTGATCTTCGTCCTCTTGGTATATAATTATAAACAGCTTTGGGGATCCAATTTGAACTCATTCTTTCAAGATGGTGTTTCCAATTTAGTTGGTACTGTTTAATATATTCCAAAATTGGCGTAGTCTTCAATTCTTTTAAGATGTCGTGTTCCTTTTCCGATCCCATCTGGTGTAACCCGCTCTTCTGCGCATGAATCTCATTTCACAAGCCGTTATTCTGCTTTCATGTTGTCTTTTTAGTGTCCATGCTTCTCTACCATAGATCAACACTGCTCTAGCCAAAGTGTTATATAAACGTAATGTGGTGTTTTTTTGTACAAGGGATGGTTTCATAACTTGATTAATAATTCCTAAACTTTTATTATAACTAGTAATTTTTTCAGGGATATCTTTTTCATCCCAGATAGAGAGATAATATCCAAGGTATTTAAATTGATTAGATCTCTCTAAAATTTTATTCTGGAGACAGATTTTACTTTGTATGGGGTCCTTCCCATGAAATGCCATAATTTTAGTTTTGTTAATTGATATTTCCATAAAAATTTGGCACCTATTTTTTGTAAATTATAAATTGATCGTTGCAAATCATTTTCGGAAAGTGCCAGAAGAGCTAAATCGTCTTCAAAAAGAATAGCATCGAGTTTGAGGTTCCTATTGATGGGTATATATCCTCGTTGTGTTTTCCTCCATTCGTTTATTAATTTATTCATATATATAATGAAAAGCACCGGTGAAAGTCCACATCCCTGTCTTACTCCAGTGCTGATCTTTTCCCAAGAAGATAGTTTGCCATCTTGTTTAACAGATGGGACTATTATTATGCTTTCAAGTCTTATATATATATATATATATATAATATATATACAGGGCAAGTCAAAATGTTGTGCAGGTTTTCAGAAATTTATTATGTGAAATGTAATGAACATATAATATCGTGAGACATATTGTATGAAAGGTAAACTCTCAAAGTTTAGTTGTCCACTTCTAAAGTTCCGCGTTCACCCGCAAGATGTCAACAGCAGAGCAGTAAAGGAAATGGCGTTGACTGGGGATCAGAAGTCTTTCTGTGTGCTTGATTACCATGTAAACAACTCTGTGACTAGTGTTCAACGACATTTCCGTACCAGATACGATAAAGACCCGCCGGATGGGAGATCCATTCGTAAGTGGTACACACAATTTAGGGATTCAGGCTGTATCTGTAAACGAAAATCGACTGGCCGTCCGTCGACGAGTGAAGAGACAGTCGAACGCATTCGCACATGCTTCGTGCAGAGTCCACAGAAATCCACCTACCGGGGAGCGACAGAACTTCAACTACCACAAAAAACTGTATGGCGGATTCTCCGGAAACGTTTACAGATGAAACCCTACCACTTGCAACTGGTTCAAGCCTTAAAACCCGCCGATTATGCTTTGCGAGCGTCCTTCTGTGTTGATTTTCTCGCATTAATGGAAGAGAATGAGTTCCATGAGAGGGTAGTTTACAGTGATGAAGCGACTTTCCACCTTTCAGGAAAAGTGAATAGACACAATGTAAGGATTTGGGGAACTGGTAACCCCCATGCAACTCTGGAACATCAACGCGATTCTCCGAAAGTGAATGTCTTTTGTGCCATTTCCCATGCAAAGGTTTATGGGCCCTTTTTCTTTCATGAACGTACTGTGAACGGACATGTTTTCCTTGATATGCTACAACAATGGCTCCTTCCGCAGCTTGAAGCGGATAGTCCAGATTTCATTCTGCAGTTGGATGGTGCCCCTCCACATTACCATGGCAGTGTTCGAGACCATTTGAATATGGCTTTACCACAACGCTGGATAGGCCGTGCATCTCAGGGTGATCAACAACTCATTCATTGGCCACCTCGTTCACCCGATCTAACCCCGTGTGATTTCTTCATGTGGGGTCTTGTAAAGGATCATGTTTACGTACCACCACTTCCAACAACACTGCATGAACTGCGTGCCCGCATCACAGCAGCCATTGCTGATATCGACCGCGGACTGCTACAGAAAGTTTGGCAGGAGATTGAATATCGGCTTGACATCTGTCGTGTAACAAAAGGCGCTCACATAGAACATCTGTGAATATTTAAAAAAAACTTTGAGAGTTTACCTTTCATACAATATGTCTCACAATATTATATGTTCATTACATTTCACATAATAAATTTCTGAAACCCTGCACAACATTTTGACTTGCCCTGTATATATATAATGGCCAAATTTCAGTTTTAAACACTTGAGACTGAATGGATTAAGATGTCTAAAAATATTTATTTATTTTTAAAGCTAAATTTGCCCATAAATAATTAATGCAATTATTTTTAATAATTAGATTTAGAGATATAATTTTTTTGATTACATGCTACTTTTACCCCCTCTTAAGCAATAATGAACAATAATATCAGTCTTAAATGTTTTGAATGACTGTTACAGAGCAGAAACAGTGCGCAGTGCATTAGATGTGTTGGCAATCTGCAGTGTAATGCCACGTGTACAGTTATTACTTTGTGATCGAGTGGATCTCCCTGAAGAAGCAATGACAGTTGGAATGAACATTATCCTAGGAGCAGCAGAGGGTGAAATAGTGGCTGATGCCGATGTACAACGAGCTGCACTTTCTGTTCTTATCAATTGTGTGTGTGCCCCTATTCATAGGGTGGGAGGCAATGTAGGACGATTTTCTGTTACTGGTTCAGCAAAGAAGAAGACTAACAATTTTCGTAGTAGTGAAGAACTTATTAGCAAAATGTGGGAGAGTGTGAGATCTAATAATGGCATTATGGTAAGTTAAACATTTTTCATTTGACCCGGTTTTCTTATATTAAATATGTGTTTGTAGTACCAACTCAGTGTATTTTTTATGCTTTGAGCTAACATTTGACACAGCTTTACTAGCTGAGAATGAAGATGACTTACAACTAAGATTTAAATTAAAATATTTTATATCTCACTTCATATCCAGTCTTTTAATTATACCGGTTTCGAAACCTGGGCAGCTTCATCTTCAGTAATTTCTTATCGACTGATGTTGTGTCAATCAGATGAACTGCTTCTTCCTCCCTCTGTTGGTGGACTGATAAACCTCCGGATCAAATCAGAATCCGCGGGAATTTCCAAGCTCTTAAGTTTTTCTTTTTGGTTGAATGTGGATTTTTTCCCAAACTGTGAGTTCTTTTTGTTTTTTTATTTGTTTAATTAGACTGATTTTTGTATCAATTACTGGTACAATTAGAAGACTAGATATGAGGTGAGGTATAAAATATTTTAATTTAAATCTTAAATTAAACCTCATAGTGATTTTTTCTTATAAATATTCTGTATGACTTACAACTTTTATTATATCAGTTTAATTTAACTGCAAGTTAATTTAACATGATATCTCAAAAAAAAAAAGACTAAAATTTTGACAATTTCTAGATATCTGATATATTCCAAATTAGTTGTGAAATTTCATATAATCGAACAAGTGTTAGAATTCCAATTATAATGGAAACTCCTTATAGGAAAACCATAGGGAAAACACCAAAAATGAGGTGGACTCGTTTATGATGACTACTTGACATGTTAGTTTCTGTAAAAGTTGTAAGTCTAACGGTAAATGAACGTTCCTTACTGCTTGCATATTTGGACCAGATAGTTTTAATACCTTTTTACAAAGACCTTGCTCCATACGTATGCTAGTGTGACTAATTTGCTATCTATGTATGTATTGTGTTTTAATAATCTATGATATTTTTTATTATTTATTTATTTTATATTTAACTGAATTAAATTTCTAATATCATTTCCTTAATACTCTTAATTTTATCATTAAAATGATATGTTACATGACATACTTATTTCCATTAATTTATATGATTTGATAATTTTGTTTGAGGTTTATTTTATTTTCTGGGATCTTAAATGTTTTTATATGTTAAATTGATATTTAATTTTTTATATATATACTATATATATTTGCCATATGATGTATGGAGAGATTATTCCGACGTGGCTATGGACCTATAGGTTTGATAGTATCAGTGAGTTAGTTATGGGCTAAAAAATCTCTGAAATAAGTCTAGATGGGAAAATGTATTTTTGAGGTGAGGTATACATTTATGATCCAATTTGTTATACTTAATATACTCGGACCAACGGATCTGTGCCCCTCTGTAGCGCTGGTGTCGTTCTTAGAAAAATACATGTCAATACTCTCACCATTTCACCGCACTCCCCTTCCCCTACATCAAACAACAGCCATTGAGTAGGGATGTTGTCAAACTTCCCCCAGTGTCATGGCTCTTGAATATTGAATAATGCAAGGTTGGGGTCAAGTTGACAACACTGAAGTGCAAGTGCAAGAGAGAGATAGAAAAGAGAGAGAGATAGAAATACAGGGATGGAAATGATTTGCCGAGGTAGAAAAGGAAGTAGGATTTAGTTCGCATATCTTACGGAGGCACAGATCCATTGGACAGACAATACTAATAGTAAGATATGTTGATGACTTATTAATAATATACGAAAATATACTTACACAGGTAATGAAATAATCAAACTAGTAAAATCAGGAAACATGATAAAAACATCAAAATAGCCTACAAAACTAATAAATTAAATAACATGATATATAACAAAATTGAGGAAAACAATAAATATGAAAACAAAGGCATATATAAACTCAAGTGCAACGACTGTGAAAAATTTTACATTGGTAGAACATCTAGAAGTTTTAGAATCAGATTTAATTAACATTTTTCAGACTATGTCAAAGGAGAAGCCAAACATATTTCAGAAAGCGGCCAAAGTTTTAACAATATCGATAATTCGATTGAGGGTTTTTCCACTTTTCAGTGGTTGCCCTTTTACCAGCCGGCTGCTGGCCCTTCACATCTACATGTGTCAATCACAGAGGTAGATGATCAACAGCCAGTGTAGGGGTGACATGTGGTTAGCATGTCGAGTCCCCCAGCCGTTATAGCTGGTTCCTCAACCTGGACCCGCCACTTATTGTAGCTACCCAATTGCCTCACGATGCTGGGTGGGCACCGGTCCCATACTGGCCGAAATACCATGAGAAAATTTCTTCCCCCATGGAGACTCGAACCAGCGCAAGTCCCGTAGCTCTGCGCCAAGGCTTCCTACCTTAACCGCTCGGCTACGGCGCAGGACTACAATATCGATAATACTATGTCAATTATACACAAAGAGAACAACAGACACAAAATTAACATTTTAGAAGAAATCAAAATTATCAAGGAGGCCAAGAATACAAACATTCTCGTCGAAAATATGCCTAATGAGCAAAACCCTCTACTAGACAGATAATTCAATACTACAACAACTCCAGAAGATAAAGCATGCTTCGAAAGGCCTAGAGTGAAATCAACGAAAATTTTAAATAGAAACATTTTATTAGTGAGTGGAGAACATATTTTTATAAAATATGTTCTCCACTCACTATTAATGATATAACCTCATAATGTTTACTTCTCAATATTAATTTAAATAGAAACATTATAGTTGAGGAAGACGGTAGTATATAAAGTAAAAAAAAATTATAATTTAACTTAATACTTTGCATTTATTATTTTGCTATTTTTAATGTGTGTGTGATTTTAGGTATTACTTCAGTTGATGATGGTGAAAACTCCTATAACAGATGCAGACTCTATAAGAGCTCTAGCATGTCGAGCACTTGCCGGTCTAGCCCGTAGTGAAACAGTACGTCAGATTATCAGCAAACTGCCACTTTTTACAAATGGCCAACTTCAAAGTAAGTGTATTGAATACTTCACATTAAAATATTCAAACAAAATTCTTAGTAATGTAATAGTGGAAAGAAAAGATGAAGCATATAAAAATTGAAAATTTATTGCCTAAAACTTTCTCCTTTCTCAAATTAACAAAAATGCAGGAAAATGTTTTATTTCAAAATTATCATCATTATGTCTTGTTTTCCCTTCAATCTGGTATCACGGTTTAAACAATAACATCCATCTTGTCTAAAACTTCATATTTTCTCCTTTTAGATTTTAAATCATCTTCTAACTGAAAATCTCAAATCTGATTTTCATATATGGGACATTCCATATGAAATCAGATGGTCAAAAGTTGCAATTATTTAATTTATTTAAACTTATGCCATTTAAAAAACATTATATGAAGAGCATGTTATATAAAAATTGTAGAACTCTAAATTTATTGTTTTCTCTGATAATTTGACATTGAATTTATCATTTTAAAAAATCTCACACATTCTCCAGAAATTATTGCCAATTCTTTATCTGAAAATATTTAATGTTATCATGAAGCTGAAAATTTTTAAGATTCTGATGGTATTTTAGAAATGTTCAAGAAGTATATACATTAGGGTGTCTCCCAAGACATAAAACAGTTTTTTTTTTTTGCAAAATCAAATATGCATACCCTCTATTATTTTTCTGTTTGACCTTACTAACTCAAATAACAAATATCATTGAGATTGGATCATGACGACCAGTGCCAACTTCATGCCAAACATAATACATGAAAATTTGTACAGGATTAGTATAGAAGGATTCTAGAACTAAATGTTTGTTTATTTAGTATATTTAAATTAATGTTGGGAAGTGAGGGGTTGCTGATCCCCCATCGGGCGCCTCCCCAGGTGGTGGATAGGGGAATGCCTCCTAAATATAGGTGGTACCGGGGAAATGAAATACCCGAGGTGAACCAAAATCAGCATAGCGTCTGTTCCAGATTGGACGGCTATAATGGGCAGGTAGAGCTCAGAGCCGAAGAGAAGGCAATCTACCTAAGGGAAGACACCCTAAAAACAAAGCTGAAGCAAGTTCGGAGGCTGTAAGGTGGCAATCCCACCACTCAACTATATCTGCGCAGCCCTTGTAAGGTGGCCAGATGAATTTTCTATTACTAAAAAGCGAAGGAGAAAGCCGGACGGAAACACTGATGATGGACCAGGCAAGAAAAGGACAATGATAAAGAATAATTTACTGTTGGCAACATGAAATATAAGAGGGTTAAATAATAAACAGACAGAAGTTTTATATGAAATGAAAAAGAAAAAGGCAAATATAATGCTCTTAACAGAAACGAAGAAAAAGTTGAAAGGGACACAGGATATAGATCACCTCCTTGTATATCATGGTGTAGAAAGGCAACAACGTGCAACAGCTGGAGTAGCTATAAATTTAGGATGTGATATAACTTATAGAGAAAATAAAGATATAGAAAATAAAGTAAATAAATTTCAGGCTATTTGTGGAACCAAAAAAAGAACCTTAGGTCGGAAAACAAGGAAAGATACGAATCTTAAATTATATAAAACAATGGCTGTTCCTTTGTTGTTGTATGGAAGTGAAAATTGGATAATGAAATCAAGGGATAAAAGCAGGATACAGACTGCAGAAATGCTGTTTTTACATAATGTGAAAGGATGCACAAGAGCGGATAGAATAAGGAATGAAACTATACGAGAAGAATTAAATATATATAAAATTGAAGAT
The DNA here is from genome assembly GCA_030220185.1 of Diploptera punctata. Taxonomy (NCBI): domain Eukaryota; kingdom Metazoa; phylum Arthropoda; class Insecta; order Blattodea; family Blaberidae; genus Diploptera; species Diploptera punctata. The sequence goes on from JASPKZ010008559.1 coordinate 104,322, forward strand.
AAAATCAGCGAAAATAATAAGAAATGGACAGAACACTTAATGAGAATGAACAACGAAAGAATACCAAAAAGAACCTTCCTGTATAATCCCAGAGGAACAAGAGATGTTGGTCGACCACATAGAAGATGGACTCCACTTTTAACTTCGCCGGAACAGGTTGTATAGCCTAAACCTTGTAGTAGAAGAAGAAGAAGAAGTAAACATTATGAGGTTATATCATTAATAGTAAGTGGAGAACATTTTTAACTACTCACCTTATACAATTTCAAATTTCTTTGATATTGATGGTTTCAGATGACATCTTGTCCCACTTCAGTCATGATTTCCACCGATGAGATTCTCTGGTTGTTGATATCTGTATGGACGTTACCTCTTTTGCTGCCATCTTTGTTGGGATTATAATTTTGAAATTAAATTTTTATCCACCGGAATATCAAAGTTCATAGATCGATATTTATTCTTCTGAATGAATATCTTCTCCCAAACTGTCAATTCCAACGGTTTATCTAATTGTTTCAAAAATTAGATGAACTATTGGAATTAACAGTTTGGGAGAAGATATTCATTCAGAAGAATAAATATTGACCTATGAACTTCGATATTCCAGTGGATAAAAATTTAATTTCAAAATTTATAATCCCAACCAAAGATGGCAGCACAAGAGGTAACATCCATAGATAAATCAACAGCCAGAAAATTTCATCAGCGGAAGTCATGACTGAAGAGGGCGAGATGTTGTCTGAAACTGTTGGTATCAAAGTAATTTGAAATTATATGAGGTGAGTCGTTAAAAATATGTTCTCCACTCACTATTAAAGTTTAAAAAACATTGTTGTTCAAATTTTCTTTTCAAAGTGTGTGAGTACTGACATGTTTCAAAGCAAGTCGGCATGGATTGCCGTGGGCCTACATACACCAAATTGTACTTACAGTTGTTTTAACAATATATATATATATATATAGACACAGACACACACATAAGTGTTCTGCCTAAGAGTAGGTCTTTCTCTGCAAACTCAGTATTCTCCACTCTTTCCTTATCTTAGCATCCCATTATAATTCACAAATAAATTAAGAGGGTATGCATTAAAAAATAAAATACATCAGTTTTTTTTGGGACACCCTAATATACATAAACCATTTAATCTTACCCCATTTTGATACATTGCTTGAAATAAAATAAATATATTTGTTCTAGTGTTAATGAGGGATCCAATTCTTCAAGACAAACGTCAAGAGCATGTGAGTTTTCAGAAAAGTGCATTAGAACTGATGGAACGAGTATCTGGAAAGACGAAGCCAACTGGGAATGAATTGGAAATCTCATTAGCAAATATGCATCGTGCGAATGTAGTGGCACAAACTCGCATCCAGTTCAATGATAAACAGCTTCTCCAACTTATTCACCAGCATTTTGTGTCACGAGGAATGTTAGAAAGTGCTTCAGCATTAAGCAAAGAAGCAGGACTTCCAGGCCTACCAATCAAACAAGGATCTAGCTCAAACTTTCCACCTTTTAGTTACCGTGCCACTTTAACACCAACTGCTCTACCAAGGGTAAGTATGCTTTTGATTAATCTGACTATGCAGCCTTATTGTATTTTATTATTAATAAAACTATAGAGTCTTGTAAATATCTTTTCATTTAGTAAGATAGCTAATATAATAAAGTTGGAAATTTTTACATTATAAGGTTTTCTTAATAAGAATCAAATGAATCATGAATTCTTCTTACCTCATACATTTATGTTTTTTAACACAGAACTACAGTATCAGGAAACATATCATTCCTGTCTTCAGCTGTTTTCATGACTGTCAATTTTTCATTATGCCAGTAATTTTCTAAACTGCCATCTGGTGTACTTTTGAAGAACTTTGTAATAAAATTTGGTTCGTCTGGAGACTCAAAAGTTCATGGTTCTAGCATAGTTTTTTTTTTAATGTATATCTTTTCCCAAACTGTTTAATTCCAAAGGTTTAGATAGATGTTTAAAGAATTTTGATTCTTTTTCAATCCTATGATTCTCTAATAAACTATTTGCTGCTATTGCTGATTTTTCAGTTTCACTATTTTTTTATGTTTCGTGTTTTTTACCCTCAGGGGTCCTCATCTAGAGGATATGTGGATGGCGACCACAAGGTGCCCAAGCTGAGCAAAACATTTCTTCCACTTACTTGTGTTTTGCACTCTTTTAACTTTACTATCTAACCTCCCTTGGTTAACTCTTGTTTTTTCGACCCCGACGCTATTAGGGCATCCGAGGGCTAGGGAGTCTTTCCTTTCTTCCATTTCTTCTTTCCTTTATTTTCTTTTCTTCTCCAGAAAAGCCTGACCAGAGGCTATAAGATGGCAGCCCCATCACTGGTCTTGCCTTCCTTTGGCCAGCAACCAATCGAAGGGACTATTATTATGCTTTCAAATCTTATATGAGAATTTTCCGGAAGGATCAAACTATTTACGCTGGAGGGAAAACTTTCTATAGGATCGTAACAGGCCTTGGCCTAATACTTGGAAGGAAGAAGAAGAAGAAGAAGAAGAAAAGTGAGCACATAGTTTATTAGGGAATCATAGAATTGAAAAAGAAGCAAAACTTTTGAAACTTCTATCTAAACCTTTGGAATTTGGGAAGAGATATACATTTAAAAAAAATCATACTTGAACCATGAACTTTGAGTTTCCAGGTGATCCAAATTTGATTACGAAGTTCTTCAAACGTACACCAGATTGCAGTTTAGAAAATTACTGGCATAATGAAAAATCGACAGTCATGAAGATGGGAATGAATAATTGAGTTTGTATTTTTTTAAACATTCTTACCTCATGTGGTAGTTTTGTAGTTTGTAAACCGCTGATGACAGGGCAACAGCCTTGAAACATATATGTCCGACAAAACTACCATATGAGGTAAGAATGTTTAAAAAATACAAACTCAGTTATTAAATTAAACCTCATAATTTTATTTCTTAATGATTTTAAAATGGGAATGATATGTTTCCTGATACTGCAGTTATGTGTTAAAAAACATAGATCTATGAGGTAAGAAGAATTCACGATTCATTTGAGCTTTTACTTATGAAATTTAAAATGTTTACAAATACAGTGCATATTAACAGTATGCAACTTACATTTTGAAAATGAAAAAAAAAAAAATGGGAGCAGAAGAGTGAAATTTACTCATTACTGTGTTATTCCACTTACTATATGCTATATTATATTATTTTCATGTGCTCCACTCAAAACGTCAGAACTTGGTTCTTCTGGTACAACTATTTTAGAATTGTTATTTTACATAATCATATTGAATGTTGGGGAATGATTATTCATTATAAGGTGAAACCTAACAGTAGGGTTAGTTTTTTTTAGATAATAGAAACACATTGTGTATTTTTTATTTGAAGAGAAAAATATATTTGAAAATATAATAGGAGGTAACATTATGAGGTTTTACTTAATAAATTTGAAGAGAAAAATTTTCGCCTAGACCGGGACTCGAACCCGGGACCCTTGGCTTTCCGGGCCAAGGGTCCCGGGTTCGAGTCCCGGTCTAGGCGAAAATTTTTCTCTTCAAATTTAATTTATCTTTCATTGAGAAATGTTAAATTAATAATAAAAACATCTTTACTTAATAAGTTTAGTCTGTGTAATTCTTAAGATGAAAATTAAAATATATACCTGTTGGCAGGTGCTGTTGTCCTCAACTGTGTTAAAATACTATATTTAAAATGTTATCTGGAGACCTTTCGGAAGTTAACTTCCATCATCAGCAGGATGAGTGCCTGCTACTATACCTCTTTTGGCCTTAGTTTAGGTTGTAATATAAACAGAAGCATGTAGTTAAGTGTGATTTCATTGGCCACATGAACCTAATGACATTGTTGTCCAGCGGCATACACGAAACATAGTTCTCTGATCAATCTATATTTTATATAATATAACTACTATGTACGAACAAAATTATTGCGAAAATAATAATAATAAAGTAATAAAACACACTATAATATATGAAAAAATGACAATGGTGAACAGTAAGTATAAATTTATATAAATTTAAATATAACACCATTTTGCGCAGATGAAAAGGGATATTCAGTTATTCCAAAATTGCCGTTCGTGTTGAATATGTTAAACATCAGAGAGAGAAACCTTTGAAAAGTGATGAGAAACGAATTGTTTTAAATGTATTTTATAAATTGAGTGATAAATTCCCCACGTTAGGTGTCCAGGACATAGTGAATTTAACAGCTGAGTTTACTGGCGTTTCTTCAGCTAGCATAAATTCTGCTCCAAGGGAAATTATACATAAAGGGCATTTGCCTACACCAGGTAAAAAATGTAAGAGAGAAAAACCTGTAACAGAAATAGATTGGAAGTGAGTTCTTCTCTTATTATACCGAGTGTACATAAAAGAATATAGCGATTTTAAAGGTGTTGAATTATACTTTAACTAACTATGACAAAAACAAAACTCATGTTAAATGAAAGAGTAATATCTCCAGTTCACATTATAAGTTCATAGCTGTTCAATGTGAGCCCTGTTTGTTACATGACACACATCCAACCTATAGGCTAATTCTTCCCATACATTAATAAGCATTGATGTTTTTTTATTATTAATTTAACACTTCTCATTGAAGGATAAATTTAATTTGAAGGGAAAAATTTTACAACATATATAAGAGTAAAATTTGCATCTAGATTGGAACTCGCCTCGGTAGCTCAGTTGGTAAGAGCATTGGTACGGTAAACCAAAGGTCCCGGGTTCGGGTCCCAGTCTGGGCGAAAATTTTTCTCTTCAAATTTAATTAATGAGCATGTCTGGATTGATGACAGCAACAGCTTCTCGAATCCTGTCTCTCAATTCGGACAGGTTAATGGGCAATGGAGGCATGTAGACCCTGTCTTTTACAAAACTCCAAAGAAAAAATCACATGGGGTGAGATCCGGTGATCTAGGTCACTGGAGATAAGCCCTGTCATCTGGACCATGACGACCAATTCAGTAATGACAGTGTGGAAGGCTTTAAACGCTTACATATGCATCCCTACCGTTTACAATTGTTACAGGCTCTAAAGCCTACTGATTACACTGACTTTGCACTTGAAAAGTTAAAGCAGCAACATTCTCCTCAGACACTCTTGGTTGTGCCACACTATTGCTTTTACACAGACAACTGGTCGTTGCGAACTGATTATGCCATCGACGGATGTTGTTGGCATTGGGGGATCATGATTAAACTGCCTATGAAATGCATGTTGAACTGTCACAGCTGATTTACAACTCTCGAACTGCAAAACTCTTTCTGTTGAGGAGTTGCCATCTTTGTTATTATTGTGGCCATAGAAACAAAACAAATAGGTATCCGCTCACTCACGCAACTAAAACTATCTTCTTTCCTGTTTCATTTCAGTCTACATACAACTTTCTACACTACAACTTTCTACACTACAACTTTCTTTTTGCAGATGTTTTACCTTTAGATCTTAAAATCTATGTTTCTTGGAAACTGTCATAATTTTGCAGTTTGTAATTGTAGCTCCAGCTAACCGGGGATCAACAATTTACATTCTTTGAAAGTTCTCAGGTCAGACATAATAAACCTGATTCCATAGCTACAATTTCAGGAGAACAAAATCTTGTGCAGTCAAGTACAGTACAGTACTACGGAGGGTTGTTTCTGATCTCTGATAACAAAGGATTTTTAAGTTTTACCTTAAGAAAAGCCATGTCTCCACCATCGATCATGCTCTATTTGATGGCCCTTCACCCGAGCTATGGCTCGGCATCAGAGTTTCCACTGCAGAAGAATCTTACACAGCAAAGCCATGTCTAGAAGTTCCCACTTCTCTTTACACGCTTTCCAGAGACTGTCTATTGTTCTAGGACACCTGTTTCCCAATGCCCTTTTGAAGAGTCCAAAGGCACAAAATTCCATTGGTGATGCATCAGGAGATTTCACTGGGATGTTGCTGAATGGAATAGCATGTATTCCAGTTTCTTGCTGCATTCTTTCCAGGAATGCCAGGGTGAACACGAAGTGTGACTGGAGGCCTTGTCTTGTTACATCCAGACTTGGTTTTTGTCTGTGCCATGGAGAGCTGGGATTTCGGTCCGGTAAATTGGGGTGAGAACTTCTTCCTGGTAGTACTGGAAGTTGATTTTGGCCTTTTTAGCTACTCTACAGACAGTCAGTTTTTCATTGTAGCAATATTGCGTGATGGCCATAAATCCCTTGGAGAAACTTTCTCTGCATTTGGCATACCACTTTTGAAAATTTTTTTCACCTCTTTCTCTATAGTAAATTGCCCGGGGTTTGTTGCAGTCTCCTAGATAAACATATGCTTCATCAAGTATGACCAAAAATTTCCATTTTTCTCCTGCCAGGTGCTTTTCATAGAGTTTCCTGCTGTTGGTGCGGCGTTTGGCAATGTGACATGGCAACGATTTATGAACCCTGCTTTTGTGGCACTTCTCCATGTTTAAATCTTTGTTTATTATGGCTTTACAGTTTTAAGGGATATTCCCAGTCTGTTTGCAATCACCCTTTGTGTAGCAGGGTTACCACCAGAGATAAGGACCTTGACCTTTCTGATTACATATGGGGTGCGCAGGTCGTGGTTTTGCCTTTCCCTTTTGGAATTAATCCCAAGCGACCCTTTCCCTTTTGATTAAGCACGGAGTTAATTCCACACTTTGACACCACAAAATTATGTTTTTGCAAGCCTCAATAATCGCGGAATAACTATAATTAGCGTCGGAAAGGGCAGTAATATACCCTTCCCAAAACGGGTGTATCTGCTTACGCATTATGAGAGCAACACGCGTGTGAATGTAACAGAAGCAACACACTAACTGGTTTGATAACCTTGCACGCTCCTCTCCTGATGACTCACACTCCAACGTCACAATCTACTTGGCAAATCATTCTCAGAGATCGGAAACAACCTCCGTAGATTCAGTAAAAAAAAACCACCTGAAAGAAAAGAATACATTTCTGACAAGATCTGCAGGTTAAATGCTCATGAAAATGTACCAGATAATGTGGTGTTTTCATTATTTTGTCTACATCCATATAAGCATACGGCTTCAGCAAACTAATATAGGGCAACTTTGGATGATTAATATTTATGTTCAAAACAACTTGAAAGCAAAGAATGAAAAAGTTTTGGCCTGTTAGTAGCATAGTAAAAATGCTATACATGAGCTAATACTCAATATATAGTGGTATTCCTACACACAAAGGAAGTTACTATAGAGTTCAAAATAAAGTAAAAAAAAGAGGGATTTTCAAATATTATAGACAAATGCCAAAGTTGTCTCATTTTACCTACTCAAAGAACCCAATATCATGGCTGAAACAAGAATTAGTCAGCTACAGAATTGAACAATTAATTTAAAGCATGCACTAAACACATTAAATAACTCAATAAAATGTTTATATATCCATCCATAGTAATTCTGTCCGAGGGCAGATCTTTCATTGCAATCATAGCATTTTCATGCTATACTTTGCACTTTTACTAGGGAATTATAGGTGTGGTAGCTTCCCATTTCTTTCCACACTGGTGAAGGATGATGATGATTTTCGGGGACTGGTGGGCCCTAAGCTTCCTTACATTTGTCTTACAGGTGAGGAAAAACCCCGAAAAAACCTCACCCAGGAGCCTGTCCTGACCGGGAATCGAACTCGGGCCTGCTGCATGACAAGGCAGCACACTACCTCGAGACCACAGCGGTGGACATATGTTTATATGTAAACACTCAAAATGTAAAAAATATATTTTTTATATCTTATAAAATAATACTGACTTTTTAGATAGACTAATACTTGTGAAATTGTAGTTGGCATACTAACCTAAAGTCTAAAAACTTAGCTAATTTTCCACATTTAAGGTAGCTAGATGGCCTGAGTAAACAATATAGCCTAAAATAAAGTACAACAAAACAGTAACTTGAAATATCATCAGAGTTTAGACACCAACAAATATTAATATAGAAGTAATCCCATTAAAAATAGTTTACACATTTAATTACCTCAGCTACATTATCACCAGAAATGTAAAAATTTCAAAATGGAATAAATTAAATAATTAAAAGCATCAAATTATTATTTTTAAGTTAAGAACTTACTAAGAAACAAGGATACTGAACAATTACTTCGTATCCAAATTTAAAAGATCAGAAGACCAAGTGTGTAATCTTTTTTATATATATATATATATATAAAATACACTTATTCACTTAATTTGCTTTAATTAAGCTTCCATGCCTCTACAATATTAAATCAAATTGCAGAATTGGAATCAAACAATCCATCACCATATGCTTCACATCAAGATCCAATCCTACCATGATCAAATTCAAAAAATAAACTTTCAGTCATACTATCTTACTATAGTATGCTGACCAAATAAATTAAATTTGACATTCACATCATGGAATAAATCTAAGGCAATTCATGCCTTCACATCTTTTCACATACAAGATATCTTCTAGAATTTTTATAACAATATAGAAATTTTAACAATACCTGGCCAGCCAATCACAAATTGCAATGTGGACAGGCCTTGACAGGGAGTTTGTAATTTGCAAGACACAAACAAATGAAAGTCAATCCACATAGAGATAATAAATTATAGCAAAGGCATATTTAAAGTGTCTTACAAATTACAAACATCACTTTCCACAAATGGAGTAAGAGTTTGGCACTTACAGATACTAAAAATAAATGTAAAGTTGACATCTATGAAATCTACTTGAGATAATTTTGTTATCTGGAGCAGAAACCTGGACAACAGAAAGTTTTGGAAATTAAATCTTTAGATGGATATTAAGAAAAAATAAAGACAAAATTAGAAATACCAGATGAGTTATAAGTAGAAGAAATCTAAAATCAGTAAAAAAATTAATTAAATTGGTGTACACATGTTATGCACATGTTGGCATAATAATTACCAAAAAATATTCTCCTGACAAAACTAAGATGGAAAAGACCAAGAGGAAAACCCAGAACCTGATAGACCAGTTTACAGAAGATATTGAAGAATGAAGACAAACATGAAAGAGATATAATTATGCAATCAAAACATGGGGGAACATAGATGGATGGAGATCTTTTTGTAGTAGTGGACCTAAGGATTTTGAAACAATCTAAGGAAGAAGGAAAAAAAAATTACTAATTGTAACTGGAAAATCAAATGATAAAAAAAATGTTATTATTTAGATACTCTCAACCTCGATGGTCTAGGGATTAGGTTTTTTGCCTCTGCCCCTGAGACTTGCATGTTTAAACCCAGCCAGGATCGATGGAAAAATACAAGAAACAAGTCCTCCAGGGAACCTCTTACCAAAATTTAATCAGCTTTTTCCATACAAGTTGGACTGGTTTGAGGCATCATGGAGGAATAAATGTTCTCATGGAATTTTGGACAGTATAGGATTGATGTCCACCCAAAATCATGAGGAATTTGGGTAGCTGAAATGAGTAGCGGTTCCAGGTTGAGAAAACCAACTGTAACGGTTGGTGGACCCTACATACTGACCACATGTCACCCAGTACTGACTAGATGATGATCCACACATGTGGATATTAGGACAGCAGCCAGCTGGTAGGCTAAGGACCTTCAAGGTCTGTCACATCTGGAGTTTTCCCATACAAGTAATACATTACAGCAAACTCCCGATTATCCGTGTTAATTGGGACCGAGATAGGCACGGAAAATAAAAAAAAACACGGTTAATCCAATTAGGTTATTTAGCACCGTGGAAATTGATCAGAAAATTATTTATTCACTTTAAGACTACTTAAATGCAACAAATATTCATAAAATGTTATGTTAAATGTATTTAGGTGCGAGTCATAATTATCATTATTTTATTTTACTTGTAAAAAAAGTGAGACTATTTCCTTTCATGACCACTCTGGTTACAACAGTTATTCAAAATGACCTTCGTAACCAGCGACAACTACACTAGTAATCACTGATATCCACACTTATAACCAGCAATGACAAATAATCAGCGATAACCACACTAGTTACCACTGATGACCACACTACTAACCAGTGATAAACCCACTGCCACAGCATATCTGTGGTTTCAGCCTTTACAACAAACTCAACAGAAATTTCCAAAATTGTATTGTATTCTCAGAATGTTGGTTGATACCGTTAAACATGTCAAGGGAGGGTGGTTGTGAGTGAAGGTTACTCTATTGTGCTGGTTTCTAAGCACAGTTCACAGTAGCACGTTTAAAATAAGAGATTTTTTCATAATAAAAAATACAGTATAGTATTTATCTTGATTTTTAAAAAAATACAGTAAAAAGAGTTATGCCCTGATAATCTGCAAACCGGATAATCGGATAATACGTGCACAGATAATCGGGAGTTTGCTGTAGTTGCATACTAGGTGCCTCTTTGAGGCAGTGAGCTAACCACTTGTCACATGCTGACATCTGTAGGGAAATAAGAGAACTGAATTAGCTTGATTAAATAACTCTTGGAAGAGAGCATCTGGGGATATATGGGTATAGACAGATTTAGGGACTAAAGCTAAGGCAGTTGGATTATACTTATGCCACAGTAAAAGTGAGTGTAGGATTACAAACTCATGTAAATTGTATTATGTATAAAAAATCTTGAAGATCCGGGTTTTGATGCTTTAAGCATCATTGTCAATTCTTTTTAACTGTTGAATCTGCAGTTGGTGATCCTGTAGGTTGATTCTGCTCCCTCTGTTGGCTAACCGATAAACTTACAAATCAAATTTTTTTTCTGGGAATTTCAAAATTCTTTTTATTTTTGTGGATATAATGTATTAATCGATCAGCCAACAGAGGGAGCAGAAATCAACCTACAGGATCAAGAACTGCAGATTCAACAGTTTAAAAAAATTGCTTAAAGCATCGAAACCCGGATCTTCAAGAACTACAAATATGAGGTGAGTCGTGTATATCTAACTCCTATTATTTAAAATAAACCTCATAGCGACACTTCCTTTAAATATTAAATGTATTATTTATCTAGTGCTCTGATTTTACATTTACTGTATAATTATTTTTTAAAATTTTATAAAAATAAAAAAAGACAAGGAAGGCCAAACTTATGAAATGTGAAATTGTTTATAGAGATATTTCTTAATTTGGATTTTTTTCTCATACTGTTATTTTTTTTTCTATTACAGCCAAGACTGACAAATTTCTCACCTAGTGCCTCACCCAGTTTGCATTACCATCATCGGACAGCAGCGACAAATCAGAACTCGTCAATATCTCATTTGCCTGTAGCAACTTCACAACAAAATGTTACCACTACACCTCCAATCAGATTCAATCTCTCTAACCTAAGGTTAGTTTTTTTTATTATGGTATACTTTGCTTTCCTACCTAGTTTTACCATCTTTTACATTTTCTTCTCTTAGTCTATTCGATTGTACTGTAATCAACTCACAACTGCCAGCCTTGTCAGCTATTTCTCACCTACCTTTTATTGCTTTTAAGATATTCAGGTATATAATTAATTTTGCTCTTGGCATGTATGCTGTTCATTGATTATTAATATATTCATACACATTCAACATATTCCATTGGTCTGATCATCAGCAATTTGCAGCAAAAAATATGTAAAAAGCATCTGAAATTACTCTGTGTTATGGTATTTTTTCTCTTCAGAAAATTATTCGTGATCAGCCTGAGTGTATAAATTGTACACATTAACAACACCAACAAAGTATAGTTACATTCCATTACAAGGATTGAAAATGTGGTTTTACAGATGAGCTGAATGATAACGTCAGAATTTTCAAACACATTCGTAAAACATTTTCAGTCCTTGCAGTGTACATAATTTTATTTCATATTATGTTGCATTTCATTATTTTAACAAATATTAACATATACTAACCTGTTCAAGAAGTGATATAAAATGACACCTCTAAATTTGCTCACAATGAACTTGCTTATGTGTAATGTTGAGATTATTATTAAGATAAAATGTGAATAAAAATAATATATCCAAAGTATATGCCTATAAAAATTAATCACTCCATAAACTTACTTACAGTTGTAAATGTGAAGTCACCATTTGTATTGTTGCTTATAAGAATGAACAAATGAAAGTTGTATTTTGAAGAGAAAGATTATACTCTCAGACTGGGACTTGAACCTGGGGCCTTTGGTTCTCTAGACCAAGTGCTCTACCACCTGAGCTACCTGAGCAAGTACCATCTAAATGCAAATTTTTCTCTATATACGTTGTAATTCCTGCCCACCAAATGCTATGAAGCCTTTGCTTCTATCTTTGCAGATGACGGTTCCTTTATTAAGAAAACATATTTGGGAATTATACATTACGTTATAAATGCTAGTACTGTTTTTTTAAATGTTTTTATTATTAATTTCATATATCTCAATGATGGATAAATCATATTTGAAGAGTGTATAATTTTTCTCTTCAAATATGATTTATCTATCATTGAGATGTATGAAATTAATAATAAAAACATTGAAAAAAGCCATACTGGCATTTATAATGTAATATGTCCACCGCTGTTGTCTCGAGGTAGCGTGCTGCCTTGTCATGCAGTGGGCCCGGGTTCGATCCCCAGTCGGGACAGTTTTTCTGGGTGAGGTTTTTATCGGGATTTTTCCTCACCTGTAAGACAAATGTCAGGAAAACTTTAAGGCCCAAACAGTCCCTGAAATCATATGGCCATCATCATCCTTCACCGGTGTGGAAAGCAATGGGAAGCTACCACACTACAATTCCCTAGTAAAGCTGCAAAGCATAGTCTGATAATGCTATGATTGCAGTGAAGGACATGCCCTCTGGCAGAATTACTATGGATGGATGTCTTCTTAATAAAGGAGCCGCCATTTGCAAAGATTGAAGCAAAGGCTTTCATAGCATTTGGTGGGCGGGAATTACAACATATATAGAGAAAAATTTGTGTTTAGATCAGTACTTGCTCAGGTAGCTCAGGTGGTAGAGCACTTGGTCTACAGAACCAAGGGTCCCGGGTTCAAGTCTCAGTCTGAGCGCATAATTTTTCTCTTCGAATATGATTTATCCATCATTGAGATGTATGAAATTAACAATAAAACATCAAAATTAAAGTTGTTTTTATTTGTACAGTCAATTAACAAAATGAAATGCAAATTGTATCATCACTATTAAAATATACATTTTTGTAAAATGAAATCATTTTGGTTATTATGAAAGAAACAATCTATGGTGATCCCAGTTCAGGCATTAATTTTTCTTTTCAAATAATAATGTACAATGAACTTATAGCAGTTATAACTGTTATAGTGTAGGCCATGCTTTAATGGCCTAATACAACTACCATGTGCCAATGATTCCACTTTTCAATGTTGCCACTTCCACATTGCTTTTTAAAAATAGGATTTTATAATTAAACCGTTCTATGTTATATTAACATGCACATACCTGCAAAAAGAAAGATCGGTTAGTTGATTTGAAACTTTGGAATATCTCAGTCTCTTCCTCTCTAATGAGGGTTGAAAGGCAGTCGGCTTTTGTTAAGTGACACTTAGGAGGGTGGTTTGAACCAAATTTTTTGTCAGTTACAGGAAATGAGGCCATTAAAGCATGGCATGAACAATAACAATCTAACAGTTACAACTATTTATACATACCCCATCTTAAAATTAAAAGCTAACATAAGTTAAACACACTCTAACCCAGCGATACTCATTACGCGGCCCGCGGGCCGCATGCGGCTCTTGAAGATATTTATTAAGGCTCTTGGAATAATTTTACCTTCATTACATTACATTTAAATTTTTAATTCTAAGTATAAAAAGCTGTGTTTTACCAAGATTGAGAACTGTGAAATTTGGTGCGGCTCTCGAACAGATATGGTTTCTTATTTATATATTAAATTTGGGAATTTTTAACATTATGAGGTTCAATTAATAATAATTAAATGAATCGTGATTTTTTCTTACCTCATACATCTATGTTTCTTTAAACACAGCACTGCAGTATCGGCGACCCTTTGTCGTCATCGTCAGCTGTTTTCACGACTCAGTCGTGTGAAAACAGCTGACGATGACGACAAAGGGTCACCGATACTGCAGTGCTGTGTTTAAAGAAACATAGATGTATGAGGTAAGAAAAAATCACGATTCATTTAATTATTATGGTTTCTTATATTTGGCTCTCTTGTAATTTCTAGTGAGTACCACTGCTCTAACCTTATATTTGTTCTTTTGTCTATCATATTTGTTATTGGTTAGGTCACATTTTGATTAGGTTTTAATATTTCTTGGTTTTAAACTTATTATTTAAACATTTGTGGTGTATAGTTATGATTTATGATCAATTATACCGGTATAAGGTAAAGTGTTCCCACTACAGGCCTCAGGAGGCCCTTAGGGTTGTAGGAGGTTAAGGCTCCCATTTTTTCTGGATAATCGGCACTTAATGTTAGCTGGATTGTCAGCCCTGCATGACGGCCGCCTTTACCCCCAGAACAAGCGTCTGGTACTCATTTCCATTCGAGACTGAGTTGACCCCAGGCCATAGTGCTGCCAGAAGGTTTGGGTTAGTTTTAAAAATCCTGACCCCACCGGGACTCAAATCCTCGACCTTCCAGCTTGTAGCACAGTGCCTTAACCACTATGCTACGGCATGCTCCAGTTATACCGGTAACTGTTACAAATTTTGCCATACAGTTTCGTAATTACCATAATTTTATGAGGTTAGGTGTAAAAACTTTCCAATTCAATTATGTGATATTGAATAATTTGCCTCATATGAGGGGTCCAGTCAGATAAGGGGATAAGCCACATGAACTTCTAATGAAGATAACAAGGATTTTTGAAAATAGTCAATTTACAAAATAAACGTATGCTACAAACTTTTTTATTTGATTAAGGGTGGAATATAGTATTATAGAAAATAATTTTCTTTTCTGTTTTAATTTTGTGTAGAGGAGAAAAATAATGTGGACTTCATTTTTTCTTGCGATACAGGATACACTTCTAAATTTATGAGTTTCTTTGTTCATTTGTAGAAACATAACTTATAAACATAGTATATAATTGACAATTTTATTATTAATTTAACACGTCTCATTGAAGGATAAATTATATTTGAAGAGAAAAATTTTCGCCTAGACCGGGACTCGAACCCGGGACCCTTGGCTTTCCGGGCCAAGTGCTCTACCAACTGAGCTACCGAGGCGAGTTACGATCTAGACGCAAATTTTTAGATAGAAGCTATGGTTTCAAGCATTTGGCGCGAGGGAATTACAACATACATAAGAGAAAAATTTGCGTCTAGATCGTAACTCGCCTCGGTAGCTCAGTTGTGTAGAGCACTTGGCCCGGAAAGCCAAGGGTCCCGTGTTCGAGTCCCGGTCTAGGCGAAAATTTTTCTCTTCAAATATAGTATATAATATTTATATATGGTTGAAGATCTAAATAAGATGCTAAAGTACATTTTCACATTAGTTCACATTCGTCTTCCCTCTCTGGACCATCGGATTGTAGAGCTGTAAACACTGGATGATACACGGCTGATACAAAGGGAAGTAGAGATATATTATCAGCATACTTCTTTTGGCAAATTTTTCTGCCATGTGGATAGAGTATTTCCAAGTTTTTCAAAAATCATCCATGGCATTCCAAGTTCGTGGCACCTCCCAGGTTGCTTTTTGAAAACCTTTATTTCCTGTCGACTCTCGAGTTGTGAGTAAGTGTACTTGAAAAGTAGACATTTTAGCTTATGATGATCTTGAAGAAGATTTTCGGGCTGTAGGCCGTGGTCGTGAGGCTTGTAGTTCGGGGAACTACAAGCCTCACGACCACGGTCTACAGCCCGAAAATCTTCTTCAAGATCATCATAGCAACTCCGGCCGTGAAAGTCTACGTGAATACATTTTGGCTTATTTTTATCTACCTTAAAAGCTGTAAACTTCCTCATGTGAACCTGGAGTTCTTCGTTTTACTTTCTTTTGCTAATATTTCAGCCAGTTTATTTAAGTTCTTGAAATCTTACATCTGCGTACTCGTCACTTTGAATGGCTTCTTTACTCTTGCTTTACTGATTAAATCACACCATTGGTCATTTGATTAGTTTTGTCACTTACATATTCTAAGCCAGCATTTTGTAACCATTTTGCCTTATTTCTTGGTCTTTTATTTTTAGCCTATACTCTGATTATCATTACCAATATTAATAACATCCATTTTGATAACAAATCAAACAAAAACAGCTGATCATTTACTACCAGTGCAGCAAACAATGATAAACCACATTAGCAAAACTACTATTGAAAACAAATAGAAAATGTCTAAGTTAATAGCAGAAGTGATTTGTTACTCACTTAAATGGTAAGCAACAATTACATTTTGAACTCCACAATACAACACTATGTAATTCTAGTTGCTAAACAGTGTGTTGAAAACAATGTGTTAGATTTAGCTCTAAACTACATGTGTTGTCAACACTTGCTGATCACCCTTCCCTCTAGTGATAGAAATGTGAAGTGGGTTATACCATCCTCTCACTGGAATTTGAGAAAACATGATCAGCATACTGAATTGAATTACAAAATAGCTGCCCAATGGTATAACCCACACATGTAACAATTTGTGGTTACAAAGATAGATGGCACTGCATTCCAGAAATGTAATAATCTCACTTTTCATGAAAGTGTGGCTTATCCCCTTATCTGACTGGACCCCTCATATGTTACTTCCCATTAGAATTTTATTAAAAATTAAATTATTTTATTTTATTTGCCCTGATAGTGAAGTAAGTATTGATGATAATACATTATTTATATCCATGTAATTACTATGCTTGTTTAACTTTTAAAATTATTAAGTAAGTTTACTATGGAAGTGGTGACAGTTGTGTGTGTTTTTGTAAATATTACAGTACATTGTTCTGTAATGTTCCATTTTCTGGCCTTTTTGTAAAATTGTAAAATACTGAAATAAGACATAGTATGAAATAAAGTATTTTACATATCTCAAACTTACATTCTTATTAAAGCTACCAATTTGTCATATAAACACGGCATCCTAGAATAGTTTATAAATATTACTCTGTTTTTTGAGAGTATATATTGAACTGACAAGGTAAATGGTCTTTATTACACAATTTAATCAGACATTTTTACACCTCACCCCATAAAAATATCAATTTCTCACCGACTAGCTATGGGGGCATCCCATCCATCATCAGCTAAACTCCGACTGTTGAAATTTAGGGCTGCATGCAAATACATTAGTCTCTGCTCAAATTACTTCCAATCACTGGTGAGCTGACTTTCCGTGAGGAAGTGCAAAGATCGAATTAGCTACCCACTAACTGGTCATGCATGAAAGTCATCATTTTCGTAATATTGGCAAGAAATTACCTAGAATTCTCAGCAATAAAACCACTTCCGTTATTTTCGTCTGCTAGAGAAACACATTTACGCTTGCGTCCCGCAAATAATACCATATACGACGACGTCTGTGTCGCTCAATATTACGCCGATTCTCCTGTTCTTCCAGTTGAATTCTTTGGTAGACTCTATCAAATTCCTCTTCTCCGCGTATACCGAAAACATGATCGAAATCTTCAAGGTCTGACATCTTGGATAAAGCAGCAAGGTACGCGGCAAGGTTTCAAACTACATCGGTTACCATCGGTTTGCTCACGATTCGTTTCTCTCCTAAGTCACCTCGCCAGGTAGCTTAGGAATTTCAATAATTATTATCACATGAACAGATTTTTGAGTATGCAAAAACGTATTTGGATGCAACTTTCTCAGCAGAGTACAGGCAGAGAACGACTTTTACGGCCTAATGCGTTCATAGATTCAAGCCTTAGTCTATATGTTGTTGATGGCTCAATTTGAACAGTCTGAGTTTATCAATGATAGAGGGGATGCCTCTGAAACTAGTCGGAGAGAAAATGCATGTTTTTATGAGATAGGGGTAAAAATCTCTAATTCAATATTATGTAATATTAATAATTGCCTCATAGTGTTATTTTCCATAGAATTTTTATTAAATAATCTGTATTTATAACTATCATTACAAAAGGATCACTCAGCTGCTGTAAGTATTCGTTGCCAAGTGTTTGACAAAACAGTCATGCCATAGTTTGAAATTAGCTATTGCTTCCTTTTATGATTTGTGGTTTGAAGATTTGAATCTAAAAACCTCAAAATTAAGATTGGAACCTCATTCTAATAAATTTATTTATTTGTTAAAATGGATGTTAATTTGAATTATTTTCTCTATTTTTTCTCCTCTAGAAAATCGCAGGGATCTCAGCCATGCACAAACATTAACGGTAACAACTGCACTTCTAGCCGATCTTTGCAGAAGCAAATATCATGTGAACAAGGCAGCATAATTAATTCATCACCACTTCTGAAAAACACAGCAACTGCAACCACCATCTGCAGTCCAAGTGTTGGTGAACCTCATGTAACACTGGATTCCATCATCACTGAATATCTGACTAATCAGCATGCACTCTGCAAGAATCCTATGGTACCCTGCCCACAGTTCAATCTTTTTGAGTGAGTAGCTAGACTTAGTTATGTGGTACACTAAAGGAAATTTAGTAAACTGCAAAAAATTGTGTTTATTGTTTCAGTAAACATATCAGTAGATAATGAAATAAGATTAACTTTGATATTGCTAATAAATTTTTTTTCATAAGTAATGTCACGAGTGATTTCCAAATCTGATACATTTATGAGTCACGAAGTGACAAAGAACATTTTGAACCCATCTTCAATTTCTTTAATTTCAAAATACTCTTTTATATCACTTATATAATCTAATGGGCTTTGTGTTTTATTACAAACAAGGTAAATTAATCTCAGCCAAAAGATTAGCTTTCTCTAAGTAAAGTCTGAAGGAACCCTGATGAATCGTGGTTTAAGATTGTGTATCACAATACCACGTCCTATCAAACTTTTATGAATGCCTTCTTGGGATACTTTTGGGGACCACCACATTGAAGTAGAGGTATGGCTTGAAGTTTTATCCTGATGGATCTGGACATTATTCACTTCTCTACCTTAGAGGAAAAGGATCTCACTGAAATAAATTGCTGACACGACATTCTCTTGGTAATAGACAGAATCTATATTTGAAGAGAAAAATTATACGCTCAGACTCGGGTTTGAATCCAGGACCTTTGACTACCACTGAGCATTGGCATAGAAAGCCAAAGGTTCTGGGTTCAATCCCCAATCTGAGCATGTAATTTTTTTCTTCAAATATAATTTATCCTTGGTGGGAAGTGTTAAATTAATGATAAAAACATCAGACAGAATTTGCTTCATTTTTTTAAAATTTTTTGACTGTGATTGGTTAACTTGGCATTGTAGCAAAATCCTGTAATGATTATGGAACCCTTTGAAAAAAAACTTTCACTATATTTAATATACAGTATTACCCCTCTTTTACACTTTTCAAGGGTGTAAAATAGGGGAAAGTGTAAATTGAGACATAAAATTACTTTATTTCTTTTACTTTCAGCATTTATAAAATAAATAACAAGGAGAGGTTCAGCAAGCAGCACTGTAATTCTTTATTGAGAAATTAAAAATAATGTTTTGCCATAGAAGTATACGGGTTGAATTTCAGAAATGTTTGAAAGTTCTGAGAGCAGCCAACTTCGTTGACTCGATGAACATGCTCTGCTCTTTATCGATTGTACAAAAGCCAGCTTCGTTGGCTCATTAAACTTGCTTGGCTCCTTATCAATTGTATAGCAGCCGGCTTCGTTGGCTCAGTGAACTTGCTCTGCTATATATCAATTGTACTGAAGCGAGATAATCAATCAAATAAATCGAATATCTTCGACCTTTAACGCTAAAGATCGACGTGATGTGACGTAAAATGCGGGAAAACGAAATTTCAGAAACATAAAAGCAAGGTTTTTAATACATTGTGAATATAGGGAAACTAAAGGGATCTTTAAAAAAATGTTGTAAAAGGCGGGAAAATGTAAAATGCGGGAACATAAAAGTGGGGTAATACTGTACCAATTTTGAAAAATTTTTACGCCTCTTGGCTGGTAAAAAAAAGTATGTATAATCAATTGAGTTGGTGTTTACTTGATGAAAATCCATATTTATTAATTAAATAAAAATAAAACATAGTTTTATTTGATTTTCATATTTATTATATAATTCAGTGACAGCTGTTTCGGTACACTGTACCTTCTTCAGACATGTTAACATTTTATGAATTGCTAAGCTGATGTTTTTTATTAGTATTTAGAAGTTTTTCCAGACTAATAAAAAAATCAACATCCCAGACAGTAAGAAATCTGGAATTTATCAAATTAATTGTAATGATTGTAGCAAAGTATACATAGGAAAAACAAAAAGGAATTTGGAAACACGCAGTAAAGAACATTTTAGAAATATTAAAAATTGTGAAATTGAAAAATCAGCAATTGCTGCACATAGTTTACTAGAACATCATAAAATTGAAATAGAAGTGAAACTTTTGAAACAATTGGATAAACCGTTGGAATTGACAATTTGGGAAATGATATTCATTCAGAAGAATAAATATCGATCTATGAATTTCGATATTCCAGTGGATAAAAATTTAATTACAAAGTTTATAATCCCAACGAAAGATGGCAGCACAAGAAGTGATGTCACTAAAGAAATCAACAATCACGGAATTTCATCAGTGGAAGCCATGACTGAAGAAGGACATGATTTTGTCTGAAACCGTCGGTATCAAAGAAGTTTGAAAATGTATGAGGTGAGTCGATTAAAATGTTCTCCACTCACTATTAATGTTTAATAATTGTTTGTTTAAATCTATTTTGTGTTTTCTGACCAAATGTGAGCAGCTACTGCAGATTTTTCTACTCCAGTAGCTGCTCACATTTGGTCAGAAAAAAACACAAAATAGATTTAACATAAAATTATTAAATATGTAATGTATTGAGAATGTTGCACAGAAGTGACGAAACTAGTCTGCATAAAAATCAAGAAATATGAGGTGAGTCAAAATATACAACTCAAATATAATTATTAAAACAGTTAGAAAGCACAAACGAACTCACCATTTGGGAAAAAATCTACAGACAGAAGAACAAGGAGAGAATTACGAATTTTGAAAGGAACCCAATTAGCAAGTTAATTGAACCACAGAAAGAAGGAGCAGAAGTTGAGATCCAGGCCAACAATTTGGGAAAAATCAGTCTGTAACTACTCAAGATGAGGCTAACAAGCCTTGAAACATACAGCAAACTCCCGATTATCCATGTTAATTGGAACCGAGATATGCACAGAAAATAAAAAACCACGGATAATCCAATTAAGTTATTCAGCGCTGTGGAAGTTGATCAAAAATATATTTTCCCACTTTAACAGTACTTAAATGCAATAAATATTCATAAATTTATAATTATATTAAATATATTTAGGTGCGAGTCATATATTATCATTATTTTATTTGTAAATATGAAAAAAAGTGGGACTATTTCCGGGTCATGACCACTCTGGTTATGACAGTTATTCAAAATGGCCACCATAACCAGCAACAACTACACTAGTAACCACCGATATCCACACTTATAACCAGCGATGACAAATAATCAGCAATTCCCACACTAGTAACCACCAATGACCACACTAGTAACCACCGATATCCACACTTATAACCAGCGATGACGAATAATCACTGATGACCACACTAGTAACCACCGATGACCACACTAGTAACCACCGATGACTACACTAGTAACCACCGATATCCACACTGCTAACCAGCGATAAATCCACTGCCACAGCATATCCGTGGTTTTAATCTGTAACAACATACTTTCACTGACTCGACAACGGAAATTTCCGAGATTGTATTATATTCTCAGAATGTTGGTTGGTACCATTAAACGTGTCAGGGGAGGGGGTTGTGAGTGAAGGTTACTCTTTTGTGCTAGTTTCTAAGTGCAGTTCACAGTAGCACGTTTAAAAATAAATAATTCTTCATAACAATACAAAATACAGTATTTTTAAAAAATAAAGTAAAAAGAGTCATGCCCGTATAATCTGCAAACTGGATAATACGTGCACGGATAATCGGGAGTTTGCTGTATGTCTAACAGAAACAATGATAAGAGGTAAGAATTACACAGACAAAACTTATTATAAGTAAAACCTCATAATGTTACTTCCTATTGTGTTTTCAAATAAATAAGTTTTTATCAATTATTAATTTGAAAACCTCATAATGTTATTTCTTGTAATTAAATCTCATATCCATTTTCCTTTGCTATTGTCATGCCAATGTATTTAATCTATTCAGAGATCTTAGTGAATGTCCTGAATAAACTTATTTTTACAGGATGAGGTTGTTAGCCTCATGCCAAACCACCAAGCTGGAGGGTCATTCCTTGTTGGTTGTCTGCGACTGCCTAATCTATATATTCACTACTATCCTCCAATATCTGAAGCCTGTATCCTTGATCTGCAACCTAACAGGTTGACGTGATGACTTGTAACCCACATTACATGGATGTAATATAATGTAGATAATAAAATATGTTTGATGGTGAGTGTAATGTATATTTTTAATGCATAATATAATTTAATAGTATTAAGTTATGTAGGTAGGAAATAACACTATGAGGTTTATTTTAATTTTGTTGAGTTGTTTCTTGACTCACCTCATACTCCTTCGCAAGAAGTATGAGGTGAGTCAAGAAACAAAAAAAAAATAGTGTTTGAAATTTGTACTTTTCGCTTGTTTTGATAATTTTACTGCCTATGAGTCAAAGTTAGTCTAATTAAAATAGAGTTTTACATAAATTACAGGGAAAAAAAGCATGATTATTTGGGTTTCAAACTTTAAATTGTCCCATAAAACAATGAAAATTTGACTATCTCCCTTTTCCCTTGGAGTCAAAAAGTCATAAGTTTTGAAATGATTGGGATGAGTAGTGAAATTTTATCTTTTATAGTTTAATATGGGAAATAACATTATGAGGTTTTTTAATTCGTAAATTGAGTCATTTCTTTACATCCTTATCTCATATTTTATGTTTCTTTAAACATGGGAACTAGTTTTCAAGAGAAGGATCTCTCTCATTTTCAACCGACATTATGACGAGTTTAAAGAAACATAAAATGTGAGGTAAGATGTAAAAAATGACTTAATTAAATAAAAATAAAACATAGTTTTATTTTTATTTAATTAATGGATATAGATTTTCATCAAGTAAACACCAACTCAATTGATTAAAAAATGACTCATTAATTTACGTAAGAAATTTTATCTTATTAGCGTTTTACAGGAAAAATTACTTTATTTTATAGCACATCTTTTACACCAACAAATATGGCTTAAATTTGTATGAATTATTATGTATATTTTTGTTTAGGTAAAATTTTATCTTTCACTTCATATTGTTCTCCTTCTTAGACTAATTTTGGGATCTTCTTCAGTTCCATCATCAGTATTTTCACAACCGTTGTTTTGTTGTCCTGAAGAGCCACCTCTTGCTCCTCTATTGGTAGACTGAATAACCTCGAAATCAAGCCATTTTTTTCCCGTGTATCTCAAAGTTCATTAATTTGTCCTTTTCGTTTTTTTGAATGTAGATTCTTTCCCAAATAGTGAGTTCTTTGGGTTTTTCTATTTGTTTTAATAATTTAGCCTTTCTTTTTTTCTTTCTTTCGATATCAGATTAAATGCGATGAATGTGAGAAAGTCTACATAGCGAAAACAAAGAGAAATTTGAAAACCAGAGTGAAAGAACACCTCAGGAATGGTCAGAAAAGCATCTTATCGAAAGAGAGGCTAAATTATTAAACAAATAGAAAAACCTAAAGAATTCACTGTTTGGGAAAGAATCTACATTCAAAAATGAAAAGGACAAATTAATGAACTTTGAAATTCATGGAAAAAATCGCTTGATTTCGAGGTTTTTCAATCTACCAACAGAGGGAGCAAGAGGCGGCTCTTTAGGACAACAAAACAACAGTCGTGAAAATACTGATGATGGAATTAAAGAAGATTCTGAAACTAGTCGAAGAAGAATATGAGGTGAGCGATAAAATTTTACCTAAATAAGTAATACCTCATAGCATTTGAAGAGAAAAATTATATGCTCAGACTGGGGTTGAACTCGGGACCTTTGGTTTTCCAGATCAAGTGCTCTACCGACTGAGCTACTGGAGGAAGTTCCAATCTAAACACAATTTTTTCTCTATATACGTTGTAATTCCCGCACACCAAATGCTATGAAACCTTTGCTTCCATCTTTGCAGATGGCAGTTTCTTTATTGAGAAGACATATTTGGGAATTATACATTACATTATAAAGCCAGTATGGCTTCTTTCGATGTTTTTATTATTAATTTCATACTTCTTGGTCTGAGTGTATAATTTTTCTCTTCAAATATGATTTAGCCATCATTGAGATGTGTGAAATGAATAATAAAAACATCGAAAGAAGCTTACTGGCTTTATAATATAATGTATAATTCCCAAATATATCTCTTCTTAATAAAGAAGCCGCCATTTGCAAAGATGGAAGCAAAGGCTTCATAGCATTTGGTGTGTGTGGAATTACAATGTATATAGAGAAAAAAATTTGTATTTAGAATGGAACTGCTCTGGTAGCTCAGTCGGTAGAGCACTTGGTCTGGAAAACCAAAGGTCCCAGGTTCAAACTCCGGTCTGAACATATAATTTTTCAATATTAAATTAAAAGATTCTTACCTCTCCTCACATTATTCTGTTAAGTAGATTACTTAACAGAATAATGTGAGGAGAGGTAAGAATCTTTTAATTTAATATTGAATTGAACCTCACAGTGATAATTCCTATATAAAAAAAGGTTAATATAATTTTTCTCTTCAAATATGATTTATCCATCATTGAGATGTATGAAATGAATAATAAAAACATTGAAAGAATACCTCATAATGTTAATTATTAAAAAACATTGTTTTCGTTTGCAGGCCTCACAAGTGCCCAGATCCGAAACCAAAAAATTCTGCGCCTATAAATTTTGCAATGAGGGTTGCTCATCGATCCATGACATTGGGAGGAAATGATGGAGTCGGCTAGATAGGAAATTGGTTTATTCCCGTTTCTGTCCTGTAAGAACATTTCGCCTTTCAGAAGAAGATGGATTTTTTACCTGTTGTGAATTCCTTGTAAGTATAAAGAATTATTAACAGGTTTTAGTTCTGTCATTCCCATCATGTAAGAACTTAAATTTTCTCTTTAAAAAATTGAAATTGCAGTATATTTTATTACAGCCCCAGCTATTTATATCTTTTATTATTTGTCATTAAACTAAAATGTAATCAAATTTTTTGCAAACAAATTTTAGCTGGGGATATGAAATATATATATTAATGAAACAAAAAATCTAATGAACATAATCATGAGTGAGTGTTTTATGTTAAAAGCAAGATTAATGCTAGAAATGTTTCATTCTCTGATTCCTCTCCTTTTATATAGGCTACATAGCAACAAATTATTATGAATCTGTAATATCTTACCTCAATATTAATGTTGGTTTGTTCTTGAACATGTTTCAATTAGTCTTCTAATCATCCTCAGCATCATAGCAAGACTGGTTGCTTTATGTTGTAAACCCTGGATGTCAATGTCAGCTCCCTCCTGCAGTTGGCTGAAGAACCTCCAAACGAGGTCATGTTCAGTCGGTATTTCGAAATTCATAACTCTGTTATTGTAATCAAATGGTAAAGAGAAAAAATTATGCCTGAACCGGGAATCGAACCCTGAACCTTCAGCTTTCTGTGCTGGTGCTCTATCCATTGAGCTAATTCAGGCTTCCATCCCATCCTTTTGTATTTTCTAACTGTTTTAATAATGTAGTGTCCGAATTTAATATTATGTTTTTCAGACACCAAACATGAGCAGCAACTGCAGATTTTTCTATTTCCCCATTTTTAATATTTCTTATGTGTTCTTAGGTTCTAATTTTCAGTTTTCTTTTTGTTTTTCCTATATATATCTTTTCAAAACAATACATTCAATTTGGTATATTCTTGATTTTTTATTTTTATAATATTTTTTTCATTTTGTTGGTTTTTATTAGTTTATTTAAACTGTGGTTAGTTTTCGGTGCTATTTTAATATTTAATATTTGAGAATAATTTTTTTTTTACCTAAACTGGAATTTTAATCCAAGTTCTCAAGTTCTAAATCTTGGGTACAAATCCTGGTTGAGGCAAAATTTTTTCTCTTTAAAAAATGATTTAGGCTATCAACTTGAGCATGTAATATACAGGGAATCCATTTAAGCAAAAACCTTTTTACAGCGTTGCAGTGGCTCTCACTTTTCTCGCTATTGTGCTTGCACCGGCAGGGAGCGTGTTCCATTACTACCGGCAAATGAAGACGTTAGAAGCTACAAAATACAAATAACTAAAATAATTTAGATTATAAAAATAGACCTACACATAGAAGCTTATTACTCACCATTTATTTGAGATACTGTTGAAAATAACCCCTGTCCGCAGTAAGACATGCCTCACATCGTTTAAACAAATTATCGGCCACTTTCTGTAATTCTGCTTCGGTAATAGACTGGTGTTATTTCGACCTTAAGTTCTTCTAAGGTATGAGGATTATTTTGGTGAACTTTTCCCTTTAGGTATCCCCAAAGATAATAATCATAGTAAGTTAGGTCCTCTGATCTAGGGGGCCATAAACCTGTGCTAATTATCCTGTCATCGAAAACTTCATGCA
Source organism: Diploptera punctata (assembly GCA_030220185.1). Lineage (NCBI taxonomy): Eukaryota > Metazoa > Arthropoda > Insecta > Blattodea > Blaberidae > Diploptera > Diploptera punctata. Next base: position 131,063 of record JASPKZ010008559.1, read on the forward strand.
AAGTTTCTATAGAATTATTAGCAGTATGCGCTGTGGCACCGTCCTGTTGAAAATATCCATAATCCTTTTCTTCCTGTGTTAATTCATTAAGAAATGGATGCAACATTGTTGTCACATAAACAGTTGAGTTTACACTGTTTTCAAAAAAAATATAGGCACAATTATCCGCCATGCGCGTACGGCACACCAAACCCCTATTTTAATGGGATGCAAAGGCACTTCCTGTATGATATGTGGATTCTCAGTACTCCACATTTGCACATTTTGGGAATTTACATGTCTCGAAAGATGGAACCATGCCTTGTCAGACATAAACATTAGCTGTAGATCCAAAATTCCATTATACACACTTCCAAGAAACCAATTACAGAACCTTATTCTTGCGGCGAAATCTACCTGTTTAAATTCTGCACAAACCTTTGTTTTTAAGGTCGAAATTTCAGTAGTCTGGTCGTTTTGTGGGCTGATCTCTTGGATATGTTAATTTCCTGCACCAAATGTTTTCAGTGATTTTCTAGGACTTCCTTCTAATCCCCACAAACATAAAGTTTTTCTACTGTTAAAACACACCTTTCATGCTTCTTCAGTATGTCACAAACTGAACCTGTTGTATGCCACTTTTTCATCAACTTCGAAAGGCATGATTTTGTAGGAAATGTAGTCAGGATATTTTTTGAGAAAATCTCCGAACGCGCCTTCTATGGTAATTTTTCACTAAGTAACATTCCACCAAATAAATTTGCTCTTCAACCCTCGATTACTTTCTTATGTAACACATGACAACAAGCGACATGTGTCCCATTAGATAACATACTGAAGCAACTAACCGCTGGGATGTTGTGTACAACTTGTCTCCCATGCTGCGATCATACTGCTTACAGCAGCGGCAGAATGATGCTAGTTTTTCCTCATAAAATGGATTCCTGTATCATCATAATATTAGCTTTACAGCTTTAAAAGTAGTGTTAAAATCCTATTATATTGTAATAGGGAGTATTTATAATAGAGAGTATTTAATAGTATATTATTATAATAGAGAGAAAAAATTGTGTCTGGATATGGATTCCCAGATAGCACGAGTCATCATAATTTAAACTGGAGATCTTGGGTTCAAATCCCAGTTCAGACAGAAATTGTTCTATGTTTTCATTATTCTTTTCATACATCTCAGTGATGGATAAAACATATAAAATCAGTTGCTACAAAGAACAATATAATGTTGAATAGATATAAAACATTGTGGAATAATGTATTAGAACAGTTTAGTTAAATTTATTTGTGATATTATAATACATAATGACTCAGATGGAATATTCATATATATATATAGTGCATCGCTCTTCTCTTAATATGTAAACACCTATAAAAAACTCTACTTATTGTTAAGAACCTCATAATTTACTTCTGGCTGCAGTGGATTAGTGGTTATACTACTTGCTTCTGGTACCGAGGGTTGCGGGTTCAAACCTGGCCAGGTTTGATGGATTTTTTTAGGACGGAAAAATCCAAGGAACAAGTCCTACAGGAGGGATTTTAAGCCATGTGTCCCGAGTCTGAAGATTTTCAGACTCGTAAAAGATTCTTAAGCCTGAATAAAACAGCCTCTAAGCAAAATTTACCGACATCAACGTCCTAGTAATACCTTAGTTGCCTGTTAGATGTCTCATTGAATCGGTGTGTTGACCACATGACATCTATGGGCAAATAAGGTAACTAAATATTATTTTTATATATTAAATTTGGGAATTTTTAATATTGTGAGGTTCAAATTCATAAGAATTAAATTAATCGTGATTATTTCATACCTCATACTTCTATATTTCTTTAAATACAGCACTGCAGTATCGGCAATTTCTTATCACCATCATCAGCTGTTTTCACGATTGTCAATTTTACTTTTGTTGATAATTATCCAAACTGCCATCTGATGTTCTTTTAAAGAATTATTTTCTAAACTGCCATCTGGTGTTCATTAAAATGAACTAAATATTATTTTAATATTTCAAGGAAGTAACACTATGAGATTTATTTTAGATAATATGCGTCGGTAATGTACTACTCACCATATATTTGTAGCTGTTTTGAAGACTCTTAGTTTCGATGCCTTAGACATCATGACATCAATTCTTTCTGAATTGATGTCATGATGTCTAAGGCTTCGAAACTGAAGAGTCTTCCAAAAAAGCTACAAATATATGGTGAGTAGTACATATCTAACTAATTTTTTTATTTATAGTGTTCTTGTCCTAGGGCAGGTATTTCACTGCAATCATAGTTATTTGATGCTATGCTTTGCAGCTTTACTCAGGAATTATAGGTGTTGTATTAGCGTCCCGTTGCATCTAACTCATAGTTATGCTAACCCAAAATGATCTGGGTCTAATAACTTTTTAATATAATAAATTTGGGGCTTTTTAACATTGAGGTTTTTTGATAAGAATCAAATGAATCGTGAATTTTTCTTACTTCATATTTCTATGTTTTTTTAAACACAGCACCGCAATATCGTCACCATCATCAGCTGTTTTCACGACAGTCAATTTTTTTTTGCCGGTAATTATCCAAACTGCCATCTGCTGTTCTTTTGAAGGAATTTTTTTTTAAACTGCCATTGTTGTATTTTTGAAGAACTTTGTAATCAAGCTTGTTTGTCTGGAATCTCGAAGTTCATGGTTCTAGTATGGTTTTTTTATCTTTTCCCAAACTATTAAATCCAAAGGTTTGGATAGATGTTTCAAAAGTTTTGCTTCTTTTTCAATTCTATGATTCTATGGTCTAATAACACCTAACAAAGGAGAAGCTATGGCTCAACAATGGGCTATGCCATTATAGATAGATATAATAATTTTACCTATATTTTTTTTGTAATTTCTATGCTTCTAATATACATTTTATAGATGTTGTTTTTAATGGCTGAAGTGATTATTTAACCAATTTTGCTTTATATTAGAGATGATTAAGAAATAAACTAATTGTGTTTGTTACAGCCATGTGATCAGTTTCTCATGATGGGAACATATCAGGGTGAAGTCAAGATGTTCAACTTGCACACAGGTTCAGTAAGTATTGTATTTTGATTAGTTTTCTTTCAAAAACTCTTTTCTTATAGACCTACATATGGGTTATTCCATTGCCACGTATGTCATATTTCACTTACACATTTTAACAAATTCGAAAGGAATGAAGCTGTTGGAGTTGTTTTCATGAAACAATTTTTGAGTACTTTTTACAGATCTTCATCGATCCTCTAGTTGACAACAAAAAGACCGTGATCAAAATTTATATATGTATGTAATATTTAATTTTAGGAAGTTATATTTTGAGGTTATTTTAATTATATTATTTTTGGTCTGGACATCTTACCTCAATATTAATGTTGATTTGTTCTTGGACATGTTTCAAAACAATTCTGTTTTATCGTCTGGGAAAGCTGACAATAAAACAGAATTGTTTTGAAACATGTCCAAGAACAAATCAACATTAATATTGAGGTAAGATGTCCAGACCAAAAATAATATAATATATGTATGTGTTTGTGTGTGTGACTGTTAATGCTCTAACAGTTGCAGTTTTTGCTTCATCGGACCCAAACTTGACATATAGCAATCAATTAAAAAAGGTCAATTTTGTTAACCAGCAAAATTGGCCCATTAGGAGTAGGAGTTCACCTGAAATGAAAATTTAGATATAATTTTAGCAGTTGGAATTTTCTATTTTTGTAAGGAAACTCAGTAGGTATATGTTGTCGAAATAATATGAAGAAGATACTCTAAAAAATCAGCAAAATCTGCTGATTAGAAGTGAGGGTTTACATGAAACCCAAACAAAACAAAAAAAAATCAGTAACAGCTGCCTTTAAGTTATGTAGGTAGGAAATAACACTATGAGGTTTTATTTTAATATTGTTCAGTTGTTTCTTCGCTCACCTCATACTTCTTAACTCCCAAGCAGACTTGAGTTTCTTCACTTCATTTGTGACATTCTCAATGCTGTATTACGTTCACAACTGATGTCCAACGGCCTCCTATCCTGCAGACTGACCTCTGCGCCATCTGATGGCTGACCGACGAACTTCCAAATCAATCCCCTCTCGTTATCACCGGGTATTTCAAAATTCATAGTTGTGTTTTTATTCTTGCACATGTAAATTTTTTTCTCACAATTTTGGAAAAAATTATTGCCATCAAAATATAATATAATATTTTGCCTTATAGTTAATAAAAAATAGAATCAAGATACAACACCCAAATAAAATGTTCACCTTGACAAAGATGGGTTAAAAATCTCACATTCCATCCTTGATTTATATTTGCAAAATGTTAGGTTATACATTTTCAGTCTGAAATATAGAGACTTAAAATGAAAAATACAATTAAAAAATCAAGATAATTTATTTGTAGTAATTTGATATATCTAGGAATAAACTATGAGGTTTCTTTTAATTATTAATGAGTTGGTTATTTTGACTGACCTCACATTTCTTGATTTTTATGCAGACCTGATTTCGTTGCTTTTGCGTGACATTGTCGATGCATTCTGTTGTTTTGTGGTTGACCAAATTTTATCAGGAAAGAATGTGGTGTAGTTATAGAAAGAATTAAAAATACAAATATAAAAAACACATGCAAAACAAATATGAAGAAAGTTAAAAATATTAACAAAAATGTAATTTTCTCAAAATCAGATAAAGGGACTAATTTAGTCATTTTAGATAGAGAAGATTTTATTGATAGAATGGAAAGTCTATTAAAAGGAGAAGAATATGAAGAAGTAAAAATAAATCCTTTCAAAAACAATTAAGGAATTAGAATCCAATTAAAAATCAATTTAAAACATCTTATTAAGTTATGTAGATAGGAAATAACACTATGAGGTTTTTTAATATTGTTTATTTTTTATTATTTCACTCACCTCATACTTCATAATTCATAGCAGACCCTGAGTTTCTTCACATATTTTGTGACATTCTCAATGCTGCGTCACGTTCACAACTGACGTCCAACGGCCTTCTATCCTGCAGACTGACCTCCGCGCCATCTGGTGGCCGACCGAAGAATTTCCAAATCAGTCCTCTTTCTTTATAACCGGGTATTTCAAAATTCATAGTTGTATTTTCATTCTTGCATATGTAAATTTTTTCCCAAATTGTGAGTTCCTTCGTTTTTTCCAATTGTTTAAGTAATTTTGTTTTGGTTTCTATTCTATGTTTTTCTGACCAGGCATGTGCAGCTATTGCAGATTTTTCGGTTTCTCCATTTTTAACATTTCTGAGGTGTTCTTTTAATCTTGTATTTAGATTCCTTTTTGTTTTTCCTATGTATATCTTTTCACAATCTTTACAATTAATTTGATAAATTCCCGATTTTTTGCAGTCTTCAATCTTTTCATTTTTGTTGGTTTTTATTAAATTACCTAAGCTGTAATCATTTTTCGGTGCTAAAAAAATTTACATATGCAAGAATGAAAATACTATGAATTTTGAAATACCCGGTTATAAAGAAAGAGGACTGATTTGGAAATTCTTCGGTCGGCCACCAGATGGCGCGGAGGTCAGTCTGCAGGATAGAAGGCCGTTGGACGTCAGTTGTGAACGTGACGCAGCATTGAGAATGTCACAAAATATGTTAAGAAACCCAGGGTCTGCTTTGCATTAAGAAGTATGAGGTGAGTGAAATAATAAAAAATAAACAATATTAAAACATCTTGTCTGAAAAAGAAAAATTAAAATTAAAAATATCAAATCCCAGAAAACCCCAGCATTCATGGTCTTCCTAAAGTCCATGAAAATGGAAAGAAAATAAGACCAATTATCAATAATATTAATTCACCGACATACAATGAATTCAAAGGAATGAACAAATTTGAAAATTTGACTGTGGAAGATTCTTACCAGTTGATACAAAAATTAGAAAATGTAGAAATTGAGCCTTCAAAAAGATTTGTCTCATTTGATGTCACATCAGTATTCACAAACATTCCATCTGACAAACATATGGAAATTTTGGGAAAATGGCTAAAGGAAAACAAGATAGATGATGAGAGCATAAAAGAATACATGAAATTAACCAGATTATGCATAGATCAAATGTTCTTCACTTTCAGAAGAAAATACTACAGGCAAAGAACTGGACTTGTAATGGGAAATCCATTATCACCATTTTTGATGAATGTGTTTATGGGAAACTTCGAATGCTGGATAACCAAAACATACCTTTTGATTCTTAAATTTTGTAGTAGATATGTGGACAATATCATAGCAATAGTCAAACAAAAGCAATTAGAAGATGCCATTAAACTTTTGAATATCCATAATAAAACAATTAAATGTACTATGGAAGTGAAAGATCACCAAGAAATAACAGTTTTATAACATAAATTGATCAGGAATGAAGAAAAAAGGAAAATAGAATTTGGAATTTACAGGAAAGAAACACACATTGATAATTATATTAAAGCAACAGGTTTTAACCATATTGCGCATAACAGGCAGTATTTAATAGTTTAACATACAGACTTTTGAACATTCTCATGAGTAGAGAAAATTTAAATAAAGAGAGAAAAAACACATTATAAAAATTGCAAAAGAGAATGGTTTTCAGGAAAAGATGGTTCATAATGAAATAAATAAATTCAAGAAACAAAAAGTGATTAATGAAAAGTACTCTTCAGACAGTAAAGAAACCGGTAAAAAATTCAAGAAATTTACATACCATCTTTTAGTATTTAATAAATTTAAAAAAATTTCAGTAAATTTAACATTAAATTAGCACCGAAAAAAATTTACAGTTTGAATAAATTAATCAAAACCAACAAAAATGAAAAGATTGAAGATGGCAACAAACCAGGGATTTATCAAATTTATTGTAAAGATTGTGAAAAAAATATACATAGGAAAAACAAAAAGGAACCTAAATACAAGATTGAAAGAACACCCTAGAAATGTTAAAAATGTAGAAATAGAGAAATCTGCAATAATATTTAATTTTAGGAAGTTATATTTTGAGGTTATTTTAATTATATTATTTTTGGTCTGGACATCTTACCTCAATATTAATGTTGATTTGTTCTTGGACATGTTTCAAAACAGACATCTTACCTCAATATTAATGTTGATTTGTTCTTGGACATGTTTCAAAACAGAGAATTGTTTTGAAACATGTCCAAGAACAAATCAACATTAATATTGAGGTAAGATGTCCAGACCAAAAATAATATAATTAAATCTGCAATAGCTGCACATGCATGGTCAGAAAATCACAGAAATGAAACTAAGGCCAAATTACTAAAACATTTAGACATATCTAAGGAACTCACAATTTGGGAGAAAATTACATCTGCAGGAATAAAAAGAAAACCATGAATTTTGAAATTCCCGGAGAAAAAAAAAATTATTGGAAGTTCATCGGTCAGCCAGCAGAGTTGAGCAGAAATCAACTTACAGGATGGACACATGCAAAACAACAGTTGGAATGCATCAACAATGTCACGCAAAAGTGACAAAACCAGGTCTTCATAAAAAATCAAGAAATATGAGGGGAGTCAAAATAACCAACTTATTAATAATTAATCAATTGAGTTGGTGTTTACTTGATGAAAATCGATTTTATTAATTAAATAAAAATAAAACTTAGTTTTATTTGATTTCCATATTTATTAAGATATAATTCAGACTGAATTTAATTTATTAATAATTCTTTGTAGTAATTTATATTTTAATAGATTAAATCAAAGGGACTATTAAATTAATGGTAAAGAGAAAAATTTTTGCCTGAACCGGGAATCGAATCCCGAACCTTTAGCTTTCTGTACTAATGCTCAGACCACTGAGCTAATCCAGGCTTCATTTTTTTCTCTTTACCATTAATTTACAATAATTTAATTGTGTTTATTAATTTACTTATTTCTATCATAGTAATAGCTTTAGCTTTTCAATATTAATTTAATAAATAATGCTATAGCTGTGTGGAGTCCCTTCATGTCTTCTTCAGGTAGAAGCCATTCATTGTGTATTTGTGAATGATGATTCATTGCAATTGAATGTAGGACCAGTAGAGTAAGGTAAAGGAAGGATTTCTGCTTGGATGGGAATGAAGCCTGGATTAGCTCAGTGGTCTGAGCATTAGCACGGAAAGCTAAAGGTTCGGGGTTCGATTCCCGGTTCAGGCAAAAATTTTTCTCTTTACCATTAATTTACAATAATTTAATTGTGTTTATTAATTTACTTATTTCTATCATAGTAATAGCTTTAGCTTTTCAATATTAATTTAATGGACTATTAAATATTTGAAAAACTATGAAAAATTAAACTTTATTGTGTTTCATATTGTATTTCACTTTTCATGTAGTACTTGATTAAAAAAAAGCAAAGTAAAATATTTACACACTAGAATGGTTTTAAGTATTTTTATAATATAAGCTTGATTCTTAAAAATAAAATGAAAAAAAGTAAACTTTTACCCCTAGGACTTATTTGAAGACAATAGAAATGTTTTATTTTTAGATGTTCATAAGAAGATTATTCTTATCATATAAAAAATCAAAATTTTCAACCACTATATAAATTAATTTAAAGCAAATTCTAGAACATTTAGAAACTAAACACTTTAGCAAGTGCTGCAATAATTTTTTTCCAATAATTTGGTGGACTTTATAATTTGTCATTGGATTGACATATTTATGGATTGTTCCATATGCATTATAAGAAAAAAATTACAGTTGAATAAGAAATAAGTAAGATTTTCTTTCATCCTGGAAAATTTGTATTAATTGAAGTTCCTGTTTTATCGTTAACCAACAATTATTTGTAGAATTTATATTAATGATTTTATTTGGAAGGAGGAGGCAACATACCAGTGTCATGATTCATATGTGTATCATCTTGAAGCAAGCAGAGATCGTTCATTACTTCTTACGTCTTCCACATGGCGTCGACCACTTTCTGCACTCTGGAGTATCAACAATATTTTTGAAATGAAGTAAGTATTTTATCTTAATTGTTAATGAGTGGGTTATTTTGACTCATCTCATATTTCTTGATTTTTATACAGACCAGGTTTTTGCACAACGAAACCTGGTCTGCATAAAAATCAAGAAAAATGAGGTGAGTCAAAATAACTAACTCATTAACAATTAAAAGAAACCTCATAGTTCATAATTAAATATGGGAAATACCGTTATGAGGTTCATTCGTAAATTAATGAGTCATTTGTTACATCTTACCTCATATTTTATGTTTCTTTAAACACTGGAACTAGTTTTCAAGAGAAGGATCTCTCTCATTATCAACCGACATTATGACTACCGGGTTTTTGTTGGAATCTCCATCAATAATGTTGCCACCTGGTGTTAATTTGATGAACTTTGAGATGAGGTCACATTCATCAGGAATCTCGAAATTCCAACAAAAATCAGATAGTCATAATGTCGGTTGATTATGAGAGAGATCCTTCTTTTGAAAACTAGTTCCCGTATTTAAAGAAACATAAAATATGAGGTAAGATGTAAAAAATGACTCATTAATTTACGAAACCTCATAGTGTTATTTCCTACATTTATTATAAAGTATTTTATCATTCATGTGATAAGTTACTTTTTGTTGGCGTAAGAATTAAACCTTCGTAAATGAAATCCGAAAACTAAAACTTTTATGACAATCCTTAATTTCTCTTAAAATTATGTACTTTTTTATATTACCCTGTATTGAGAAATAGGATGTATGGAGAGCTTATGTCCATGTGGCCATGAACCTACGGGTTCAACAGAGCCAGTGAGTTAGTTAGTTATGTTGAGAAATAAAAATATCATGGGTTAAGTAAGACCTGGATTGATACTGCTTTTGAAATTTTTATCCTATTCATACATTTAGGGCCGCATGCAAATACATTAGTCTTTACTCAAATTACTTCCAATCACTGGTGAGCTGAGATCGAATTAACGTCCGCCTTACCGGTCATACATGAATGTTGACGTTTTTGTAATATTGGCAACGAATTACCCAGAATTCTCAGCGATAAAATCACTTCCGTTGTTTTCGTCTGCTATAGAGGAATGCATTTATGCTTGCATCCCGCAAATAATACCGTATACAAACATGTCTGCGACGCGCAATATTACGCCGATTCTCCTGTTCTTCCAGTTGAATTTTTTGATAGACTCTATCAAATTCCTCTTCTCCGCATATACCGAAAACATGATCGAAGTCTTCAAGGCCCGACATCTTGGATAAGTTTCAAACTACATCGGTTACCATCAGTTCCCTTCGGGATTTTCACATAAGTTTATGTCTTGAGCTACGATCTTAAGGTACCTTGTCAGGTAGCTTACAATTAGTACCGCGTGAATAGATTTCTGAGTAAGAAAAATGTGTTTGGATAAAACTTTATCAGCAGAGAACGCATTTTACTGTCTAATGCGTTCAAACATTCGACCCTTATTGCTAAACTTCTAAAATTAGTGAGATATTTGTGATATTCATATATTAATGTTGGGAATTTTTTTTTCTTAAATTAGATTCTATCCAGGATTGGAAAATGTTAATCCAAATAAAAAACATTGAAAATATGAAGCTTTGCTGCTAGAAAGTAATGTATAAATTATCAATAAAAATACTTCTGAATAGAATCCGTCAGTTGGCATGATGGTAGCAACAGCTATTAACCTTTGGACGAATGAGAATTGTATAAATGGAAAGAAATGTTAATGTTTGTATCATCATTTGAATGGTGTAATTGGAATTGGACCACAGCACACTTGTATGGAGAACGAGAGCTCCAGAGTTCAAATCCCCGTTCAAACATTAATTTTTCTTTCTTAGATTAGATTGTATCCAGAATTGGAAAATGTTAATTGAAATAAAAACATTGCAAATATGAAGCTTTACCGCTAAAAAGTATGTATAAATTCTCAATAAAAATACTTCTGAATGGAAGCCATCAGTTGAGATGATGGTAGCGACAGCTAATAGCCTTTGGATAAACGAAAATTGTATAAGTTGAAAGAAATGTTAATATTTGAATGGTGTAATTGGACAGCACACTCATATGGAGAACGAGGAATTCAAATCCCAGTTCAAACATTGATTTTTATTTCTTAAATTCGATTCTATCCAGGACTGGAAAATGTTATTTGAAATAAAAACATTGAAAATATGAAGTTTTACCGCTAAAAAGTAATGTATAAATTCTCAATAAAATACTTCTGAATAGAACCCATCAGTTGGCATGATGGTAGCAACAGCTATTAGCCTTCAGACTAACACTCGTAAGGAAACGAGAGGTCCAGGGTTCAAATCCCAGCTCAAACATTAATTTTTCTTTCTTAAATTAGATTCTATCCAGGATTGGAAAATATTAATTTAAATAAAAACATCGAAAAAAATTAAGGTTTTAGTTTGTCTCTTTCAAGGTTTGGTTTGTAGAAGAGCTGTAGGGATATATTTTAGGTCTTCATTATTGATTTACCAGCAGCAAATGATAGTCAGTGAGGTTACATTATGTAAATTGTAAAGATATATTCCAAAAATCACAACCTATTAATTGCTTCTGGCTTTTAAGGTAGTAACTATGGCAATTATAGAAGTTCTTGAGTATTATTTGTAAAAATGTTTGGTTTCAGGTTTCCTTTAGAAGAAGAGGAATATGTAGAATTCAGCAAATTAACGCAGGATCGAATTATTGGGACCAAAGGAGAAATAGCTTCAGTAAGTGTACTAAAAAAAATTTAAGCAGATCATAATTATTATTAACAGAGACCGGAAATCTAGGCATTATATATATATATATATATATATATATAATTAAAATAGATAGGCAAAAAGGCATAAATAGCTAAAATAAGCAATAAAAGGCAATATAGAAAAACCCAACATTATATTGAACTTAATTTATTATATTTAAAGAGAAAAATTATACGCTCAGACCGGGACTTGAACCCGGGACCCTTGGTTTTCTAGTCCAAGTGCTCTACCATTTGAGCTACCTGAGCTACCTAATTTATTAATTAAATATGGATTTTCATCAAGTAAACACCAACTCAATTGAACTTAATTTATTTATTGGGTTGCACTTTTCTGACAATTGCACAATCAGGATAGCTATTTTAACATCATGTTGTGTTATATTTTTTGAAGTAACTTTAAAGTTTTAAATAAAATGCAAATATTGTAGGTATTATTATCCGTTTGTTATTTTGACTCACCTCATATATGTATTTTTTTTAAATATGAGGTGAGTCAAAATAACTAACACATAATAATTAAAAGAAACCTCATAGTGTTATTTCTTACAAATTGTAGGGTATGATTGCTAATTCCGTAATGGTTTTTTTTAACTTTTTTGTGCAAATGTAACATTTTTAGATAATGGTGATAATATATGAATACAGGAACATAGTATGGACCTTCCATGAGATTATGTATCATATTCACTCCAAAAGATGTACAGTTGTCCCCAAATGCCTCATTCTTTTCTCCAAAACAAGAATTCCTAAATACATGATATGACTCCTAATCTCATGATATTAAAACAGAAGCTTATAAATTAAAAATAGAACTTATTGACCAAGTTCAGAATTTTAATTATTTGGGTTGTCATTTAGGCAATGACAGAAATTTAGATAAACACACTAAAATATAACAATTCAATTATCTACGTGGCACAATTAAACACACTTTATTGAATAAGACTAGAAAATAAACTATTTTGAAGTTTTACAAAGTATTGGCAGTTCCATCTCTTATCTATGGATGTGAAACCTGGACATTAACAAAGGCAGATAGTAAACAAATAGAGGCTGCTGAAATGAAGATGTTGAGAGCACCTAGCAGGATTCCAAAGGACCGATAAAAAGAAAAACGAAGATATAAGAACAGAACTTAATATATTTAATCTCTGTGAAAGAATAAAATATTATCAAAATGCTTATCTTCAGCACGTATTACGAATGAATGAACAGCGCTTACCAAGAAGAATGTATAATTATAAACCAAAAGGGAGAAGAATGTTGGGAAGACCATTGAAGAGATGGAAGGACCAGTTCGACCTATAATGAGATCGAAACAGGCCATTGGGCTTAATCCTTGTTGTTGTTGATGATGATGATGAACTTATTTTGGCATTTATTAAAGTTGATAATCGATGTTAGAAGTTGTATGAGGACAACTACAAAAAAAATTTCATAAGTGATATCAATCGACATCTAATATTTTGGCCTATTTTTCTCTAAAAATAAACTTAACATTAAATAATAATTATATTTGAAGAGAAAAATATACGCTCAGACTGGGGTTTGAACCCAGGACATTTGGCTTTGTATGCCAATGCTCTACCAACTGAGCTACCTGAGCCCACCAATCTAAACACAAATTTTTCTCTTACACATTGTTGAGCAACAGTTCGTAGCATTTGGCACTCGGGAATTAACAATGTATAAGAGAAAAATTTGATTTTAGATTGGAGTGCTCAAGTAGCTCAGTTGGGTAGAGCATTGGCATAAAAAGCCAAAGTCCTGGGTTCAAACCCCAGAAGAACATATTATAATCTATTATATTTGTGTTGTCTTACTGTCCTTCATAAAAACTAAATATATGGTCACACATAGAAATACATTATATTATGGAAATGGACAGCTAATGACAAGGAAATTTTGAGCAAGTGGCTGAATTCAAATATCTAGGAACAGTAATCACAAATAGGAATGAGATGCACAAAGAAATTAAACATAGGCTCAATTCTGGAAATGCGTGCTATTATGCACTGCAGAGACTTTTGATGTCCCAACTCCTTTCAAAAAACATTAAACTGAAAATATATAAAACTATTATTCTACCAGTTATATTATATGGATGTGAAACATGGACTCTTACTTTAAGGGAGGAAATGAGATTACGAGTTTTTGAGAATACAGTTCTTAGGAAAATTTTTGGACCAAAGAGAGATGAACAGACAGGTGAATTGAGAAGACTACATAACAATGAACTACATGGTCTTTATAGGAAGCCAGATATAATAAGAACAGTTAAATCTCGTAGACTGCGATGGGCAGGATATGTTGCGTGTATGGGGAATGAAAGACGTGCATGGAAGCTTCTAGTAGGAAAGCCAGAGGGAAAACGCCCAGTTGGTAGACCAAGAATGAGGTGGGAGAACAACATTAACTATGATCTGAGGGAAGTAGATTATACAGGGAATGATTGGAAAGCATTAGCTCAGGATAGGGATGTATGGAGAGCTTATGTCCGCACGGCCATGAACCTACGGGTTCGATAGTGCCAGTGAGTAAGTAAGTACTGTCCTTCATATCGACTTCAGTGAACTAGGAATTAAACTCTTTGCCTCTGGTCCTGATGGTCATGGATCAAACCCAGTTGGAGTCAAAAGATTTTAGGATTAAAAAAATCCAAGGGACACGTCATTTAGGAGAAACTTTAAGCCAATGGTCCTTAGCCTGAAGATTTTCGGTCTCAAAACTAAAATAGAGCCTCTGAGCAAAATTTAATTGGTCTTTTCCATCCAACTAATACCTTACTTTGTACTTTTATAGGAAAAAAATCACTATGAGGTTTAATTTAAGATTAAATTAAAATGCTTTATACATCACCTCATATCCAGTTAGTGGATACCTCACCTATTACTGGATATGAGGTGAGGTATGAAGCATTTTAATTTAATCTTTAATACCTTACTTGCCTACGAGATATCTCTTGAGTGAGGAGCTAACCACTTCTCATTTGCTAACATCTGTAGGAAAATTAATTAAATTATTGAACTATTATAGGAAATATCATTATGAGGTAAATCTGAAATAATTTCTGTTCACCTCACCTCATATCCCATCTTCTATTAGACCAATTTCAAAACATAGGCGGTTTCATCATTATTAATTTCACAACAGAACATTGGTCATGAAATTACTGATGATGAAACCGCCTATGTTTTGAAAATGGTCTAATTAGAAGACAGGATATGAGGTGATGTGAACAGAATTTATTTCAAATTTTATAATTAAATTAGCTTGGTTAGGTAGCTCCTGCAAGAGAGCATCCTTTCCCCGTGTGAGGATGTATGGATGTAGACAAATCTTACTGTTGAACTTTTATAGGAAAACCACTATGAGATTTAATTTAAAACTTAAATCTTATATATTAAATTTGGGAATTTTTAACACTATGAGGTTCAATTAATAAGAATTAAATGAATCGTGATTTTTTTACCTCATACTTCAATGTTTTTTTTAACACAGCACTGCAGTATCGGCGACCCATTGTCACCACATCAGCTGTTTTCACAACTGTCAATTTTTTCTTTTGCCGGTAATTATCCAAACTGCCATCTGGTGTTCTTTTGAAGGAATTACTCTCCAAACTGCCATCTGGTGTTCTTTTGAATGAATCATTTTCTAAGCTTGGACCGAGCTTGATTACAAAGTTCTTCAAAAATACAACAGATGGCAGTTTAGAAAATGATTCATTCAAAAGAACACCAGATGGCAGTTTGGAGAGTAATTCCTTCAAAAGAACACCAGATGGCAGTTTGGATAATTACCAGCAAAAGAAAAAATTGAGTCGTGAAAACAGCTGATGATGGTGACAATGGGTCGCCGATACTGCAGTGCTGTGTTTAAAAAAACATAGAAGTATGAGGTAAGAAGAAATCACGATTCATTTAATTCTTAACTTAAATCTTACTGTGCTTTGTAATGTTATTTTTCAGATATATGATGTAGCAACAGGAAAAAGACTGGTGAGTTTAACTCCTCAGATATCAAATCAATATACTAAAAATAGAGCAACATTCAGCCCCACAGATGAATTAATACTATCAGATGGAGTTTTGTGGGACGTCAATTCTGGAAAAGAAATTCATAAATTGGATAAATTGAATCAGACATTAAGTGGAGTCTTCCATCCTAATGGTTTAGAGGTAAATATTTTTATTAACTTTTTTATTTTTATGTTTAATTATGTAAGTGTTTATGGAGTATCACATGGATGTGTGCATAGTGTAACCCTGCTTTTCAGGCGCACCAACTTCAGAAGTGAGTTACAATACAGCAATGCCAGGAGAGGATACCAGAAATGTCGAAATGACAAACTGGTGGCATTTAAATTAGTCACTAGAGAGAAAAAACAATTATGAGTATTTGTGAAATTTTTGGACCAAAGAAAGATGAATGGGTAAAACTACATAATGAGCTATATGTTTTTTTTATAGGAAACCATATGTTTTAAGAGCAGTTAAGTCTCAAAGACTAAAATTGACAAGACGAAAGACGAGCATGGAAACTCTTGTAGGAAAACCAAGGAAACAGCCAAGAATCAATTGGAAGAAAAACATTAACCATAATTTAAAGGATGGGAATTAACAGGGAATGATTGAAAAATATTCTCTCATGTCAGGGATATATGGAGAGCTTATGTCCATGTGGTCCTTAACCTCTGGGTTCAGTACTGGCAGTTAGTTATAATAATTAGCACCTATTCCTATTCTGTATGTGATATATTTTTAAATTGTACTTGAATTTGAAATTTTATTGCCTAAATAATTTAACATTGTCATTGTCTTTGTGTCGTCCTCCAGTTCTCATTACCAAACACTTGTTCAAATTTATCTTTGATTAATTAAATTAGAGTTGTTTTTAACTCGCCTCATATTTCTTGATTTTTATGCAGACCTAGATTTCATCACTGAATTCATGACATTCTCGATGCATCACAACTACTGTCTTGTGGATGTCCATCCTGCAAATTGATTTCTGCACTCTCTGTTGGCTGACAGATGAACTTCAAATTCAATCCCCTCTCATTTTCACCGGGAATTTTGAAATTCACAGTTTTTTTATTCTTGCATATGTAAATTTTCTCCCAAATTGTGAATTCCTTAGATTTTTCTAACTGTTTACGTAATTTTTGCCTTGGTTTCAATTCTGTGTTTTTTATGACCAAGCATGTGCGGCTATTGCAGATTTTTCTATTTCTCCATTTTTAACATTTCTAACTGTTCTTTCAATCTTGTATTTAAATTCCTTTTTGTTTTCCCTATGTATAACTTTTCACAATCTTTACAATCAATTTGATAAATCCCTGATTTAAATACAAGATTGAAAGAACACCTTAGAAATGTTGAAAATGGAAAAATAGAAAAATCTGCAATAGCCGCACATGCTTGGTCAGAAAAACACAGAATTGAAACCAAGGCAAAACAGTTAGAAAAATCTAAGGAACTCACAATTTGGGAGAAAATTTACACATGCAAGAATAAAAAGAAAACTGCAAATTTCGAAATTCCCAGTGAAAATGAGAGGGGATTGATTTGGAAGGTCATTGGTCAGCCAGCAGAGAGTGCAGAAATTGAAATCAATTTGCAGGAGGGATATCTGCAAGATGGTAGATGTGATGCATCGAGAATGTCACGAATTCAGTGACAAAATGTAGGTTTGCATAAAAAATAAAAAAATATGAGGTGAGTCAAAAACAAGTCTAATTTAATTAAAATGAACCTCATAGTGTTATTTCCTATCTCATATATTTAATATCTTTGATTAGCTAAAGGAAAATCACAAATACATTTTTGTTTCAGGTAGTGTCAAATACAGAAGTGTGGGACTTGCGGACATTTCATCTGTTGCGTACAGTTCCTGCATTGGATCAGTGCCAAGTTCTCTTTTCCCCAGCACGTGCTGTCATGTATACAGTTTCACTTGAGCAGGAAACTGAGGAGGATACAGCTTTTGAATCCTCTTTCAAGACTTTGGATGCATATAATTATTCCAGTATAGGTAAATATCATCTTCATTTCAATATGTAGATTTCTTTATTACTTTTGATCATTTAATAGTGACTAATGAATGCTACAAGGTGCCCAAGCTGTGCAAAACATTTCTTCCACTTACTTGTGTTTTGCACTCTTTTAACTTTACTATCTAACCTCTCTTGGTTAACTCTTGTTTTTTTGACGCCAATGCTATTAGGGCATCCGAGGGCTAGGGAGTCTTTCCTTTCTTCCATTTCTTCTTTTCTTTATTTTCTTTTCTTCTCCAGAAAAGCCTGACCAGAGGCTATAAGATGGCAGCCCATCACTGGTCTTGCCTTCCTTTGGCCAGCAACCAATCGAAGGGACTATTATTATGCTTTCAAGTCTTATACGAGAATTTCCCTCAAACGCTGGAGGGAAAATTTTCTATAGGATTGTAACAGGCCTTGGCCTAATACTTGGAAGGAAGAGGAAGAGGAAGGAACTTCTTCAGAATAACTAATTAGATGTTATAGTTTTTAAAGTGATGGAGGGTACCTTATCATAGCATTATATTTTATCTTATTACCAGTTAATAAATTAATGAGTCATTTTTACATCTTACCTCATATATGAGGTAAGATATAAAAATGACTCATTAATTTATTAATTAAGAACCTCATAATGTGTTTCCCATTTTTAACTTTGAATTATTACCAGTTAATGGTTTATTTTAGGAAGTTATATTTTGAGGTTCTTTTAATCAAGTTTTTTTGAATCTGGAATCATCTTACCTCAATTACCAGTCAGGGAAAGCTGAAGATGATATAGAAGATCATATCGAAACATGTTCGAGAACAAATCAACATTAAATTGAGGTAAGATTATTTCAGATTTAAAAAAAAAAACTTGATTATTACCAAGTTGTTCATTTATCGGCTACGGTGGACTAGCGGTTATGCTCCTTGCCTCTGGTCCCAAGGGTCGCAGGTTCAAACACAGCTGGGGTCAATGGATTTTTTTAGGATGGAAAAATCCAATGAGCAGTCCTCCGGCAGGGACTTTTAAGCCGTGGGTCTTGAGTCTGAAGATTTTCAGGTTCGTAAAAGATCCTTAAGCCTGAATAAAAAGGCCTCTAAGTAAAATTTATTGACCTTACTGTCCTAGGAATACCTTAGTTTACTGCTAGATGTCTCATTGGGTCAGTGTGTTGACTGCATATCATTCATGACATCTATGGGCAAATAAGTGTAACTAAATTAACTTTATACTTGAAGAGAAAAATTATAATATACTCAGACTAGGGTGAGAAGCCAGGACCTTTGCCTTTCTAGGCCAATGTTCTACCGCTGAGCTATCTGAGCACTCCAATCTAAATGCAAATTTTTCTCTTATATCTTGTTAATTTCCGAGCGCTGAATGCTACGAGCCTTTGCTCCATTATACAAATGGCGGCTTCTTATTTAAGAAGACATTTATTCGGAATTTAAACATTACTTTATAAAGCCAGAAAGGAAGCCTGAAATAGTGTAATGGTTAGCACACTAGCATACAGAGCTAGAAGATTTGGGTTCAATTACCAATTCAGGTATTAATTTTTCTTTTCAAAGTAATAATTGTCCGTCATTGCAAATGTTAAAATTTAAATTAATACATCAAAAAGTAGCCATGTTATAAGGAATGTAAGTCTATACTGATAAATCAGTATGAAAGGGAAGTGGCCATGTAATTTGATTAATAAGGAACCCTGAGAAATTTTATTGTTTAGAATTGTTTAATTGCATTGCTAAGATATTTTTAAGATTGTGAAAAATTACTGAGATTTTTTATATATATAAATTATAAATAGGTAGATTTCCCACAATTCTTAATAAGATCCTTAATAATCTTCCGATCCGATTGAGGGTCTTTCCACTTTTCAGCGGTTGCCCTTTTACCAGCCGGCTGCTGGCCCTTCACGTCCACATGTGTCAATCACAGAGGTAGATGATCAACAGCCAGTGTAGGGGTGACATGTGGTTAGCATGTCGAGTCCCCCAGCCGTTATAGCTGGTTCCTCAACCTGGAGCCGCTACTTATTGTAGCTACCCAATTGCCTCACGATGCTGGGTGGGCACCGGTCCCATACTGGCCGAAATACCATGAGAAAATTTCTTCCCCCATGGAGACTCGAACCAGCGCTAGTCCCGTAGCTCTGCGCCAAGGCTTCCTACCTTAACCACTCGGCTACGGCGCGGGACTTAATAAGATATTTAATTAAACTAGTGAAAATTTCACTGATAATTTATAATTGAGTTGGATAGAATGTAAATTACCTCATAGTGTTACTTCCCTCTGTAATTTTGATTAAATTTCACTGATACTTTACTTTCATATTGATTTTCCAGTATCAGACTCTATTTATGTCCCAGATATTTTGGTTATTTTACTTTCCGTATTATATTTGTTTTCTTATATTGCTTTTGTATGGTGACTCTGTAAATGGGCAAAATTGTTTGATATAATTTGCTTATACTTACTTACACTTATAAAAAATAACAAAAGTCAAATGTAAATGTTGTTTTTATTACTAATATTTGGCATAAGTTTTTACAATAAGTGTTTATTCATTAGTGTTTTTCTAAGAAAAAATAATTATGGAGCAATATGCTTTGATATTACTTTTTTAGCTACAATTGATGTGAAGAAAAATATATATGACTTGTGCTGCAATAAATTCGACACACAGATTGCAGTTGTAGAAAATCAAGGAATGTTTGATAGTGTTCAGGAGTCATCAGTTAGACTTTATGATGTTGGTAGAAGAAGAGATGATGAAGATGAAGGGGTAAGCTACATTTATATAAAAGTAACATTAACTATAACACCTCAACAAATGCACATTTGTCAAACAAGAAGTTACCAAAACTTCAAAGTACTGGAGAGCAAAATGAGTGTTTAAAGCAGCACATTAGACACCAACCAACCAACAAATTCATTATGGGCTGATTCCATGTATATTTGTTTCCTGTACTAGACTGCTAAGTTTTCTTTTCAGACTTCTGAATCAAACCAGATATCCCAATGTTTATTTTCAAATAAAGCATATCTTTTGTGCTCCCTCGGTTTAACTCAACCTGTTATACACATTTTTGATATCATATTTTAAATTAACACTTTCCAGAATTGGACATAGTTTTATTTTAGAAAGAAAAATGTTATACACTATTGATTTCATCAACTTCAAAACAAAAGATTAAGAATTCTACCATCTATAAATTTAATAGAAATGTTGAACACTTTTCCAGTTTTTTCTGTATTTAAAATTGTATTAGAAATATTTTTTGCAATTTATTATTTAATAGGTACACTGCTGTGGTCTCGAGGTAGCGTGCTGCCTTGTCACGCAGCGGGCCCGAGTTCGATCCCCGGCAGGGGCAGTTTTTCTGGGTGAGGTTTTTTCCGGGGTTTTTCCTCACCTATAAGACTGTCAGGAAAACTTTAAGGCCCAAATGGTCCCCGAAATCATATGGCCATCATCATCATCATCCTTCACGGTGTGGAAAGCAACGGGAAGCTACCACACCTACAATTCCCTAGTAAAGCTGCAAAGCATAGTATGAAAATGTTATGATTGCAGTGAAAGACTTGCCCTCGGGCAGAATTACTATGGATGGATTATTTAATACACACATTTTGCCATCTTAGCTTGATAGCATGCCTGCTCCTAAAAGAGTCCAGGTTTAATACCGGCATGGTTGGAAATTTTAATTGTAAAATTTTCAGTCTTGGAGTAGAGCAGATGGTAATAGGACCTATACAATTTTTAATTGTTAGATTAAATACTAAAAGCCTCGATTATATGCAGACATAAGCTCTCCATACATCCCTATCCAGAGCTAATGTTTTCCTATCCCCTGTATAATCTACTTCCCTCAAATCATAGTTAATGTTATTCTCCCACCTCATTCTTGGTCTACCAACTGGACGTTTTTCCTCTGGTTTTCCTACAAGAAGCTTCCATGCATGTCTTTCATTCCCCATTTGTGCCACATGTCCTGCCCATTGCAGTCTACGAGACGTAACTGTTCTCATTATATCTGGCTTCCTATTCCTATAAAAATATTAATTTTCCACTTAAATTGAGGGATCTGTATGTGTTAACAGATTATAATTTCTCTCACAACACAGCAACCTATATTAGGGTGTCCATAATATTTCCAATGTAAAAGGGGACATGTACAAAAAATTAAAGGAAAAACCTGGGACATTTTTAAAAAAAGTGGGGCATTAACAAAATATAAAAGGAATTTATATATTAAATTTGGGGGGAAAAAAAACATAGAAGTATGAGGTAAGAAGAAATCACGATTCATTTAATTATTATATAAAAGGAAGTTTAAAAAAATGAATGAAACAAATTATACAAATTGCACGTATAAGTTATGCATATTTTTTATTATCCATTAAAATTATTTACTCAACTACATTAGTCTACTCTATCTACACAGGTAGACTGGTAGATGCATTTGCAATGCTGTATTTTGATGATTTATGTATTTTATCAAGTTGTTTATTTTCTTTTGAAATTCTATTGTAAAATGAAGTAAATGATACTTCTATGTATCAAATTTGGGAATTTTAACATTATGAGGTTCAATTTATAAGAATTAAATGAATCATGATTTCTTCTTACCTCATACTTCTATGTTTTTTTTAAACACAGCACTGCAGTTTCAGCGACTCATTGTCACCATCGTCAGCTGTTTACTGGCAAAAGAAAAAATTGACAGTTGTGAAAACAGCTGACGATGGTGACGATGGATCACTGATACTGCAGTGCTGTGTTAAAAAAAACATAGAAGTATGAGGTAAGAAGAAATCACGATTCATTTATTTCTTATGAAAGGATACTTCGTTAAAATGTGTTTTTATCACGAGCTATTACTTTACAGTTTCAACTTTCATTCTGTTTTTTCCATTTGACCATAAAGAATTCACTAGGGAAAATACACATTCTACAGCAGCATTTGATCCAGGAATTGCCAGACAAAATCCTACCAATTGAATGATGTTCTTAGTATTAATGTTATTTTTATTGAAGTAGCCAAACATTTCACACCACTTATCATCAGCATTTAGATTTGTTTCAACACTTTCTTCCATTCTACTCTAAACATAGTTCTGAGCACAAGAAAATTAATCAAAAAGCTCATGTTCATCTATAATAAACATTGGCCCAATATTTTTAACAAAAATCGGAAAAGTGAATACAGAATAAGGTGAAAAGTGAATACCAGAAACAGTTTTCTTTTTACCATGACACTGTTGCCAATGCAAATTTATAAGAATCGACCATTCACAAATCAAAAACTACTAAAATCATTGTTTATTAAGGTTTACTTACTTACTTACTCACTGGCACTATCGAACCCGTAGGTTCTTGGTCTATCAACTGGGTGTTTTCCTTCTGGCTTTCCTACAAGAAGTTTCCATGCACGTCTTTCATTCCCCATACGCACAACATGTCCTGCCCATCGCAGTCTACGAGACTTAACTGTTCCTATTATTTTTTTTTTTACTCTCATATATTGGTAACGGGTACATTTTTCAAATTGTCAATCCATGGTCAGTGCAATCAATGTCGGAGATTTCCAGCTGATTCTGGTACTTTCTCGGTGGAGAAATACAATTTTAACTTGAATGAAAGAGATGTAGTTAGTGAATTTTTATACCCCGTGCAGCAATAAATAAATATTTTTAAACCTTAATAAACAGACAGACAGAGGTTTAAAAATATTTATTTATTGCTGCATGGGGTATAAAAATCCACTAACTACATCTCTTTCATCCAAATTAAAATTGTATTTCTCCACCGACAAAATACCAGAATCAGCCGGAAATCTCCGACATTGGTTGCACTGACCATGGATTGACAATTTGAAAAATGTACCCGTTACCAATATATGAGAGTAAAAAACAAAGATTATAGACCAAACAGTGCATCATGGTCTTATAGTGGGTTGTCGCTGATCGTGGTCATACAACTGGAGCTTTCTAGCGTTCATATTTATAATTACATAAGTAAAGAACAAAACGAAAGTCGCCATTCATAAATCATCATCTTAAGGCACGACAACTTCAAAAGTGAAAGTTTTGACCTTCTCAACAATCCTCCTCCATGCCAATCTGTCTCTTGCCATATTAAAACTAGTCACTTTAATTTTCCTTAGATCGTTCATTGTGTCATCCTCCCATCTGATCTTCGGTCTCCAACAGCTCTGCCTCCTATAGGTTTCCATTTGTAGAGTTTTTTGACCTGTCTCTGATCATCCATTCTTATCAAATGCCCAAGCCAACCAATTCTGAGAGATCTTATATGGTTTACTATATTCTGATTTTTGATTAATTTGTTTAGTTCATTATTTGTTTTGATTCTCCAACAGTTATAAGTTCCTCTATTTGGTCTAAATATTCCTCTTAAAATTTTTCTTTAAAAAATTAGTAATTTCGGTTTTATTGTTTCTTTTAGGACCCAAGTTTCACAAGCATATGTAACTACTAGTCTAATGAGTGTTTTGTATAACCTTATTTTTGCAGTTTTTGTTATTAATTTGCTTTTAAATAAAGTTCTATTTGCAAAATAAGCTTTATTCCCATTTACCAATCTTTCCTTAATTTCTTCTTCTAATGTATTATGTCCATTTACTTTGGTACCTAAGTATTTAAATGATTCTACTGTGTTAATTTGCATGTCATCAATTTGTAGATTTTCCGATTTTCTATTGTGATCACTACATTTTAAATATTTTGTTTTCTCTTGATTTATTGCTCGACCAAATTTTTTAGATTCCTCTTTCAATTTTATGAAGGTTTCACATGAGCTTGTCCGGTTCTTGCAGTAATTAGTATGTTATCTGTGGAGCTAGGAATTTTAGGTGCAAAATGTTGGTGAAAAAGGTGTAAAAAAGGTGCTTTAATTTAGCAGAAAAAGGTGCAATTTTTTTTACATAGAAGGTGCAAATTTCCCTTGTGAATTATCATTAAAGAGTACCAAAACCAATTACATCAAGTAACTCTTCTTCTTCTTCTTCCTTCCAAGTATTAGGCCAAGGCCTGTTACGATCCTATAGAAAATTTTCCCTCCAGCGTTTCATAGGACGGCCCAGTGATCTTCGTCCTCGTGGTATATAATTATAAACAGCTTTGGGGATCCGATTTGAACTCATTCTTTCAAGATGGTGTTTCCAATTTAGTTGGTACTGTTTAATATATTCCAACATTGGCGTAGTCTTCAATTCTTTTAAGATATCGGTGTTCCTTTTCCGATCCCATCTGGTGTAACCCGCTGTTCTGCGCATGAATCTCATTTCATAAGCCGTTATTCTGCTTTCATGTTGTCTCTTTTAGTGTCCATGCTTCACTACCATAGGTCAACACTTGTCTAGCCAAAGTGTTATATAAACGTAATCTTGTGTTTTTTTGTACAAGGGATGGTTTCATAACTTGATTAATAATTACCTAAACTTTTATTATAACTAGTAATTTTTTTAGGGATATCCTTTTCATCCCAGATAGAGATATAATATCCAAGATATTTAAATTGATTAGATCTCTCTAAAATTTTATTCTGGAGACAGATTTTACTTTGTATCGGGTCCTTCCCATGAAATGCCATAATATTAGTTTTGTTAATTGATATTTCCATATTAAATTTGGCAGCTGGTTTTTGTAAATCATAAATTGATCGTTGCAAATCATTTTCGGAAAGTGCCAGAAGCGCTAAATCGTCTGCAAAAAGAATAGCATCGAGTTTGAGGTTCCTATTGATGGGTATATATCCTCGTTGTGTTTTCCTCCATTCGTTTATTATTCTATTTTA
The DNA here is from genome assembly GCA_030220185.1 of Diploptera punctata. Classification (NCBI taxonomy): domain Eukaryota; kingdom Metazoa; phylum Arthropoda; class Insecta; order Blattodea; family Blaberidae; genus Diploptera; species Diploptera punctata. Next base: position 156,650 of record JASPKZ010008559.1, read on the forward strand.
TATATATATATATATATATATAATGAAAAGCACCGGTGAAAGTCCACATCCCTGTCTTACTCCAGTGTTGATCTTTTCCCAAGAAGATAATTTGCCATCTTGTTTAACAGAGATTTCATTATCTTTATAGATGTTGAAAATATTAGTAATATATTGTTGTGGAACGTTATCATCAGCTAAAATTTGTAGTAATATATTTCTGTCAAGTAACTCACGACACAAAATTCAGTCATGTTGTCATATATTAAAAAGTCTGAGTAAGACAAGTATCAGAACGTTATGTTATTGATATCACAAGTCCAGAAAAACTGTTAAAGCAGATATTATTCAGGCTCTGAAGATGTCACCTACAAGAACTCTGGCAGGACTCTATATTGGGAAGCAAGAAAGCAAATGGAACACATCCAAGCTAATGGGCATTAGACTTCTACTACTACTACTACTACATATTATTCAACAACTCGAATGTTTAAAATGTATCTAAAAAAAGTTCATTATCTCAACTGTCTATCAGAGGTTTCGTCTAATGTAAAATATACTGGTTTTCACCTTCTACTTGACTAATCTGTTTTAATTTTTCTTCATACAGAGGTTGAAGGTATGATTTTCATCTGGGACAGACTTCCCAGTATATTTCTCCAAATATGCTTTCATGATAGGGTTGTTAAGTTTGGAAAGAGGAATACCACATGCCTCAAATGTCTTTACTGTATCATTAAAAAAATATTTTTCATTTATTAAACTTGAAGAATGCAGCACCTCGCCAATAAACTGTTGTCGCAATACACATTTACTGCTTTGTAGTATTTTTTTCGTGTTTTGCACTACCTATATGCTGCATAACATGATTGTGTTGGTGTTTTTCATCAATTGTTATGGAAAGATCACAAAGAATGCACCTCATAACAGATCTGTCACTCTGAATTTCATATACACTAAACTGTTTTACAAAATCACGTAGTTTGTAGGAGTTCGCATTCGGTTTTGGCATACTGTATCTACTGGTCACTCAGGAAAATAGCAGACCGCACAAGTCAAATATTATTTTGAACTGAAACATTTGTTTATGCACTCAACAACCTTCTTGCTTAAACAATAGCTTTCACATAACTGCGGTGCAAGAAGGTGTGAACTAATTTAAAAGAAATAGCCTAACGGGACTGCACTAAAGTGGAAGTAATGTGATGTGGACTGATACCACACATCGTTACCAATCCTTAAAAGCGTATTTGAAGAAATGTAAAAAAATATATACACATTATTTTGTGAATACAATGCTGCTAAGAGACAAAAAAAGGTTTAATAAAGGTGCAAAATGTGCTTGCATTGATAAAAAGGTGCAAAAAAGTGCTAGCATTGAAAAAAAAGGTGCAACTAAAAAACATTTAGGGGCACGAAAATATTAATTAATGTTTTCTTTGCAAGACAGCCTAATTTGAAGCATCTTGTGTGAAGTAACAAGAATAAAGATGTACAGGTGCACTACGCAGCACGCCTACCAAATTCCTAGCTCTCGTCATCTGTATAAGCTATACACTGTTTAAGCACCTTTCATAAATACATTGACAAATCAAAGCATCATCCCAAAAGCGGGACATTTGAGCATCCCTAAGAAAACTTTCGGGACAGCAGGACATTTTCCAAAAAAACCAGGACTGTCCCGGGAAAAATGGGACAAATGGACACCCTAACCTATATTGTAGCTGTAGGAATTGAGAGAATGATGGGAACATAAGCATTATTTAGCAGTATATCAATTTAAGTATTATTTTAAAACAAATAAGCAATCAATGTTTTTATATAATTGTAGGCTTTCATGGCCGGCGTCTTGATCCATATTTGGTTCGTCTTCTGGGCTTTTAGGCCATGGTCTGGTTGTCTTCTTACTCGGCGTTTCGTCTACTGCTGCGGTAGACATCATCAGGAGATACTGCGTGCTCTCTGTGAACTCCTCAACAGTCTGCAGCCGACTGTTGAGAAGCTCACAGAGAGCATGCAGTATCTCCTGATGATGTCTACCGCAGCAGTAGACAAAACGCCGAGTAAGAAGACAACCAGACCATGGCCTATAAGCCCGGAAGACGAACCAAATATGAATCAATGTTTTATACTGAAACAGTTTTTCCCATGTATTTTAGGAGGAGGATGAGGAGGAGGAGGAAGAGGACATGGAGGATGGATCTGCTTCCCCATCAGCATCAGAAGATGAACAGCAAGAAGGTAATTAACTACTGTAATTACACATTTCTTAACATTTATTTGGTAAATTAAAAAATACATCGATGATGTCGCATAAAAGTGACGAAACTATAGTCTGGAAGAAAATAAAAAAATATGAGGTGAGTCAAAATCCCTAACTCATAATAATTAAAAGAGACCTTATAGTTAAATTAATATTAAGAAGCTAAAGCTGTTACTATGATTGAAATAAGTAAATTAATGTACACAACTAAATTATTGTAATCAAATGGTAAAGAGAAAAATTTATGCCTGAACCGGGAATCGAACCCCGAATCTTCAGCTTTTCGTGCTGATGCTCTATCCATTGAGCTAATTTGTGAATGATGAAACGAATGGAGGAAAACACAACGAGGATATATACCCATCAATAGGAACCTCAGACTCGATGCTATTCTTTTTGCAGATGATTTAGCTCTTCTGGCACTTCCCAAAAATGATTTGCAACGATAAATTTATAATTTACAAAAAATAGGTGCCAAATTTAATATGGAAATATCAATTAACAAAAACTAAAATTATGGCATTTCATGGGAAGGACCCCATACAAAGTAAAATCTGTCTCCAGAATAAAATTTTAGAGAGATCTAATCAATTTAAATGTCTTGGATATTATCTCTCAATCTGGGATGAAAAGGATATCCCTGAAAAAATTACTAGTTATAATAAATTATTAATCAAGTTATGAAACCATCCCTTGTACAAAAAAACACTAGATTACATTTATATAACACTTTGGCTAGACCAGTGTTGACCTATGGTAGTGAAGCATGGACACTAAAAAGACAACATGAAAGCAGAATAACGGCTTGTGAAATGAGATTCATGCGCAGAACAGCGGGTTACACCAGATGAGATCGGAAAAGGAACACCGATATCTTAAAAGAATTGAAGACTACGCCAATTTTAGAATATATTAAACAGTACCAACTAAATTGGAAACACCATCTTGAAAGAATGAGTTCAAATCGGATCCCCAAAGCTGTTTATAATTATATACCAAGAGGACAAAGATCACTGGGCCGTCCTATAAAACGCTGGAGGGAAAATTTTCTATAGGATCATAACAGGCCTTGGCCTAATACTTGGAAGGAAGAAGAAGAAGAAGAAGAAGAAGAAGATTTATTGCATTTGAATGTGGGACCAAGAGAGTAAGGTAAAGGAAGGATTTATGCTTGGATGGGAGGGAAGCCTGAATTAGCTCAATGGATAGAGCATCAGCACGGAAAGCTGAAGGTTCGGGGTTCGATTCCTGGTTCAGGCATAACTTTTTCTCTTTACCATTTGATTACAATAATTTAGTTGTGTACATTAATTTACTTATTTCAATCATAGTAACAGCTTTAGCTTCTTAATATTAATTTAATAAATAATGCTTTAGCTATGTGGAGTCCCTTCATGTCTTCTTCAGGTAGAAGCCATTCATTGTGTATTTGTGAATGATGATTCATTGCATTTGAATGTGGGACCTAGAGAGTAAAGTAAAGGAAGGATTTATGCTTGGATGGGAGGGAAGCCTGAATTAGCTCAATGGATAGAGCATCAGAACAGAAAGCTGAAGGTTCGGGGTTCGATTCCCGGTTCAGGCATACATTTTTCTCTTTACCATTTGATTGAGACCTTATAGTGTTACTTCCTACAAATATTAAATAAGAAAAAAAAAGTATTTTAATGCACATCTTCTACATTAGATATAGAAAAAAACTTTACAGATATACACTCACACAAAGGAACACTTTAGAAATATTAAAAATGGTGAAATTGAAAAATCAGCTGTTGCAGCATATAGTTTGTTAGAGTGTCATAAAATTGAAAAAGAGGCCAAACTTTTAAAACATATGGAAAAACCTTTGGAATTGACAGTTTGGGAGAAGATATATATTCAGAAGAACAAATTTAGATCCATGAATTTTGAAATTCCTGATGAATGGGACCAAAAAAAAAAACTGATCTCAAAGTTCATCAAATGAACACCAGATGGGAATGTTATTGATGGAGATTCCAATGAAAATTTGGTAGTTATAATGTTGGTTGAAAATGAGAGAGACATTTCTCTTGAAAACTGCAGTTCCCATGTTTAAGAAAACATAAGACTATGAAGTAAGATGTAAAAAATGACTCATTATTTCATGAATTAAGAACCTCATAATATTATTTCCCATATTTAACTATGAGTACCAAAAAAGAAACCCAGTGAAACTGATTGTCCTCAGGTAGCTGTAATATAAAGAAAAACATGTCATTGAAATTCTCCATAACTTGCAGCAGATGTAGAATCTCTGTCCATAACAGTGAAAGGGTTAAAGCATGAGAGGTTCTGACAAGTTTCTATTCAAATATGCACCATATAATGTTCTTAGCTTGTGGCTTACATTAGTCGGTAGAAGAAGTCAGAAAATAATTTCCTAGGAGTAAATCAATTATTTCTCTGGTGCCAATAAAGTTTTTCTTAATCACATTGTTTAGATTCAGGCATCCAAACTGATAAACTTATTAAGACGGCTATCATTATATATTTATATTCTTGGTCGTGTCTTGAAGTGTTGTCTTCTTGATGTTTCATCACCTACTGTGTGTGACATCTTCGGAAGATATTGCTTGTTTAAATTCATGTAGTAAACTGCTAACTAACTCTACTTGCGTGATTTGACTGTAACTATGTATCTGAGTAAATAATTTCTAATTACATGTTAACACTAACCAATTTATTTAAATTTTAAAATATTTTAAATTTACATAATCAAATTATTTCCATCTTTTTTAACTACTTATTAGGCCTAATCACTTGTAATGCTCTCAAGGGCTTGTTAAGTGCTCAAGATTTGATTTTCAAACCATTTCTTCTTTGGATGGACCAAGGACATGTTTCCACAATAACAGTAATAAGGCATGGCTATCAGAATAATTCTGCCTATGGACATAATATCATAGAATTAGAAAACCGTTATATGACGCAATTATTATGTTGTGTAAAGGTTTTTTACTATAATTCTTTATGAAGCTAACAACTGACTCTAGCTTATGTTCTTGCAGGAATTTTCATTTCTTATATAATACCATCAGGAGTAACTTGCTGTTCTTCTCATGAGTATCATGTCAGATATTTAAATTTTACAGGAATTAATCACTATGAGGTTTAATTTATGGTTAAATCATGATTTAACCATCATGTCAGATGTTGTAATTGAATGGATGTCATTATTCCTTATTCTCCATACTTCACTTCTATAACCTAATTATAGAAAGTAATTACTAATGTTAAAATTCATCAGAGAACATTTTGTTTAAACAACTCACCTCATAGGATTCATGCTTCCATGAATCTGCAGTTTCAAACACAGTCGTGTTCATCTTCAGCCATAACTCCAACTGACAAAATTCTTCAGCCGTCAACTGTTCTATTGTCGCCATCTTCAATGGTTGAATTTATGAACTTCGAAATCAAAGTAATTTCGTTAGAGATATCAAAATTCATTGATCTATCTTTATTTTTCTGAATGTATATTTTCTCCCAAACTGTCAATTCCAAAGGCTTCTCTACTTGTTTTAAAAGTGAGGTGAGTTGTTTAAACAAAATGTTCTCCGATGAATTTTAATGATTATACCTCATAATGTTTACTTCCCAACATTAATTAAATATAATTACTAATGTGTTTTATAGAAAATGCTGGTGCTGGTGCTGCTGGTGGTGGTGGTGCCGGCGGAGTTGGGGCCGGAGATAATGTTAATGCGAATGAAAATAATGGTGAAAATGCAGCAGACAGCAATAATGAAGAGGGGGATATTGCAGTAACAGATTCTGATTCTGATTCTGATGATGACGACGATGATGATGATGATGACGATGAAGATGATGAAGGTGCTGTTATTTCATTATCAGACAGTTTTGATACAGATGATTTGGAAGAAATGTTTGCCTGAAATTGGAGCATTCAAAACATGCAAGTTAGTACTATCTAACTTAATACAGAATTATTCTTGAGAGCTGTAAAATTTTGTCTGTGATTTCATAAAGAAAAATCTTGTCTTTTTCTCTTCTATTTTTTTACTTTAATCTATTTGTCATTTCAGTTTAGAACAGACCTTCACAATTCATTCCAAACTTCATGAAATAGCTGGAAGGTGTAGGAAGGGGTGCCTGGCATAATTGTGTCATGAATGAGTTCTAAAACTATATGTATGTCACATATTACGATATTAAAACACAAGAGTAAAATGTCATACTGTTCGTAGTTAGTTTGGAAGCTATAAGATCTGGATTCCAGTACTTTACCATTATTAACAAGGAGTTACAAAGTGAGGAAGTTGTAAGATGTGAATCCTCACTACTTCACCATGAATGAGCAGTCACTCTTCTCAGCCGATAAGTACCAAGTTATTATGATCACATGTGAAGTCTTTTTTCCATGCTAATTAGCAAATAGTTTCTATTCTCCTCTCCTTTATCTCAGTACTTTTCAGAATCCGCTCCGATGAAAGTAAGACTTGATTGTTGTTACTCATTCAAGATTGTTCTGTATGTTGTCATACATATACACATATATACGAGGGTGGATCAAATATAAACCGGAATTTGTATCTGGAGGCTCTGGTCGCAAACTGCAAAGGTTGCGGTTTGGAGGGGAAGTTGGTGGGGGTGTCTGGAGTAGGGATCTTGATGTGTCGCACTCTGAAGAGCGCCCGCTTGCTTCAGTATGCCATGAGCGAGCAAGAGGTACACACGTCTGTTGCGCAATGCATTATTATTAAGTTTTTGGCGAAAGAAGGCACTAAACCTTCTGAAATTTTGAGAAGGCTCCATGCGCAGTTCGGGGAAGCAACCCTTTTGAAGACGCAGGTGTATGATTGGCGCAAAAAAATTTTAGCAGGCCGGGATTCAGTGGAAAATGAGCCCCACCAAAGACGGCAACGAACAAGCATCACTGCAGACAACATTCGTGCTGTACGGGACCTTATTGAGGAGGATCGGCGCGTAACAATTTCTGAAATTGCTTCACACATTGGAATAAGCTTCGGAAGTGTTCAAGCCATCATCAGTGATGAACTCAAATTCCGAAAATTGTCTGCCAGGTGGGTTCCTCGGCTCCTCAGCCAGGAACAAAAAAATTTGACGAAAAACTGACGAAAATGCATTGGACACCTCTGGAACATCCTCCTCACAGTCCAGATTTGTCACCCTGTGACTACCATTTGTTTGGGCCACTGAAAGAAGACCTGGGAAGAAGGCGGTTTGGTGACAATGCAGCGATAGAGGAGTTCATGTGCAACTGGCTGACTATACGTCATCCCTCATTTTTCAAGGACGGCATCAAAAAGTTGCCAACTTGATGACAAAAGTGTGTTGGAAATGCAGGAGACTATGTAGAAAAATGAAGTGGTGGTTTTGTAGTTTTTTGTTAATTCAATAAAATTGTAAACAATAATTCCGGTTTATATTTGATTCACCCTCGTGTGTATAATATATATGGAGAGTTTTGTGTAGAGTAGGTACAACACATGACTCCTGGCCACGCATGATCCACATACTATTTATTTTGATCCATCTGCCTTACTGAAAATATTTAATCATATAGAGGAAGGGAATTTGAAACTAAACAGTTTTCACTTAGCATTAAATTAAAAAAGAAAATCGGCATTTTTACAATACATAAAAGAGAAGCTACTTTTTTTTTATTTTGTGATGTGGATGCTCGTTTATCCAAGGAAAATATGAGATTTTTTTAAAATTCAAATATGCTTCAGATTCTGAGTTTATGAAGTGTAAACAAAAAGTGTATGTAAAAATACATTGTTTCTTGCAATGGAATAGTTCATATTCTCTCCCTTCATTAGAAAATGTGCCAGTATTTCTTGAATGCAAAATACAATTACTCATTACTGTTTACTCTATTGCAATCATCAAATGCAAATTCCATCTGTGGAGGATAGCTGCAAGGACACTAGTATAGTCCAGTTCTGGTAATTGTATCTGTCTTCGTGAATCCCAAGGCCTCGTGGCAGGAGGGAACATTGCCGAGTGGGGAAAGGAACTAATATTGTTTATTTTTTATTATTTCACTCACCTCATACTTCATAAATCATAGCAGACCCTGGGTTTCTTCACGTAATTTGTGACATTGTCAATGCTGCGTCACGTTCACAACTGACGTCCAACGGCCTTCTATCCTGCAGACTGACCTCCGCGCCATCTGGTGGCCGACCGAAGAATTTCCAAATCAGTCCTCTTTCTTTATAACCGGGTATTTCAAAGTTCATAGTTGTATTTTCATTCTTGCATATGTAAATTTTTCCCAAATTGTGAGTTCCTTCGGTTTTTCCAATTGTTTAAGTAATTTTGTTTTGTTTTCAATTCTATGTTTTTTTGACCAGGCATGTGCAGCTATTGCAGATTTTTCGGTTTCTCCATTTTTTAACATTTCTGAGGTGTTCTTTTAATCTTGTATTTAGATTCCTTTTTGTTTTTCCTATGTATATCTTTTCACAATCTTTACAATTAATTTGATAAATTCCCGATTTTTTACAGTCTTCAATTTTTTCATTTTTGTTGGTTTTTATTAAATTACCTAAGTTGTAATCATTTTTCGGTGCTAATTTAATGTTGAATTTGTTGAAAATTTTTTGAAACTTGTCAAATACGAAAGGATGGTATGTGAACTTCTTGAATTTTTTGCCTATATTTTTATCTGTCTGAAGAGTACTTTCATTGATGACTTTTTGTTCTTTGAATTTATTTATTTTCTTGTGTATCATTTTCTTGTGAAAACCATTATCCTTTGCAATTTGTATGATGTGTTCTTTCTCTTTTTTGTAATTTTCTTTGCTCATGGGGACATTCACAAGTCTGTGTGTTAAACTATTAAATACTGCCTGTTTGTGTGAAAAATGGTTAAATCCAGTAGCTTTTATATAATTGTCGATGTGAGTTTCTTTTCTGTAGATTCCAAATTCTATTTTCTTTTTTTCTTCATTCCTAATCAATTTAAGGTCTAAAAATGGTATTTCATGATTATTTTCTATTTCCACTGTAAATTTGATTGTTTTATTTTGAATATTTAACAGTTTAATGGCATCTTCTAATTGTTTCTCTTTTACTATTGCTATGATATCATCTACGTATCTTCTCCAAAATTTAAACATCAAAGGATGTGCTTTAGTTACATGACATTCAAAATTCCCCATAAACATGTCTGCTAAGACCATAGAAAATTACAAAAAAGAGAAAGAACACATCATACAAATTGCTAAGGATAATGGTTTTCACAAGAAAATGATACACAAGAAAATAAATAAATTCAAAGAACAAAAAGTCATCAATGAAAGTACTCTTCAGACAGATAAAAATATAGGCAAAAAATTCAAGAAGTTCACATACCATCCTTTCGTATTTGACAAGTTTCAAAAAATTTTCAACAAATTCAACATTAAATTAGCACCGAAAAATGATTACAACTTAGGTAATTTAATAAAAACCAACAAAAATGAAAAAATTGAAGACTGTAAAAAATCGGGAATTTATCAAATTAATTGTAAAGATTGTGAAAAGATATACATAGGAAAAACAAAAAGGAATCTAAATACAAGATTAAAAGAACACCTCAGAAATGTTAAAAATGGAGAAACCGAAAAATCTGCAATAGCTGCACATGCCTGGTCAGAAAACATAGAATTGAAAACAAAACAAAATTACTTAAACAATTGGAAAAACCGAAGGAACTCACAATTTGGGAAAAAATTTACATATGCAAGAATGAAAATACAACTATGAACTTTGAAATACCCGGTTATAAAGAAAGAGGACTGATTTGGAAATTCTTCGGTCGGCCACCAGATGGCGCGGAGGTCAGTCTGCAGGATAGAAGGCCGTTGGACGTCAGTTGTGAACGTGACGCAGCATTGACAATGTCACAAATTACGTGAAGAAACCCAGGGTCTGCTATGATTTATGAAGTATGAGGTGAGTGAAATAATAAAAAATAAACAATATTAAAGAACCTCATAGTGTTATTTCCTATCTACATAACTTAATAAAGGAACTAATATTCATGCAAAAAACATTTTCTCATTAATTATAATAATAAAATTAATTGTTATAAAAACAACACTATTCTATAATGAATGTTCCAAACTTATGAGAAAATAAAAGTATTCACTAGCACAGAACTAGTAATAAAAAAAAATTCAACGTATAATAACTGTTATGTTTTCAAAACTGAAGGTAGTTACTGGCAAGTACCTGCAACTTGTCCTCCCCCCTTACCGCACCATACACCATAGACCCCTCAAATGCAGCTACAGAAGCCAGAACTGCACTATATAGGAGTCAAATGCATTCAGAAATGTAGGTTCAATAGAAATGAAAGTAAAAATACATTTATTTATCTGTATTTACTATAAGGTAATAATAAAATTATTAAGTTTAGCTACAGTAATGTACCCTTGGTCAGGTGATAAAAGTTGAATTTGCCATCAGTGTAGGCTGGTATGGAGTCTAATTCTATGGTTCTTGTAGAACTAGATGATTCAGTGCTGCATTCAATAATGCTCTCCAGTACCCTAAGTTACCACTTCCACATCCATCTGAATATTATCCTCCCATCTTTTCAATGTTCTTTATCTCAAGGATTTCTCAGTCAATATTATGAAAGCATATCTACTACCAATCATTCAATTTACATGACCTGACCATCTTAATCTCCTATGTTTAAATATCCTGATTAATGAATGACATAAATCGTGAAGTTCATCATTGGGAAAGTTCCTCCTTTCACCATTGTCAACCATTATGAATGCAAATATTGTTTTAAGATCCTTCAGTAGCTGGCTCTGATGGACTAATGGTTACTATATGGTGAAATTAAATTTTTCTTAATATTTAATTTTAGGAAGTTATATTTTGAGGTTATTTTAATTATATTATTTTTGGTCTAGACATCTTACCTCAATATTAATGTTGATTTGTTCTTGAACATGTTTCAAAACAATTCTGTTTTATCGTCAGCTTTCCCAGACTGGTTTTATTTATGTTGCATTATGTTGCACAACCTGGATGTCGATGTCAGCTCCATCCTGTGGTTGGCCAAAGAACCTCCAAACAAGGTCACGCTCCATCGGTATATCAAAATTCATAACTCTGTTTCTGTTCTTCTGAATATAAATTTTTTCCCAAATAGTCAACTCTTTTGTATTTTCTAACTGTTGACTATTTGGGAAAAAATTTATATTCAGAAGAACAGAAACAGAGTTATGAATTTTGATATACCGATGGAGCGTGACCTTGTTTGGAGGTTCTTTGGCCAACCACAGGATGGAGCTGACATTGACATCCAGGTTGTGCAACATAAATAAAACCAGTCTGGGAAAGCTGACGATAAAACAGAATTGTTTTGAAACATGTTCAAGAACAAATCAACATTAATATTGAGGTAGGATGTCCAGACTAAAAATAATATAAATGTTTCTTACCTCTCCTCATATAAATCTTCTAAGTAGATCGCGATTTCAAGACCATAATGGTCTCATCTTCAGAAACTCTTCTTGCGATCGACATAACATCAGTCGCCAAGATTGTACTGAAGATGAGACCGTTATGGTCTCGAAATCGCGATCTACTTAGAAGATTTATATGAGGAGAGGTAGGAAACATTTAATTTCACCATAAATTAAACCTCATAGTGATTAATTCCTATAAAAGTTAAATAATGGTTACTATGCTTGCCTCTGGTTCCAAGGTGTTCAGGGGGTTCAATCTGGCCAGGGTCGATAGGTTTTTCAGGGTTCCTTTGGATGGGAACTAAACTTTAGGTCCAATTCAAAGATGTAATACATAAAAGTACCTCAGATCTGAAAAATGTGGCCTTTTAGCAAAATTTGTTGGCCCTTTCAATCCCTGGATTGAATTATGGTACTAATGACCATAGCTGTTAAAGAGCAACATTAAATAAAACAATAGGAAGATTTGTATGTACAGTAAAACTTGTTTAATCTGGAACATGAATAAATGTGGAAATCTGTCAAGTGTGAACAAATTTATTGGTCCTGGCAAAATAATAGTAATTTTACATGTATTTATTTTGTATAAAACGGAATCTGTCCGACACGGAAACGGAAGGATATTTTTACACAATCCATGAAAAAAATGTTTATAAGGCAGAGAGAGAGAAATAAATTATTTTTCACTTCATTGAATTCCCGTTAGGCATATTAACAATAAATGATGATTCCTGCCGCCCGCGCCGGGTGAAGTAGAGTTTCTACCTGTATCTGGAATTTTCTTTCAACCTCACTTCATACCCGTTTTGCGAAATACAGGTTCATTTAACAAATATTTGGCGTGTGACATCTGTCTTACAATTAACCAGTGCACTGTAAAATCTTAAATTAGTTTAAGATCTGAGACTGATTGTATATATATTTTTCACAGATAGCATTCTGAATTTACGGAATAAAGATGGCTAAATCGTATGTATCATTGTCATTAAACAAATAAGTGAAAGTGATTAAAGATAAAGAAAAACAAACTCTCAGTACACGAAATAATGACTAAAATTGAATTTGGAAAAACCCAAGTTTGTAAGATTGTAAAACACAAAGAAAAAAAGTAACGAATGAATGGATGCAAGGAAATGGTCAAAAGAAGAGCAAAAAAAAAAAATATATATATATATATGAAGAAATCAACGAGGTGTGTTTTACAAGTCCATGATCAAAAAATCTCCAAATTTCCAGACCAATGCTCTAAAGTCAAGCTCTAGCTGTTGCTATCTGTAGGGAATAACGATTCCAAGGCATCTTCAGATTGGTTGTGGACAGTTTTAAAAGCCGACACAATGTAGCGTGAAATGAAATTTGTGGGGAATCAAAGGATGTGGACGAAAATATAATTACTGAGCAGAAACCTAAACTGCATACTTTAATTTCAGGATATGTGCCTAAGAGACATTCTTAACTCTAAAAAAATGGGACTATTTTTGCGCGTTACCGTTGAAGTCGCTCGTACATGCTATACTTCACTTTCCAATGGCAGCGGAACTACAATTAATCCAAAGTATATAAAAATAAATATATGGTGCTCTATAATCTAAGATTGGTTAATATTTTTTGTCTTTTTTTCATAATGCGGAATGTTGTCTAATGTGGGGGAAAAAAAAATGGTCCCATACTATTCCGCTTTGAACAAGTTTCACTGTATATCTAATTAGAATTTATAATTAAGACTTTTATCTGTACATTCTTACCTCTTATGGTTTTTGTCAAACATATGTTTCAAGTTATGTAGATAGGAAATAACACTATGAGGTTCTTTAATATTGTTTATTTTTTATCATTTCACTCACCTCATACTTCATAATTTATAGCAGACCCAGGGTTTCTTCACGTAATTCGTGACATTGTCAATGCTGCGTCATGTTCACAACTGACGTCCAACGGCCTTCTATCCTGCAGACTGACCTCCGCGCCATCTGGTGGCCGACCGAAGAATTTCCAAATCAGGCCTCTTTCTTTATAACCGGGTATTTCAAAATTCATAGTTGTATTTTCATTCTTGCATATGTAAATTTTTTCCCAAATTGTGAGTTCCTTCGGTTTTTCCAATTGTTTAAGTAATTTTGTTTTGGTTTCTATTCTATGTTTTTCTGACCAGGCATGTGCAGCTATTGCAGATTTTCGGTTTCTCCTTTTTTAACATTTCTGAGGTGTTCTTTTAATCTTGTATTTAGATTCCTTTTTGTTTTTCCTATGTATATCTTTTCACAATCTTTACAATTAATTTGATAAATTCCCGATTTTTTGCAGTCTTCAATTTTTTCATTTTGTTGGTTTTTATTAAATTACCTAAGCTGTAATCATTTTTCGGTGCTAATTTAATGTTGAATTTGTTGAAAATTTTTTGAAACTTGTCAAATACGAAAGGATGGTATGTGAACTTCTTGAATTTTTTGCCTATATTTTTATCTGTCTGAAGAGTACTTTCATTGATGACTTTTTGTTCTTTGAATTTATTTATTTTCTTGTGTATCATTTTCTTGTGAAAACCATTATCCTTAGCAATTTGTATGATGTGTTCTTTCTCTTTATTGTAATTTTCTTGCTCATGGGGACATTCACAAGTCTGTGTGTTAAACTATTAAATACTGCCTGTTTGTGTGAAAAATGGTTAAATCCAGTAGCTTTTATATAATTGTCGATGTGAGTTTCTTTTCTGTAGATTCCAAATTCTATTTTCTTTTTCTCTTCTTTCCTAATCAATTTAAGGTCTAAAAATGGTATTTCATGATTATTTTCTATTTCCATTGTAAATTTGATTGTTTTATTTTGAATATTTAACAGTTTAATGGCATCTTCTAATTGTTTCTCTTTTACTATTGCTATGATATCATCTACATATCTTCTCCAAAATTTAAACATCAAAGGATGTGCTTTAGTTACATGACATTCAAAATTCCCCATAAACAAAAATTGAAGACTGCAAAAAATCGGGAATTTATCAAATTAATTGTAAAGATTGTGAAAAGATATACATAGGAAAAACAAAAAGGAATCTAAATACAAGATTAAAAGAACACCTCAGAAATGTTAAAAATGGAGAAACCGAAAAATCTGCAATAGCTGCACATGCCTGGTCAGAAAAACATAGAATAGAAACCAAAACAAAATTACTTAAACAATTGGAAAAACCGAAGGAACTCACAATTTGGGAAAAAATTTACATATGCAAGAATGAAAATACAACTATGAATTTTGAAATACCCGGTTATAAAGAAAGAGGCCTGATTTGGAAATTCTTCGGTCGGCCACCAGATGGCGCGGAGGTCAGTCTGCAGGATAGAAGGCCGTTGGACGTCAGTTGTGAACATGACGCAGCATTGACAATGTCACGAATTACGTGAAGAAACCCTGGGTCTGCTATAAATTATGAAGTATGAGGTGAGTGAAATGATAAAAAATAAACAATATATGTTTCAAGGCTTCTGAGCCCCATCATCAGCGATTACAGACTAAATTTTCTCAAGTTGTCAGCACTGATTTTTGATTCCTGCTCTCTCTGCCTCTGGTCCAATTAATTACTCTGGAAATTTCAAAATTCATAATTCTTTCCTTGTTCTTCTGTATGTAGATTTTTTCCCATATAGTGAGTTAATTTTTGTTTTTCTAACTGTTTTAATAATTTTGTGTTTACATCTATTTTATGTTTTTCGGATCAAACGTGAGCAGCCATTGCAGATGTTTCTACTTCCCCTTTTTTTCCATTTCTTATGTGTTCTTTAGTTCTAATGGTTAAATTTCTTTTTCCCTATGTATATCTTATCACAGTCTGCACATTTTAATTGATATATTCCTGATTTTACCATCATCAATCTTTTCTTTTTTATTAGTTGATTTAAACTATAATAATTCTTTTGTACTAAATTAATATTAAATTTTTCAAAAATCTTTTGAAATTTGTTGTGTGCCAAGAGTGATATGTGAATTTCCTGTATTTCTTATCTTTAACACATAAGAAATGTAAAAAAAAGGGGAAGTAGAAAATCTGCAGTGACAGCTCATGTTTGGTGGAAAAACACAAAGTAGACGTAAACATAAAATTATGGTTGGTTGGTATCTAATGTCGAGCACTTGATAATGAAATCATTCGCTCTCTTGCACTCCAATATTTAGCAGAAAGGCTGGTCTCTTCTACAAAAGCTGGACAACGGAGGAGATGGTTTCTTTCCATATCTTCATTTAAATTGCAAAAAGAGCATTTAGGTGAATCTGTTATGCCAATTCTGTGTAGGTGTTTATTCAAGCAGTCATGTCCCATTAGCAGTCTGAATGTTGCTACTGCAGATTTTCTTTGTAATGTAGTAATGTCATAAGCTTGTAGATTTTCCCATTCCTTTCCAGATGTTTTGGTGGTGTATTCTTCTCTAAGTTTATTGATGTATTTATTTGAGATAATTCTTTTGATAGAGTGAAAGGAAACTGGAGCAGAAGTTGGGTTTGAAACAATTTTGCTACCCTTCTTGGCTAGAAAATCGGCTATTTCATTGCCTGTCACTCCACAATGGGCCGGAATCCATTGAAGTACAACTTTTTTATGTAGACGGGATAAATGTTTTATCATTTTGTGACATTCGATAATTTTGATGCTTTTGGGTGTTGTGTCTCGTGTTATAGCAAGAATGGCTGCTTTGGAGTCACATAGAATTACAACTTTTGTAAATTTTTGGATGTGATATAAAAGATTTTGTAAACTTAAGAAAATTGCTAGAATTTCGCCATCAAAGTTTGTTGAATTTGTGTTTAGTTTACGATAAAAGGAAAAAAGTGGACATACTGCACCAGCACCAGTGCCACCGTCATTTGGTAGGCTGGAGCCATCTGTAAAAATATGTATCCATTCAGGAGCTGGGTATCTTAGATTTATTATTTCCAGTGACATTTGTTTTAAATATATGGAGGAGTTTCAGATTTCTTGATGTCTTCTGTTAAATGAAGGTTATATTCGATTTCCAAAAATTCTAGAGGGTTGTTTCTCATCTGCATATTTTCTTTTGAATGTGGAAGTTGCAATTTCTGTTTGATTTCTTGTACAATGCTTAGGAAGCTTTGCTGAGATTTTAAACATACTTGTGGTTTTCTTTGGGTCCAGTTATTATGGGGTAGCCTTAAAAATTTTTCATACTGTGTGACTGCTGTTTTCTCAATTTCAGATGCTATGTTTGGGTTATTTGTTAAGATTTGCATGGCAGTGATTGGTGTTGTTTTAACGGCTCCTGTTATCAGACGGAGGATTTGGTTCTGCAATTTATTAAGTTTTTCCACTTTAGTAGTTACTAGGATTTCTTCACAATATTGAAGTACAGGTTTTATGTACATTTGGTAGAAGGTGTTTAGGGTTTGTGTGTTGCAACCCCACTTTTTCCCTGCTAATCGTTTTAATAATGGTAACCTTGTTTCTATCTTTGTACATATATTCTCCATGTGTTTCTTCCATGTTAATTTTGTGTCCAGAGTTATTCCTAAATATTTTGCTTCATGTGTTTGAGTTAATAATTCACCCTCCAATTTCAGAGTGATGGGTAGTGGTTTCTTTCTTAATGTAAATAGTTGATAATTTGTTTTCTGTATATTTATCTTCATTAAGTTCTGGGATGTCCAATTCTCTAACTGTATTAGTGATTGTTGGGCTATGGTTATTAATTGTTGACTTTGGTTTTTCGGTTTGGAGACCCATATTACAACATCATCAGCAAAAAGTAGGGTTTTCGTTTCGAGCTTTTCTATATGCTTAGGTAGATCATTAATGTAGATATTGAAGAGAATGGTACTTAGTACAGAACCCTGTGGTAAACCTCGATGTGTTTGTTGGTATTTAGAGAGGTGATTATTATACTTTGTAACGATGAACTGTTGGATGAGAAAATTGCTGATCCAGAGTAGCATATTCCCTTGAATGCCTAAAGTCTGCATTTTTTTCTAATAATTTATATCTCCAAATAGAGTCATATGCTCCTTGGAAATCAACGAACATTGCCAGAGTGTCTTCTTTTCTGTTGAAACTGTCTTTAATAGCTTGACTTAGGTGTACAATTTGTTGATTTGTTGATTGTAATTCTCTAAATCCAGCTTGTTTGGGTGAAAGTAAATTATTGGTTTCTAAATACCAATTTAATCGATTTGAAATCATTTTTTCCATAGTTAAACATAAAATTATTAAAACAGATAGAAAACAAAAATGAACTCACCATATGGGAAAAAATCTACATACAGAAGAACAAGGAAAAAATTATGAATTTTGAAATTCCTGGAGAAAGGAACCTCATTATTATAGTAAATTCATTGGACCAGATGCAGAGAGAGCAGGAACAAATAATCAGGGGCGACAACTTGAGAAAATTAAGTCTATAATTGCTGACGATGGGGCTCAGAAGCCTTGAAACATATATTTGAAAAACACGCCCATAAGAGGTAAGAATGTACAGACAAAATGTCTTAATTATTAAACAAACCTCTTAATATATTTAAATTAATATTGGGAAGTAAACATTATGAGGTTATATCATTAATAGTGAGTGGAGAACATATTTTTTTTTAAATTTCATCAGTGGAAGCCATGACTGAAGAGGGACAAGATATTGTCTGAAACCGCCGGTATCAAAGAAATTTGAAATTATATGAGGTGAGTCGTTAAAAATATGTCCTCCACTCACTATTAAACCTCTTAATGTTTTTATTATTAATTTAACACTTCTCTTCAAATATAAACCTCTTAATGTTATTTCCTATTGTATTTTAAAAGAATTTATAAAACCATACAAAATGTGTAAAGCAGGTGATTAGGATTTCCAGGATCATGTTCAAAAGATTTAAGACAAAAAAACCAGATGGTGTTCATTTGAGTTAGATTGTAAATAAAGATACATGAACATTCCTTACATTCATAAATTAATGAGTCATTTTTACATCTTACCTCATAGTTTATGTTTTCTCAAACATGGGTACTGCAGTTTTCAAGAGGTCAATCCCTTTTATTTTCAACTATCAGATTTTCTCTGGAATCTCCATATATAATGTTGCCATCTGGTGTTGATTTGACGAACTTTGAGATGAGGTCACGTTCATCAGGAATCTCAAAATTCATGGATTTAAATTTATTCTTCTGAATATATATCTTCTCCCAAACTGTCAGTTCTAAAGGTTCTTCCAGATTTTTTAGAAGTTTAGCCTCTTTTTCAATTTTATGACTCTCCAACAAACTATGTGCTGCAATAGCTGATCTATTTCACCATTTTCAATATTTCTAAAGTGTTCCTTTGTGCGAGTGTCCAAATTCCTTTTTGTTTTTCCTATGTATACTTTATTACAGTCTCTACAATTAATTTGATAAATTCCAGATTTTTTACTATCTGGGGTGTTCAATTTCTTATTGGTTATTAATAGATTACCAAGGCTAAATTTATTTATCGGTGTCAATGTAATATTGAATTTCTTGAAATTTTTTTTGAAATTTGTTATGTATTTCTGGATGATAAGTAATATTCTTAAATTCTTTTCCTTTCTTTGAATCAGATTGTAGGGTGGTGTATTCTTTTAATCTCTTTTGTTGTCTCAATTTCTTCAATTTATTAATAATTATTTCCTTTCCAAAACCATTTAAATTAGCTATTTCCAAAATTTAATTGTATTCTTTCATAAAATGTTCTTCATTTAGTGGAACATTTAATAATCTATATATCAAACTGTTGAAAATTGCATGTTCAAGTGCAATATGATTAAAACCCGAAGACTTCATATAATTGTCAGTATGAGTATCCTTCTTGTATACATTGAATTCAATTTTTTGTTATTGTTCATTCCTTATTATGTAGAGGTCCAAAAATGGGATTTGGTTATTATTTTTTAATTCCATAATAAATTTTACAGATTCATCTTGAAAGTTGAGTAATTTCAATGCATCTTCAATATATTTAGAATTTATGACAGAGAAAATATCCACATATTATGTTTATCAATATTTGAACATCAAGGAAAAGCATTGATGATATGACACTAATAACCCATAAATAAATTTGCCAAAAATGGTGAAAGTGGATTTCCCATAGCCAGACCTGAGATTTGTTTATAAAATTTTCCATTGAAGGTGAAAAAAATTATTGTCAATACATAGTTGTGTAAGATTTAAATATTCTTTTATTATTTCTCTTTCTAGTTTCAAGGAATTTAGCCATTTTTCTAAAATATTTAACATCTTCCCAATTGGGATGCTCGGAAATAAAGAAATGATGTTGAAAGAAACCAATCTGTCATTACAATCCAATGAAACATTATTCAGTTCTTTTACTAATTCATTTGAATTTTCAGTACTTTTGTTGTCTGTCATAAATTCTAAATATATTGAAGATGCATTGAAATTACTCAACCTTCAAGGTGAATCTGTAAAATTTACTATGGAATTAAAAAAGATAACCAAATCCCATTTTTGGACCTCTACATAATAAGGAATGAACAATAACAAAAAATTGAATTCAATGTATACAAGAAGGATACTCATATTGACAATTATATAAAGTCTTCAGGTTTCAATCATATTGCGCATAAACATGTAATTTTCAGCAGTTTGATATATAGATTATTAAATGTTCCACTAAATGAAGAAGATTTTAACACATTGGGGACGGGATATTTAAATAATTTAAATGCCTGTTCCCGGGTATTTACAGCCTTCTAACTTCCCTTCTGCACTCTGTAATATAAGAATTCATAAAAAAAGTTCTAATTAATTTTATGAAGTAAAACTTTCAGGATTCACTTACCAAGGCTCCTAGTACTGCCTGAGGGTGTGATATCTCTGGAAACATTCCCCTTTGTGGAGTGGCACTTGGCAGAACTTGAAAATATACCTTGTTTCACTTCTTTTTTTGTGTGTTGCACAAACACTGCACCTCCTAGCAGGGTATTTTCTCTTACCTTTCTCACTTTTCACAATTATTTCGAGAAAATGTCTTTGCATATCACCCGAAAGCCTCCCAGGGGGGTCCACATGTGGTCTATGTGGGGTTGGTGTTTATGTTTCTGGTAGTGTGAAGTCTGTGTCTACTTCCTCCATCTTATCTGTAGCCCAGTCTTTTGCCACTTGTAGTAGAAAGTCTTTATAACAAAGATTTGTAGAAGTGTTTAATTTCTTATATACTTGAAATGAATTAAACAGAGCACAATTGATAAGCCATAATGAAACTTTCTTTGACCACTTTACAGGTTTCCTTAGGATAGAGTTAGGACAAATACTGATCAGCTCTGTCAACACCCTTCATGTGTTTATTATATTGAATAATACAAATGGGTTTCTGTTTTACTTATATTTAATTAATGTTGGGAAGTAAACATTATGAGGTATAATCATTAAAATTCATCGGAGAACATATTGTTTAAACAACTCACCTCATGAATCCTATGAGGTGAGTTGTTTAAACAATATGTTCTCCGATGAATTTTCTGTTTTACTTCTTCATTTCTCCTGGGAACATCAACCATACATGAATTATGAATTGTGGTTATCATGTTGACAACACGAGTATCCTTCCAGCATTGAAGAAGAATATTGCCTTTTCGCCTGAACGTACTTTCCCCATGTTTGAGAGACTGTAATTCATTTTCCAAATCTGGAGGAAGACCTCTGTTCACCCTGATTGTTCCACATACTCTTATATGTCTAGAAAGGAGATTTTGAGCAATATCTACACTATTATAGTAGTTGTCTTGATATACTTGGTAATTTTGATCAAGGTAAGGTTCTAACAGGGTCAAAATAGTATCCTGTAATTTTTTTCCTTGTCCCGAATAAATTTCTAAATTCCCAATATAGCCAGAAGTGCTTTCTGTAA
Source organism: Diploptera punctata (assembly GCA_030220185.1). Lineage (NCBI taxonomy): Eukaryota > Metazoa > Arthropoda > Insecta > Blattodea > Blaberidae > Diploptera > Diploptera punctata. Next base: position 178,252 of record JASPKZ010008559.1, read on the forward strand.
CCACACGGACAAGTAGACCATATTTTATTATTTTCCCTGGATTATATGTTCGTATACGAAGCCTCCCTCTAGCCTCATCCAATGAAAGTTGTTGATTTGGCTTATAAACTGTCTGAAATCTTTCAAGGAAAAAATCTAGTAAGGGCTAAATTTTGAAAAGTCTGTTAGTTGACTCTTTTTTGCAGAGCATTATTGTTGAAATGCAAACACCATCAAATTTCGGTGTTTTTATTATTAATTTCATACATCTCAATGATGGATAAATCATATTTAAAGAGAAAAATTATACGCTCAGACCGGGACCCTTGGTTTTCTAGTCCAAGTGCTCTACCATTTGAGCTACCTGAGCAAGTACCGATCTAAACGCAAATCTTTCTCTATATACGTTGTAATTCCTGCCCACCAAATGCTTTGAAGCCTTTGTTTCTATCTTTGCAAATGGCGGCTCCTATATTAAGAAGACATATTTGGGAATTATACATTACATTATAAATGCCAGTATGGCTATTTTCGATGTTTTTATTATTAATTTCATACATCTCAATGATGGATAAATCATATTTATATCCACGGCTATTTTCGATGTTTTTATTATTAATTTCATACATCTCAATGATGGATAAATCATATTTATATCCATCATTGTGATGTATGAAAATAATAATAAAAACCTCGAAAATAGCCGTACTGGCATTTATAATGTAATGTATAATTCCCAAATATGTCTTCTTAATATAGGAGCCGCCATTTGCAAAGATAGAAGCAAAGGCTTCAAAGCATTTGGTGTGCGGGAATTACAACTTATATAGAGAAAGATTTGCGTTTAGATCGGTACTTGCTCAGGTAGCTCAAATGGTAGAGCACTTGGACTAGAAAACCAAGGGTCCCGGGTTCAAGTCCCGGTCTGAGCGTATAATTTTTCTCTTTAAATATGATTTATCCATCATTGAGATGTATGAAATTAATAATAAAAACATCGAAAATAGCCGTACTGGCATTTATAATGTAATGTTATAATTCCCAAATATGTCTTCTTAATATAGGAGCCGCCATTTGCAAAGATGGAAGCAAAGGCTTCAAAGCATTTGGTGGGCGGGAATTTCAACGTATATAGAGAAAGATATGCGTTTAGATCGGTACTTGCTCAGGTAGCTCAAATGGTAGAGCACTTGGACTAGAAAACCAAGGGTCCCGGGTTCAAGTCCCGGTCTGAGCGTATCATTTTTCTCTTTAAATATGATTTATCCATCATTGAGATGTATGAAATTAATAATAAAAACATCGAAAATAGCCGTACTGGCATTTATAATGTAATGTATAATTCCCAAATATGTCTTCTTAATATAGGAGCCGCCATTTGCAAAGATAGAAGCAAAGGCTTCAAAGCATTTGGTGGGCGGGAATTACAACGTATATAGAGAAAGATATGCGTTTAGATCGGTACTTGCTCAGGTAGCTCAAATGGTAGAGCACTTGGACTAGAAAACCAAGGGTCCCGGGTTCAAGTCCCAGTCTGAGCGTATAATTTTTCTCTTTAAATATGACCATCAAATTTGTTCAAATCTATTGCGACTCATAATACTCCTAAAGATTGGAGTGTCTAAAAATGGATCACTTGACCAATAATCCTTCAGTCTATCTTTTTTATTTGCCCCATGAGAATAATTATTACAAAGAACTTTTTCATTTCTGCTATACTTATATCTGACCATTTCAACCCTTTAAATGAGGTAGAACATTTATCATGATTTTGTAAATTATATAAATTAGTTTCCTCACTTAGCATTTGAAAGAATTGATCATCGAAAAAAAGTTCTAATATATCAGAAATTTTTGTTGGGTCAGAGGGAATTTGTTTCACCCTTGGATTTCCAGAAAAAGGTTCTAAGTTTGGTGTTTTGTCTTTCTTGCCCAATATGTTTGCCCCCACCTTATAATCATCATCACTTTCGTCAGAACTTGTCTCACTGTCACTGTAAGTTTGCACTGGTGCACAGTTTCTCTTTTTACATTTACTGAATCATCATCACTGTCATTGTACCTATCAGTAAATAAATCATCAGGGACATCTGATAAATTATCTGCATTTAATTCTGCTATAATTTCTTCTCCCATGAGAACTTTTTTTTTTTCGATACGGACTTCCTGCATGCGTCATGTTGAACAAACAAACTGACTTGTGAATGGAGTCTATGACTGGAGAGTATGTTTCAGTGCCCACGTGTTGAGTTAGTTCTAAGAAAGGGTTTATTGTGCAGCAAGGGGAGAATTTGATGATTCAGCTACAGCTGTAACAAGGTCATGGTCAAATGATGACACAAGAATTTAATGATGCCTGAGAGCAATGTATAGTGAGTGGAAATCTATCATGCATTGAAAACACAAAATTGCGTTGCCTGTCTCACACAGTTGAAAACCTCCGACTCAACTTTGCGTCACCCATCCACAATGTGTTAAAGAATACAATTACATATTGGAGATAGCTAATTTAAATGGTTTTGGAAAGAAAATATTAATTAATAAATTAAAGTAATTCAGACAACAAAAAAGATTAAAAGAATACACCACCCTGCAATCTGATTCAAAGAAAGGAAAGCAATTTAAGAATATTACTTATCCAGAAATACATAACAAATTTCAAAAAAAATTTCAAGAATTTCAATATTACATTGGCACCGATAAATAAATTTAGCCTCGGTAATCTATTAATAACCAATAAGAAATTGAACATCCCAGATAGTAAAAAATCTGGAATTTATCATAAGTAATGCCACGAGTGATTTCCAAATTATCGATAAATTCACGACTCACGAAGTAAGGAATGAATTTACGTAGATAATTTGGAAATCAAGAGTGGCATTTGTTAGGACCATTTAACGAATAAAATTATGCTCTTTACTCACAAATCATTATTTAAATATAGTTATTTTAAAATATTTATATATTTAATGTAAACGGCGATGTTTGAAAACAAATTAGAAATGATTGGTATGCTTCATTTGCTTCTTTTGTTCATCATTGCAACCAGATCATATTATTTATTGCCAAAGGATCGCAATGTTGTAAGAATGAACCCTAGTGGAGAAATTTATAACCAACGTTATAGGTATTAATTAATTTCTGATTTCCTATGATGTAAATATGTCAATTATATTTTTCTGCAACGTCATTTCCTGGAAAATAATTTGTTTAAGAATGTGCAAACAGTGTTTGTTTTTTTTTTAAATCAGTTGTTACAAATGTTTTTATATTATCTCTCGCATGCGCTTTCTGTTGACATTCATGCACTATATATACAATCTGGTAGCCGTATTTCTTGTAGAGTCAGTCACTGCAAAATAATGTTATGACCTATTCAGAATGTTAAAAAGGAGGTGCTTTCTTTATTATGATAAACTTTAGTTGGTAAATTCTAGGCAAAACACGACTGTGATTGGTTGTAAATCAAAAATCATTGAAATGTGATTGGTCATTGACTCCCATTTGGTGCATGAGTTAAATAGTCAAATTAATTGTAGAGACTATAATAAAGTATACATAGGTAAAAAAAAAAAAAGGAATTTGGACACTCGCACAAAAGAACATTTTAGAAGTATTAAAAAAGGTGAAATTGAAAAATCAGCTATTGCAGCACATAGTTTGTTGGAGAGTCATAAAATTGAAAAAGAGGCTAAACTTCTAAAACATCTGGAAAAACTTTTAGAATTGACAGTTTGGGAGAAGATATATATTCAGAAGAATAAATTTAAATCCATGAATTTTGAAATTCCTGATAAACTGAACCTCATCTCAAAGTTCATCAAATCAACACCAGATGGCAACGTTATAGATGGAGATTCCAGAGAAAATCTGATAGTCATAATGGCGGTTGAAAATGAAAGGGATTGACCTTTTGAAAACTGCAGTTCCCATGTTTAAGAAAACATAAACTATGAGGTAAGATGTAAAAAGACTCATTAATTTATGAATTAAGAACCTTGTAATGTTATTTCCCATATTTAACTTTGAATTCCTTTACATTTTTTGTAATTAACTGGTAAATGCCATATCATAATAACAATTATAGGCTGTGTGAAGCCCATTTCTTGGTTTTGTACTGTGTGGATAGTTATTTCATTTGCATGTTTTGAAGCTCCTTCTGTGGACAGAAAATTAAATAACATGTTTAGAAGTGTATGAACAGGACATTTTAGTGCATAAATGTTAGTCATGTTTTACATAGTGAGGCTCGTGATATAATGTTCCAGACATATGATTGCTCCAAAAGACCAATGGCTAATTACACAGGCCTGCGAAGACTTTGTGGCACGAGATATTTTAATCCAAATAAGTCAAGTCTAATACCCTGATAATGGCTTTGTTACTAGTTTTTGCGTATCATGTACAGATTTTGCATATTTCTATTTTGAACATAAAAAATGAGAGCACACGGTCCACCTCTTGTGTGCGGTATATACTTGCTAATTAAAATATGTAAACGCCTAAAATATAATACGATCAAGTTTTTTTTTAAATCTGGAATCATCTTACCTCGAGCCTGGCCAAAGCTGAGGATGATATAGAAGATATATCGAAACATGTTCGAGAACAAATCAACATTAAATTGAGGTAAGATGATTCTAGATTTAAAAAAAAAAACTTGATAAAAAGAACCTCAAAATATAACTTTCTAAAATAAACCATATAATACAATTTTATAATATAATCACTGATTTTATTAATTATGTTTAACTGAGGGTAGTTTCATCCTACGACCCTCTCCTGGTTACATTACACAGTTTCCAGCGAAAATTTGGTGATCCTATGATTTGGAGAGAACAACAAAATCATTATAATGATTGTTATTTTTGTTTATGCAAAACATCTAGGTTTAATAAGAAAAACATGGAGGCCATTACGTAACCAAATCTGCCTTCAGCAATTAGACCTATAGCACATGGACCTGATGTTACAATTCCAATACTGCCAACAACATTACAAGAGAGTAGTACTAGCACTCCTTCCATCTCCAGCGCAGAAGATTATTTCAATTTGTCTCTAGAAATAAAAGACAACAATAGTGTCCTATTAATTAATCAATCAAAATTGAACGATTTGGTACACAATTTGGGTCTTACAAAAGAAAAAAGTGAACATTTAGGTTCAAGATTTAAAGTAGACAATCTTTTAGCTCCTGGAAAACCTTTTTATTGGTATAGATATTGTGAAGAAGAATTAAAAAAGTATTTCATATTTGGGAGGGGGGGATAGTGTACTTTTGTTATATTCCTGGCTTGAATGGTCGCCTAGAAACAGTTTATGGATTCTAGGGCCAGGGAAAGTCACTGAAAAGTTACTAATTGGCCAAAAAGAAAACAACTAGTCCCAGGGACAAAAAATGTAATAAATCACCCATTAGTTGATTCTGAAAAAAAATATTGCTACTTTGCACATAAAACTAGGATTAATGAAGTAATTTGTTAAAGTTTTGGACAAAAATGTCCCTTGTTACCAATACATTGCTAAAAAAGTTATGAAACCATCCCTTGTACAAAAAAACACCAGATTACGTTTATATAACACTTTGGCTAGACCAGTGTTGACCTATGGTAGTGAAGCATGGACACTAAAGAGACAACATGAAAGCAGAATAACGGCTTGTGAAATAAGATTCATGCGCAGAACAGCGGGTTACACCAGATGGGATCGGAAAAGGAACACCGATATCTTAAAAGAATTGAAGACTATGCCAATTTTGGAATATATTAAACAGTACCAACTAAATTGGAAACACCATCTTGAAAGAATGAGTTCAAATCGGATCCCCAAAGCTGTTTATAATTATATACCAAGAGGACGAAGATCACTGGGCCGTCCTATGAGACGCTGGAGGGAAAATTTTCTATAGGATCGTAACAGGCCTTGGCCTAATACTTGGAAGGAAGAAGAAGACGACATTGCTAAAAAAAATTCTGTTACAGTATAAGACAAAAGTGAAAGAAGGCCTTTTTGTGGCCCACAGATTCGCAAACGTATTAAGGATGTTATTTTTAAAAACAGCATGTCTGACATGGAACTACAAGCTTGGGAATCATACAAGGACATTATCGAGAAGTGTCTGGGTAATATTAAAGATGATCAATATGAGAAAATTGTAAAAAAAAAAAAACATGCTTGAATAGTTCAGGGCACTGGGATGTAATATGAGCTTGAAGTTACACTTCCTCCATTCTTGTCTTCAACATTTCCCAGAGAATTTAGGAGCACTAAGTGAAGAACATGGTGAGAGCTTCTATCAAGACAAAATAGATGGAAACGAGGTACCAGGTTCAATGGGATGTATCCACGATTGCCTACTATCATTGGTGTTTGGTATGAGATAATCCTTGGCAGGAGCACAAACATTAGTCAAATCACTATTCATTTCTTGCTAAGCAGAGAAGAAAATAGAGATCTTAAGATATATTAATAGTTAATAAATACATTTGTTCTATACTATTCTTACCTCATAGTTGTTTCTGTTAGACATGTTTCAAGGCATGTGTGTCCCATCTTCAGTTTGTACAGACTGTATTAAGTAAAACCTCAATGTTACTTCCTATTGTATTTTTAAATACATATGTATTAGCAGTTTTTCATCATCATCATTCATGCAAGTATTAGGCCATGTGGCCTGTTGTGATCTCAAAGAGGAATTTTCCATCCAGCACTTTTTTGGACGTCCCAGCAATCTTTTGCCTTGGGGGTAGTAACGGAGCACAGCTTTTGGAATTCTGTGAGATGGCATTCATTGGAGATGGGCTTTCCAGTTGTTCTGTAATTATGTATATGATGGAGAACGGGTTCTTCACCCAAAACTTCCATAATTAATTTGAGTTGTGAATTTTGACTCACCTCATATTTCTTGATTTTTATGCAGACCTAGGTTTCTTCGCTAACTTCGCGACATTCTCGATGCTCACAACTGCCGTCTTGCGGTTGTCCTTCCTGCAAATTGATTTCTATGCCCTCTATTTGCTGACCAATGAACTTTCCAGTGAAAAAGAAAAAAAAATTGATTTGGAAGTTCATCGGTCAGCCAACAGAGGGTGCAGATATCAATTTGCAGAAGGGATAACCATAGATGGCAGTTGTGTGGCATCGAGAATGTCGCGAAGTTAGCAACAAAACTTAGGTCTACGTAAAAATCAAGAAATATGAGGTGAGTCAAAATTCACAACTCAAATATAATTAAAATAAACCTCATAGTGTTTTTTCCTACATATATTTAATAATTTCAATAATTTCCTCATTTCTAGTAGTTTTTGTATTTATTTTAAACTGTTTTAACTGCGCAATTGATATTGAATCAAGCCTCTATAGTTTTTACAGCAATTTAAAAGATTATGGCTATTACATATAATACAAAAAGTAAGAAATATTTTATTTCAACATTGCAGAAAAACCTTACTTGATACGAAAAAACTGTTAACATATTTGAATTCAGTACACCAAAATAATGTTTAGAGACCTGTTAAATTCTGTGCCACACAAAAAAAGTTAAATTCGCAGGCCTGTGTTATGTATTAAATGCACAGACATAAAGAGATAGAATTGCAATGACCTATCTCGAAGCATTGGATCTAGTGACTCAAGAAAGCTGAGGTGTTAATTTGCTCCTGCTGGCATATTGAAGGTCTGGTTTTCATTTGATCACCTGTTGAATGGATTTTATTAATTTCATGTTAATATTAACTTAATGTGCATATCCTAATTGAGGTTCATTTTTTCAAAATCCAATATCTACTACAAATCTAGTTTGAGCCATCAAGTAATGTATTACTGCACAGTATTGGCAGTTATTGTTCCTTTTGGATTTTTTTCTGAAAAAGATTTAAATATTTTAATTTTAATACCAGCATGCATACCATCATAAATTTATATTATGATAATTAGTTATGGCTCCTGAAAACCAGGTATCTACAGCGGAATGAATATGTAGACATTGGGTTTTGAAAAAACGCACCTCAGTTGCATTCTACAATAAGATGAAATCTTGATTTGTGTTGAGGTGTAGTTTTCATATTCTTGAAAAGAAGAAAATAATATATATATATCAGCATTCATAGATTAATTATTTTTATTATTAAATATAATTACATTAAACATGTCATAGATATGTTTAATTCAGAAAATTTACATACCATCCTTTGACATACAATAAGTTGTTAATTATATAATCTTTAACATGAATTCCAAAAGTGTTGATACAATAAGTTTCATAAAATTTTCTGCAAATTTAACATTAAATTAGCAGCAAAAAATGGTTGTAGCCTGAATAGATTAATTAAAACCAACAAAAATGAAAATGTTCATGAAGACAATAAATCAAGGATTTATCAAATTAATTGCAAAGATTGTGAAAAAATATACATAGCAAAAACAAAAAGGAACTTTAACATAAGATTGAAAGATACCTTAGAAATGTTAAAATGGGGAAATAGATTTTCTGCAAATTTAACATTAAATTAGCAGCAAAAAATGGTTGTAGCCTGAATAGATTAATTAAAACCAACAAAAATGAAAATGTTCATGAAGACAATAAATCAAGGATTTATCAAATTAATTGCAAAGATTGTGAAAAAATATACATAGCAAAAACAAAAAGGAACTTTAACATAAGATTGAAAGATACCTTAGAAATGTTAAAATGGGGAAATAGATAAATCTGAAATAGCTGCACATGCATGGTCAGAAAAACATAGAATCAAAACAAAGGCCAAATTATAGAAACAGATAAGTCTAATGAACACACAGTTTGGGAAAAAATTCACATCCAGAAAAACAAAAGAAAAATTATGAATTTTGAAATTCCCGGGGAAAAAGATTTAATTTGGAAGTTCATTAGTCAGCCACCAGAGAGAGTAAGAAACAACCTATAGGGTTGCCAACAACCAATTCAACAGTTAGAGCTGAAGATGATAAGCAGATGTATCGAAGCTAGTCTTCGAGGAATCTACAATTAAGAAGTGAGGTGTTAAATTCTAACTCAGTTTTTAATATCAAAGATAGACTAACATTGCAAACAATTTCAGCTTGAAATTACTTACATTTGAAGAGAAAAATTATATGCTCAATCTGAGCATATAATTTTTCTGCCCAAATATAATTTACCTATCATTGAGATGTATGAAATGAATAATAAAAACATTAAAATTACTTCTTAAAGTTTGAAGAATATAAAAAGCATAAGTCAATAAATAAGTTTGGTCTGTTTATTCTTACCTCATATGATTGTTTCTGTTAGACGTATGTTTCAAGAAATATTTTCTTCATCTTCAGTTGGTATAAACTGTATGAACTGAAGATGGGCAAACATATCTTGAAACATATGTCTAACAGAAACAAACATATGAGGTAAGAAGAAACACACCAAACTTATTTATTTATTAATACCTCATAATGTTATTTCCTCTTGAGTTTTCAAAAAAAGCATAAGTCAATGTTATTTATAATTTTAAAATAAACATGTTTATAGGTTGTCTGATTACCAATGCCTAATTCATTGTTTCATATTGCTTTAAATGTTTCTATAAATGTATTATTTTATATTTGAATTACTTATAAATATTTGATGTTTATACATTTCTTGCTATTTCATTAAAACTCATTAGATTTAGCTTGGGTAACTGTGAGAACCTTGTCTGCTCAGATCACGATGGCAGCAATTGCTATTGCCAAGTCCATCTCTTTATGTCGGTGATCAAACATGTGTTTGTTTCCAACATTTGCAAGTGCCAAGTTATGATGTCTGGCTATTTTATCATCATGATAAAGAAATGTGGCAGTGTCATACTATCTATCTAGGTTTCACACTGCATGTGGCCATATATCTCCCACTTTCCAACTCTTGACTTAATAAGGGTTTATGAGGAATATTGCTGGCATTAATTGAAGATAATGTGGCTATTCTATGCCACCATGCACCTGTGAATATTCAATTGGAAAACAAGTGACTGCTAGCATTATGTTGGTCAATGTAATAACACAAGTCCCCAATAGAATCAATTGCCAACATGTTTGCTCAAATATAAGGGAATTCTATCCCATGAGTCCACCTACATTAGTGCACAAGTTAGCGTGTGAAAATGGGCAAGTTTTGGGTGAAAAAAAGGGTGAGTTAGTGTACACTAGATTAGTTTAACATTCATTTGTTAGCATGTTTTTGTAATAAGTTGGCTACACTGTCTGAGCAATGATTAATGCATATTTTACAGTGTAAATATGGTGATAAGTTATTTTGAGTTCAACTTATCAGTTCATTTTAACGTATGTTCACAATTTTTTTAGGGAAAAAATCAACATATATATTTCTCTCAGATAACTATTCACTTACTGCAACAATAAATTGTGTAAATACATAAAATGAATGTAATTATCTCACCTCTTACACTCTGTGTTCTTGAAAGCACAGGACTGTGGTTTCAAGAATAGTTGTTCCTGAAACTTCGGTCCTGTGCTTTGAAGAACACGGAGTGTATGAGGTTTAGATAATCACGAGTCATTTCATTTATTAACTTAAAAACCTTATAATGTTATTTCCCATAATAAGTTTTATAAATAAATTGTGTGTTTTTCTGTTTGTTTTTTATTTGGATTTATATAGGTGGCATAGAATTCCCAATAATTTGAAAGATTACTTAATGTTTCCATTTGTCATTGGAAAATGAGACAAAAATATTTTCTAGGGAAAAGAAAAACAAGGTGAAATTGAACTCCAGTTACAAATTTTCAGATAAATTGGCTATTTTGATATAAGAAACTCATGGTCTCCATAGAGTGATTTTTTGTTCTATTAAACATGTTATAATGATACACCATAATGTGAAAAAAAAGTCACTTATATTATGGGAAGAAAACAAGCTAAAATTATTTTATCTTAATATTGTCAGGATTATCATCATTTAGCCTAAGGAAATTGAGATGGGCAGGCCATATAGCTTAAATCGATGACAGTAGATGTAAATATCTGAATTATATTTCAAGAGAAAAATTATACACTCAGACCAGATTTTTAAGCCATTGCATTACCGCTGAGCTATCTGGGCATTCCAATCTAAACGCAAATCTTTCTCTTATAATTCTTCTCTTCAAATATATTTGTCTTTCAATTAGAAGTATGAAATTAATAATAAAAACATCAAAAGAAGCCCTGCTGGTTTTATAAGTATTGTTTAAATTCCCAATAAATGTCTTCTTAAAAAAGAAGCCGCCATTTGCGTGATAGAGCAAAAGCTTGTAGCATACGGCGATTGGGAATTAACTATGTATAAGAGAAAATTTTGCTTTTAGATTGGAGTGCACACATAAAGTAAAGTAAAAAGTAAAGTGATCCCACAACAGGCCCGGAGGCCCTTGGGGTAGTAGGAGGTTAAGGCCCCCACTTTTTCTAGACAATCGGCACTTTGTCAGCCCTGCGTGGTGGCCGCCTTTACCCCCTGAATAAGCGTTTGGTACTCGTTTCCGTTAGAGGCTGAGTCTACTCCAGGGCCACAGTGCTGCCAGAGGGTTTGGGTCAGTTTAAAAATCCTGACCCCAATGGGACTTGAACCCTCGATCCTCCGGCTTGTAGCTCAGTGCCTTAACCACTACGCTACAGTGTGCCAGGAGTGCACACATAGCTCAGCAATAGAGCATTGACCTAGAAAGTCAAAGGTCCTGGGTTCAAACCCCGGCTTTAATTTTTCTTCAAATATAATTTGTCCTTTGAGACGTATGAAATTAAAAATAAAAACATAGATGTAAATAAGTTTGGTCTGTATTCTTAATTCATATGGTTGTTTCTTTAAGACATATGTTTCAAAGCACGTTTACTCCATCTTCAGTTTTTCCCAAATTGTCGGCCCTGGATCTCGACTCCTGCTTCCTCTTTCTGTGGTCCAAATAACTTGCTAATTAGGTCCTACTGCAGTAGCTGCTCACGTTTGGTCAGAAAAATACAAAATGGATGTTAACACAAAATTATTAAGACAGAAAACATGAACTCACCATCTTCTTCTTCTTCTTCTTCTTCTTCTTAAACTTAATTTGTAGGATTTTCATCCTGTTTATTTCCAAAATCACTCCTCGGAGGAAGACATATTGGATGTGCATTCACTGTCTATCCATCTCTTGGCTGGTCTTCCTCTTGTTCTTCTCCCATCAATTGGTCTATCTTCTTTAGCTTTTTGCAAGCTGGCTTTCTTCCATTCTTTCTATATGACCCTTCCAATATTTCTGTCTATCTATAATAAATTTGGTCATGTCTTGTATATGCTCATTACATTTGCTGCAACGAATGCTTTAAGAATTAATAATACATTTTTTGATCATCCAATGAAATATAAATACACCTTCCATAATAGCAGATCACAGGAGTCAGTAATTGACTATATTTTAACAAATAGAGAAATTAATTTTGATCAGATAATTGATGTCAGGACACTTAATTCTGCTGATATAGGAAGTGACCACAAATTAGTTTTATGCAAAATAAGAATACGATTGCCAAACATAAAGAAACGAAAGTCAACGTAAATAACAAAATTTAATATTGAATCATTTATAAATGAGAGCACAAGACAACTGTACCAGCAAAGATTAAAGGAAAAACTGCAACAAGTCCAAACGGATACACAAAATAGTGTAGATCAACAATGGCAACAAATAAAAGACAGTATATTAAACGCAGCTAAGGAAGTAATAGGACAAAGACAAGTAAATGTAAACAGCAATAAGAAGAATACTCCATGGTTTGTACCTGAAATTAAGGAAATAGCCAAAAAGAAAAAGGAATCATTTACAATTTTTGAAAAATAAAACCCCTGAATCTTGGAAAACATACACAACAGAATGCAATATAGCAAATGCTAAAATTAGAAAAATTAAGCAAGATTATTTGGAAAAATATTCCAAAGATATGGAACATGATTTATATGGAGGCCAACGAAAAATATGGGGAACATTAAGAAGAAATAAAATGAAAATTAGGGAACTCACCATATGGGACAAAAATCTACATACAGAAGAACAAGGAGAGAATTATGAATTTTTGAAATTCCCAGGGAGAGGAACCTAGTTGGATCACAGAAAAAGGGAGCAGGAGTCAAGTTACATGGCCGACAACTTGGGAAAAATCAGTTCTTTACAACTGAAGATGGAGCAAACATGTCATTAAAGAAATAACTATATGAGGTAAGAATTACACAGACCAAACTTATTTATTAAATAAAACCTCATAATGTTACTTCCTATTGTATTTTCAGATAGTAGATGTGCTTTAAAAATTTGTATAAAAAAAATTAGTAAGCCTAGGTATAAGTGGGAAATTAATATTTGGATAAATCTTAATAGTACTTTAATGAGTTGTTCATGAACTGGCACTTCACACAGTACATTAAACAAATGATGTACACCTGGCACCAAAAACAAACATATTTCCAATATTTTCTCTGGCAATCCCACACTCATTGCCTCTCTTGCCATAGCATACAGAACATAGAATGATCATCTACTCAGCATTTTCTCTGACACCCAACACTTGTGATCTCTTGTGACATAGAGTACAGGATATTGTTGAACAAATAATCTATTAAACCAACATACAGGTTATATTTTATTGATAAAAATATACATGCCTAGATCGGGGTTTGAACCAAGGACCTTTAGTTTTATATGCCAATGTTCTGTCACTGAGCTATCCAAGGCCTTGAAGCATAATCTTTCACTCGGCCCATCCTAAATTAAGAAATCAAAATAATTAATTAATTAATCAGGACGAGTATTATCATCATACATAACTGTTAAATCACTAGAGGACGAAATAATCATCGGAGATATACAAAATGTATATGCAATCAAATCGTGAGAACACGAGGGATTCAATTTTTATATATTCAAATATAAATAAATTTAATTAATGAAGTTGATAGAATCCCGAATAAACTATCAGTTAGTTATTACGGAATTAATTTAGCAAGTATATGGTACCGCTATTGTCAAGTGACAGATACTTGAAGCGGTGACAAAAGGGTTAAAATTTGAGGGAATACATTGTACTAGTGGATTACCAGACGTTTCTTTGTAGACCAGCAATCTACGATCTTAAACCGAGCTTCGCTGGCAGGTTGAGAACAAAGAATTGATATAGGATTTGGAAACTACAGCGTGAAGTAAACAATTCCTAATAAGGAACCAGACAAGCTGCTAGAGCGCCAAGCCAGCAAACAAGCAGTAAAAGGTGACCGGTCTAACAAAATTATATAACAAACTCAGATTCGGATTCCCCAGAGTTTGAACTTGTGATAAAACTGTATTTTAGAATGGGCGTATTCGGCCAGAAGACTTGATGGATTCTTGTCCAATCAAAAGACGGCAATCCCTTCTTTAGGCATAAGGAATCGTCAGCCAGTATAGTAAAGGGTTATATCACGACAAGATAATGACCTCATGACACGATTATGGGGAGAGGGTAAACAAAGTTTTCCTTATAACTACTCAAATTATGTTAAATTAGTTCTGCGTAACTCATCGATGCGGGAGTTCTCCGCAACTCACCAATAAAAGTTAATTCTGCATAACTCATTGAGGTGGGAGTTCTCCGCAACTCACCGATAAAAGTTAGTTCTGCGTAACTCACAGAGGCGGGAGTTCTCCACTACTCATCGACATAGTTCTTAAACGGCACAATGGCATCAATTAACAAATTAGTTGAAACATAACTTTGGGAATTTCACACTTAGAAATAATTCGGTCGTGATAGACTCTCAGAGATTCTAGTCTGAACTCTAAATGTGCTCCTGTGGTCAATGCCTCGTCTAACATCAAGTGTATGTAATTATATGTGTAGTGTCATCTTCTATCTCTATCTATCTTCAGGTTTTTACAGCTGCTGCTGTCTTCCCGTGCCAAACCTCCAAAGCCTACGGTCTTGGGCATCTTCGATGCTTAGCCCTCTAGCTTGCATTACTGTCTTCATGTTTTCCTTCCATGTTAACCTTGGTCTTCCTCTTTTCTTCTTTCTGTTCGGATGCCATTCATATAGTTGTTTCGGCCATCGCTCATCTTCCATTCTTAAAACATGTCCTAACCACTTTAATTCCTTCTCCTCAATTCTTTCAATTATGCTTTCTTCTGCTTCCATTATGTTTCTAATTTCCTTATTTGTGACATGTTCTAATTTTGACTTTCTGGAACTTCTGCGTAAATAATCCATTTCTAGAGTTATTATTCTATTCTTGTAGCACTTATTGGTTGTCCATACCTCACTTCCATACATTGCAACAGATTCCACCAATGCTTTACCAATATATATTTTTTTTTGTGTCTTTCCAAATATGCTTATCCCACCATATGGAATTTAACGATGATATTATTTTGCTACGCAATTCAATTCTATGTTTTATGTTCTCTTTGCCTATACCTTCAATGTTATCCATAATTATTCCCAAATATTTAGTTTGTTTCACTTGCTTTATTTGGATTCCTTCTTCCAATATTAAATTTTCTCTTTCATTGCTATTTATTGCCAGATATTCTGCTTTTTGTAAATTTACTGTGAGACCCCATGATTTATATGTGTTTTTCAACCTTTTTATCATGAATTCAATATCAAATTTGTCTTGCGCTAAAACCAGTTGATCATCGGCAAATTGTAATGTCAGCAAAATTCTGTTGCCTATTGGGATCCCCATACCTTTGCAGCTTTGTTTCCATTTCATTAATATAAATTCTACATAAATATTAAATAAAATTGGTGATAGACTGCACCCTTGTTTCAATCCCTTTGAGGTTTTTATAGGATTAGACATTATATTTCCAATTTTAACATAAGCGGAGTTATCTTTATAGATTTGTTTAATAATTTCTATTAGGTTTCTGTCAATATTGTATTTCTCCAATACATCTTCAATCAATAAATCATGTTTCTTAAAATTCATCTAGCATAGTCTTGTGCCGGCCAGCTCCTTGTCATCCCTGTAGAAAGAACCTCAGCTCTACTTATCTTCCAATCTGAGCAAACCCAAATTCTCACACATGGAGAATCCTTTTGATACTCCTTGCGCCCAAACATCCCTTATTAACCTATAAACCTAAGACAGAAGAAGGAACCCATAACTATTCCTCTCTCAGCCTCCAATCTAAATTCAAATTTTTCTCTTATACATTTCAATTTGTGTTCGAATCCCAGTCTAGGTGTATATTTTCCTCTTCAAATAAATGTTTCCTTCAATGAGAAATGTTATATTTTAATAAAAATATATAAGTTATACATTAAATTTAATTCCAATTTTTTTTTTACTATATGTATATCAAACTCTTATCTATTGATTCTTTACATGTCTTCAGAAAAGATGGAAATTATCTATAAAATATAAGTTATATTTTCAGTAGTTTGTCACAGATGCTTTAGTAACTGATGAGCTCATAGTGGCTTGGCTGTTAGGGAAAAATGATGCACTGTGCATGTTAGAATGGATCACAGATTGAAACGATATCAGTATATTGTCTTTATATGTCTGCCTATGTTTATGCTATCAACGTGACTTTCCTTATATTAAGACGTCTACTGGGATCGTTCGTTACTTTGTCCTACATTGTAAGTTTTCTTTGTATTGTGAAAAATAATCATTTGGACTTCTACCAACAACTATTCCAGAAAAGGTAAATAAATATCTTAAGTTAAGTTATATATTTTTATGTTTCGATAGGTTTGGATATATTAGATTGGGACAATTATGTTAGTAATATTTATTTTAGAAAGAAAAATTAATGCTCAGAGGAAAGAATTGTTGACGTTCGTACCGGTGCTCGAATGGTGTAACTGGTATCATATTGACATGTGAAGTCAAGAGACCTGGGGTTCTAGCGTTAATTTTTCTTTCTATAATAAAATTCTATTCAGCTTTGGAAAGTATCAATTTAAATATAACATCAAAATAATTTTTGGACCAAAGAGAGGTGAATGGAGAAGACTACATAACAGTGAACTATATGGTCTTCATAGGAAGCCAGATATAATAACATTACTTAGGAATTCTCACTATGAGGTATATTCATTAAGGTAGAATTTTTATCACTCACCTCATATTGTTCTTCTTATTTGACTATAAACTAGTTTCGGAACATAGTTTCTGTTCCATCCTCAGTATCGTCACGACCGTTCTTCTGTCGTCTTGAAGAGCTGTCCATCGCTTCTTCCATTGGCTGACTGAAAAACCTCGAAACCAGGTCATTCTCACCGGGAATTTCAAAGTTCATCAATTTCTTCTTTAGATGAAAGTTAAAAATTAAATTGTACCTGTTGGTAGGTGCCGTCGTCCTCAACTTTGTTAAAATATGTATATAAAATTAACTGGAGCGCTTTCGGAAGTTATCTTCCATCTTCTGCAGGTTGAGCTTCTGCTACTTGTTGTTGTGTATGGTGATGTATACTCCAACTGTTTGTAGCAGCAACTGACTTGTTTTTGACGATCTCGTATAATGGGTTTGACTGGGGTGCGTTCTCATTAAGAAGTGAGGTGGTGTTTGTTTCCTTTATAATTTCAAGGTCTTCAAATATATTTATCCTAGCTGGAATGTTTTCTCGGTGGATTATCGTGAGAGTATTTTCAATTGTGTTAATTCGATGACCTGCGTTAATGAGATGTTTAGCATAGCTTGATTTATCACCCACGTGTATGAAATCTTTTAGGTGTTCTTTATATCTTATATTGAAATTTCTGCTTGTCCTGCCAATATAAAATTTATTACAATCTTTACATGTTAGTTTGTAGACTTCCTTGTTGTTGAATTTGTTGTGTTCTTTTATGCCATTGTATATTATGTTGTTTAATTTATTTCCTGTTTTATAAGCTATGTTAATGTTTTTATTTATCTTTTTCAAAGTTCTGGCTAGTTTTGTGGTTTCATTTCCTGTGTATGTTAATGTTACCCATGTTTTGTTATTATTAGATTCTCTTTCAAGTTTTGTTATATTGTTTGCATCATTTTTTTCTTTTTTGTTTCTTTATAAGCTTATCGATGATTTGTTTGTTGAATCCGTTGCTTTTTGCCATGTTTTTAAGATATTGTATTTCTTTGTTATAATTTGTTTTGTTCAAGGGTAGTTTTAACATTCTGTTGATTAAACTATTAAATGTGCTGATTTTATGTTGGTATGGGTGTGTAGACTTGTTATTAAGGGTGAGCATATTATTTGTGGATTTGCGGAAAATGCTTATTTTAAGTTTCTTTTTTTTGTATGTTTTCCTTTATGGTAAGGTCTAGATAGTTTATTTTGTCATTCAGTTCTATCTCTTCCGTAAATTCTATTTTAGGATGCATATTGTTTAGTTCTAGTAGAATTTCCTTTTCTTTTCTGTTCTCATTTTCATAAATAATCATGACGTCATCCATATATCTTGTAATTAGCTTTATATTGAATTTATTTATTAAAACTTCATAGTATTTGTTTTCCAAATCTTGCAGAAATATTTCTGCCATTGTACCTGATGTGGGCGATCCCATCGGGATTCCATCTTCTTGTTCATATATTTGGTTATTGAATTGGAAATAATTTTGCTTCATTATAGTATTTGTGACTGTGTATAGTTGATTTATGTATTCTGTATTTAAGTTACTGTTATCTAGTTTATTTTTTATTATGTTTAAAGTTTCGTTTATTGGAATGTTAGTATATAGATTCTTTATGTCAAATGACACCATTTTCGTATTCTTGTTTATTTCTATGTTTTTAGGTTTATCTGCTAAATCATATGTGTTTTCTATTGTGTATTTATCTTCTAGTTTCATGTCTTTTTTGAGTTTTTGTGCAATTAATTTGGAAATTTTGTAGTTGGGGCGTTAATGCAGTTTACTACTGGCTGCATTGGGTTATTGGTTTTGTGTATTTTCGGTAAAGCTTTCATTATTGGTACATACACCATACACAACGACGAGTAGCAGAAGCTCAACCTGCAGAAGATGGAAGATAACTTCCGAAAGCGCTCCAGTTAATTTTATATACATATTTTAACAAAGTTGAGGACGACGGCACCTACCAACAGGTAAAATTTAATTTTTAACTTTCATCATATGACTTCACCTCAACAAAATTTGATATGAATTTTACTAGTATTCATTTCTTCTTTTCATTCTTGAATGTAGATCTTTTCCCAAACAGTAAGTTCTTTTGGTTTTTCTATTTGTTTTAATAATTTAGCTTCTTTCTCAATAAGATGTTTTTCAGACCATGCATGGGCAGCCACTGCAGATTTTTCTACTTCCGCTTTCTTTACATTCCTGAGATGTTCTTTCACTCTAGTTTTCAAATTTCTCCTAGTTTTACCTATGTAGAATTTCTCACATTCTTCACATTTAATCTGATAAATCCCTGACTTGTTTTCTTCTTTTATTTTCTCATTTTTATTAGGTCTAATCAATCTACTGATGCCATAATCATTTTTGGGCGCTAATCTTATGTTGAAATCTTTAAAAAAATGTTGAAACTTGTGGTGTTTTAATGTATAATTTAAATTTTAATCTATCTTATATTATTTTTGATGAAACTATGAAATCTAATTAATAGAGGGTTGAATTTTTTTTTTTAAGTTCACTGAATTGATCTGGAGTTTGTTTATAAAAATAGATTATTTAAGTTTAATATGAAGGATATTTTGATGCACTCGAAAATTTTCTGAATTTTACATTTTCTTCTTTTAATTTTAGCAGAGTGCTTTGAGTAATAAATTTTTGTCTTTTCAACTTGTTTATTTACTTGAGTATGATTCTTAACTGCAAAACCATTTTTGTTGGCTATGTTGGTTGTGTGTTCTTTTTCATAATTTTCTTTGTTCATGGGTATGTTCACTAATCTATGTGTCAAACTATTGAAAACTGCTTCTTTGTGAGCTATGTGATTGAAACCTGAAGCTTTTATATAGTTATCTATATGTGTCTGCTTTCTGTAAATTCCAAATTCTATCTTATTTTCTTCATTCCTTTTTAAGTTGAGATCTAAAAATGGTATTTCTCTATTAATTTCCTTTTCCATAGTGAACTTTATAGTTTGACTTTCAATATTCAATAATTTCAATGCATCATCTATCTGTTTATGATTAACTATTGCAATTATGTCATCCACATATCTACACCTGAACTTGAACATTAAACGTCCATTAATTATGTGTTCAAAATTCTCCATGAATAGATTAGCTAAGAATGGAGATAAATGATTTCCCATTGAAAGTCCTGAATTTTGTTCATAGATTCTTCCATTGTAGGTGAAAAACATACTATCAATACATAATTCAGTTAGTTTTGTATAGTCGAATACAATTTTGAAAACTCCAAAAATACATTCTAGAGGGTGTGTCCGCGATTCATAATGCAAAAAATTCCGTCTAAGTCGAAAATTTGAATATCGACTTATTTTTTCTAAGGCTATAGTCTGGGATTTTTTCCCTAAAATGACAATATTTTAGCAATTTTGAATACTGCAAAAACACAATGTACAGGTTGTGACCGCGATTTGTAATGCAAAAAATTCCGTCTAAGTCGAAAATTTGAATATCGACTTATTTTTTCCAAGGCTATAGTCTTGGATTTTTTTTCCCAAAAATGACAATATTTCAGAAATTTTGAAAAATGCAAAACACAATCTGGAGGGTGTATCTGCGATTTATAATGCTAAAAATTCGGTCTAAGTCGAAAATTTGAAAATCGAGTTTTTTTTCCAAGTCTATAATCTGGGATTTTTTTCCAAAAATTACAATATTTCAGAAATTTTGAAAACTTCAAGAACACCATCTTTGAGAGTGTGTCAGCGATTTATAATGCAAACAATCCCGTCTAAGTTGAAAATTTGAAAATCGAGTTATTTTTTACAAGGCTATAGTTTGGGAGTTTTACCAAAAATGCCAAAATTTAAGAATTTTTGAAAACTGCAAAAATACAAACTAGCGGATGTGTCCGCGATCTATAATGCAAAAATCCGTTCTTAGTCGAACATTTGAAAAACGAGCTTTTTTTTTTTTTTTTCCAAGGCTGTAGTCTTGGATTTTTCCCCAAAAATGACAAAATTTTAGAAATTTTCGGAAACTGCAAAAATACAATCTAGAGAGCGTGTCCGCGACTTATAAAAAAATCCGGTCTAAGTCGAAAATTTGAAAATCAAGTGTTTTCCGAGGATACAGTCTTGGATTTTTTCCAAATATGACAACATTTTAGAAGTTTTGAAAACTGCAAAAATACTATCTGGAGGGTGTGTCCGCGATTTATAATGCAAAACATCCGGTCTAAGTCGAAAATTTGAAAGTCGAGTTATTTTTTTCCAAGGCTATAGTCTTGGATTTATTCCCAAAAATGGCACCTTTTGAAAACTACAAAAATATAATCTAGAGGGTGTGTCCGCGATTTATAATGCAAAAAATTCGGTCGAAGTCGAAAATTTGAAAATCGAGTTATTTTTTCTAAGGCTATATATAGTCTGGGATTTTTTCCCTAAAATAACAATATTTTAGCAATTTTGAATACTGCAAAAACACAATGTATAGGTTGTGACCGCGATTTGTAATGCAAAGAATCCGGTCTATGTCGAAAATTTGAAAATCGACATTTTTTTCCAAGGCTAGTCTTGGATTTTTTTTCCCAGAAATGACAAAATTTTAGAAATTTTGAAAACTGGAAAAAATACAATCTAGAGGGTGTGTCTGCGATTTATAATGCAAAAAAAAAACGGTCGAATTTGAAAATCGAGTTATTTTTTCTAAAGCTAGTCTTGGACTTTTCCCCAAAAATGGCAATATTTCAGAAATTTTTAAAACTGCAAAAACAACCTACAGGGTGTGTCCGCGATTTATAATGTAAAAAATTCGGTCTAAGTCGAAAATTTGAAAATCGAGTTATTTTTTTCCTAGGCTATAGTCTTGGATGTTTTCCCAAAAATGTCAACATTTTAGAAATTTTGAAAACTGCAAAAATACAATATAGAAAGTGTGACCGCGATTTATAATGCAACAAATCCGGTCTAAGTCAAGACTTTGAAAATCGACTTATTTTTTTCCAAGGCTATAATCTGGGATTTTTTCCCAAAAATGAAAACAATTTAGAAATTTTGAAAACTGTAAAAATACAATGTAGAGGCTTTGTCAGCGAATTACAATGCACAAAGTCCGGTCGAATTCCAAAATTTGAGAATCGAGTTATTTTTTCTAAGGCTATAGCTTCGGATTTTTTCCCAAAATGACAATATTTAACAATTTTTTAAAACTGCAAAAACACAATCCAGAGTGTGTGTCCGGTCTAAGTAGAAAATTTAAAAATCGAGTTATTTTTTTCCAAGGCTATAGTCTCGGATTTTTCCCAAAATTATAAATTGGTAAGAGGCACTCGCAAGAGCATTAAGTTATAAGTTTATGATTTGTCTTTTATGAGTTCCTTCAGTGATCCTGTCCATATTCTGCATTGTTTGTAATGGTATCGCTCACACTTTTGGTCGCATATCTTGCATTCACACAAATCACTCGGTTGGTGGAATTTTGCATTTTTGCACATTTTGTGATGATATCCGTGTGTTGCTAAACCTATGATTCTGTGCCTTTGTGGTTGGTTACTTCCAGTCCACTCTCTGTTTACCATGGCATCTGAGGCGTAGAAATCTTCGTCGATCTCTTTTTCTCTCTGTTTCTTTTTTTCGATGACTTTCTTATATGGCTCCGTTGCTGGCAGTAGTATCCTTTGCCTCAGGTCCTCTAGGAAGAAGGTTTCTCTGGCTAGCATATAGGCCATTCTATTTGGTGTGTATTTGCTTGCACCTAATGCCTTTTTGATGAATCTTGATTTTACTTTTTCTACCCTCTCCATATCGCTGGCCGATAGTTTCTCCCATATCAGTTCTATCCCATAGGTGACGATCGGGGTGATCACTGATGCGAATAATTTCATGGCTGTGACTAATTTTAACGATGTGATGTCTTTGATACTGCACATAGCTCTTATAGCTGCTGCTGCTCTCTCCTGCACATGTGCGCTGAAAGACTTTGTTGTTGGCTGCAGTGTTATGCCTAAATATCTGAATTTGTTGACCATTCTTATCGGTTTCTTCTCCTAGTTTTAGATTATCACTTGCCGCTGTTCTTCCTCCTTTCTTGAAAACCATTTGTACGGTCTTGTTGCTGTTTATCTTGAACTCATTTTCCATAGCCCATCGTTGTATCCCATCTATGCCTTTTTGCAATTCTTCTTTGTTTTCTGCCCCAATGGCCATGTCGTCCGCATACATTACCAGCGTGGTCCCGTTCGTTGCTTTCCCAATGTCAGCCGTCATTATGTTAAATAGTAGCGGGCTGATGGGATCTCCTTGTAGTATCCCATTAGTTTGCATAACCTCGTCTGATGCCGCAACCTCATCTGTTATTTGTAACCAGTTTCGCCTCATTATGTCGTGTACTATTCCAACAATGGGGTGCTCGCCAAAAATGACACAATTTTAGATATTTTGAAGACCGCTAAAATACAATCTAGAGCGTGTGTCCGCGATTTATAATGCAAAATATCAGGTTAAAATCGAAAATTTGAAAATCGAGTTTTTCCAAGGCTATGGTCTTCGATTTTTTCCCCAAATATGAGAAGATTTTAGAAATTTTTAAATCTGCAAAAGTACAATATAGAGGGTGCGTCTGCAATGTATAATGCAAAAACTCTGAAATTTGAAAATCGAGATTTTCCAAGGCTATAGTCTTGGATTTTTTTCTAAATATCTCAAAATTTTAGAATTTTCGATAACTGCAAAAATACAATCTAGAGGGTGTGTCCGCGATTTATAATGCAAAAATTCGGTCTAAGCCGAAAGTTTGAAAATTGAGTTTTTTTTTTCAAAGCTGCAGTCTTGAATTACTTACTCTTACTTAATCTCTGGCACTATCGAACCCGTAGGTTCATGGCCGCGCGGACATAAGCTCTCCATACATCTCTATCCTGAGCTAAAGCTTTCCAATCATTCCCTGTATAATCTACTTCCCTCAAATCATAGTTTATGTTATTCTCCCACCTCATTCTTGGTCTACCAACTGAGCGTTTTCCCTCTGGCTTTCCTACAAATGCAAGTCTTTCATTCCCCATACGTGCAACATGTCCTGCCCATTGCAGTCTACGAGACTTAACTGTTCTTATTATATCTGGCTTCCTATAAAAACTATGTAGTTCATTGTTATGTAGTCTTCTCGATTCACCTGTCTGTTCATCTCTCTCTGGTCCAAAATTTTCTTAAGTACTTTATTCTCAAATACTCGTAATCTCCTTTCCTCCCTTAAAGCAAGAGTTCATGTTTCGTACCCATATATATAACTGGTGGAATAATAGTTTTATATATTTTCAGTTAAACGTTTTTTGAAAGGAGTTGGGACATCAAGAGTCTCTGCAATGCATAATAGCACGCATTTACAGAATTGAGCCTATGTTTCATTTTTTTTGTGCATCTCATTCCTATTTGTGATTATTGTTCGAAGGTTCTTGAATTCAGCCACTTCCTCAAAATTTCCCTCATTTGTCATTAGCTGTCCATTTCCATTATATAGTGTATTTCTACGTGTGACCATATATTTAGTTTTATTGATATTTACTTCCAGTCCTAATTTCTTAGTATTACTCAATAGTGTGTGCGTGTTGTTCTTTAGTATCTCCTCACTATCGGCCAATAGTACTACATCATCAGCATAGACTAACAGCTTATTAATAACATTGAGTTGTAAGCCTTCCTCATTCTCTAAAGATTTAATGGAATGCTCTAGTACAAAATTAAATAGTAGAGGAGATAGTGCATCTCCTTGCTTCAATCCATTCTGGATTTCAAAAGTGTCCAAAAACTTTGCCTACTAGCACCCTACTCTTTGTGCCATTTAGACACATTCGTATAAGTCTAACTAACTTTTTAGGAATTCCGAACTCCATCAGGATACTATATAACTTCTCCCCTCTTAATTGAATCGTATGCCTTTTTGAAGTCTACGTATAGTTGATGTAGTCTTGGATTACTCCCCAAAATAAAAAATTTAAAAAAATAGAAATTTAGAAAGCTGCAAAAATACAATCTAGAGGGTGTGTGCCGCTATTTATAATGCAAAAAAACCAGAATAAATCGAACATTTGAAAATCAAGTTATTTTCTTCCAAGGCTCGGATTTTTTCCCAAAAAATGACAATATTTTAGAAATTTTGAAAACTGCAAAAGTACAATCTAGAGGGCGTGTCCGCGATTTATAATGCAAAACATCCGGTCTAAGTCGAAAATTATTTTTTTCCAAGACTATAGCCTCGGATTTTTTCCCAAAAATGACAAAATTTTACAAATTTTCGGAAATTGCAAAAATACAATCTAGAGGGTGTATCCGCGATTTATAATAAAAAAACGGTCCAAGTCGAAAATTTGAAAAAAAGAGTTTTTTCACAAATGTCAAAATTTTTGAATACTTGAAACTTGCAAAAATGCAATCTAGAGGGTGTGTCCACGATTTATAACGCAAAAAATCCGGTGTAAGTAGAAAATTTTAAAATCGACTTGTTTTTTTCTAGGCTATAGTCTAGGATTTTTTCCCAAAAAGGCAACATTTCAAAAATTTTCAAAACTGCAAAAACACAATCTAGAGGCTGTGTCGGCGATTTATAATGCAAAAATCCGGTCTAAGTCGAAAATTTAAATATCTAGTTACTTTTTTCCAAGGCTATAGTCTGGGATTTTTTTCCAAAAATAACATTTCAGAAATTTTGAAAACTTCATAAAACACTGTCTAAGTCGTTAATTTAAAAATCGAGCTATTTTTTTTTCAAGGCTATATCTGGGATTTTTCCCAAAAATGCCAAAATTTTAGAATTATTGAAAACTGCATAAATATAATCTAGATGATGTGTCCGCGATTTATAATGCTAAAAATCCGGCCTTAATCGAACATTTGAAAAACGAGTTTATTTTTTCTAAGTCGTGGATTTTTCCCCAAAAATGACAAAATTTTAGAAATTTTGAAAACTGCAAAAATACAATCTAGAGGCTGTGTCCGCGATCTATAATGCAACAAATCCGGTCTAGGTCGAAATTTTGAAAATAGAGTGTTTCCAAAGCTATGGTCTTGGAATTTTCCCAAATGTTACAAAATTTTAGAAATTTTGAAATCTGCAAAAATGCAATCTAGAGGGTGTGTCCCCGATTTATATAGCAAAAAAAAAAAAAACCGCTCGAATTCGAAAATTTGAAAATCGAGTTACTTTTTCCAATGCTAGTCTTGGACTTTTTCCCATAAATTACAAAGAAGGCCACATGGCCTTAACTCCACCAGGCTAAATAAATCTATTCTATTCTAAAATTTTAGAAATTTTTAAAACTGCAAAAGTACAATCTAGGGCGTGTGTCCGCGGTTTATAATACGGGAAATCCCGTCTATGTCGTAACTTTGAAAATTGAGTTATTTTATTCCAAGGCCATAAGTCTAGGATATTTACCCAAGAATGTCAAAATTTTAGAAATTTTGAAATCTGCAAAAATACAATCTAGAGGGTGTGTCCGCGCTTTTTAATGCAAAAAATCCGATCTAAGTCTAAAATTTTAAAATCGAGTTTTTCCAAGGCTATAGTCTTGGATTTGTTTCCCAAATATGACAAGGTTTTAGAAATTTTGAAATCTGCAAAAATACAATACAGAGGGCGTGCCCGCGATTTATAATGCAAAAACCCGGTCGAATTAATAAAATTTGAAAATCGACCTATTTTTCCAAGGCTATATAGTCTCGAATTTTTCCCCAAAAATGACGAAATTTTAGAAATATTCGGAAACTGCAAAAATACAATGTGGAGGGTGTGTCCGCGATTTATAATGTAAAAAATCCGGTTTAAGTCGAACATTTGGAAATCGAGTTATTTTTTTTTTTCAAGGCTATAGTTGGATTTTTTTTTGCCAAGAATGACAAAATCCTACAAAGTTTGAAAACTGGAAAAATACAATCTAGAGGGCGTGACCGCGATTTATAATGCAAAAAATCCAGTTGAATTCGATAATTTCAGAATCGAGTTATTTTTTCTAAGGCTTGGAATTTTTCCCAAAAATGACAATATTTCTGAAATTTTGAAAACTGCAAAAACACAATCTAGAGGGTGTATCCGCGATTTATAATACAAAAAATCCGGTATAAGTCGAAAATTTGAAAATCGAGTTACTTTTTTCCAAGGGATTTTTTATCTGGGGTTTTTTTCCCCAAATTTAGAATATTTCAGAAATTTTGAAAACTTCAAAAAGACTGTCTTAGAGGGTGTGTCAGCGATTTATGATGCAAAAAAATCTCGTCTAAGTCGAAAATTTGAAAATCGAGTTATTTTCTCCAAGGCTAGAGTTTGGGATTTTTACCAAAAATGCCAAAATTTTAGAATTTTTGAAAACTGCAAAAATACAAACTAGAGGATGTGTCCGCGATTTATAATGCAAAAAATCTGGTGTAAGTCGAAATTTTGAAAATCGAGTTTTTTCTTGAATTTTTACCAAAAATATTACAAAATTTTAAAAATTTTGGAAACTGCAAAAATACATTCTAGAGGGTGTGTCCGCGATTTATAATGTAAAAAATCCAGTCTAAGTTGAAAATTAGAAAATCGATTTATTCTTTTCCAAGGCTATAGTTTTGGATTTTTTCCCAACCCTGACAGAGTTTTATAAATTTACGGAAACTGCAAAAAAATACAATCTAGAGAGTGTGTCCGCGATTTATAATACAAAAAATCCGGTCTTAGTCGAAAATTTGAAAAACGAGTTTTTTTTCTAAGTCTTGGAATTTTCCCAAAAATGACAAAATTTTCAAAAATTTCAAAACTACAAAAATACAATCTATAGGATGTCTCCGCGATTTATGATGCAAAAATCTCGGTCTAAGTCGATCATTTGAAAACTAGTTATTCCAAGGCTATAGTCTTAAATTTTTCCCAAAAATGACAATTTTTAGAAATTTTGGAAACTCCAAAAATACATTGTAGTTGGTGTGGCCACGATTTATAATGAAAAAAATCCGGTCTGAATCGGAGATTTGAAAAATGAGTTTTTTTAAAGACTAGTCTTGGATTTTTTTTTTCCATAAAAGGCAACATCTAGGATCTAGGATTTTTACCCAAGAATGCCAAATTTTAGAAATTTTGAAAACTGCAACAATACAATCTAGGGGGTGTGTCCGCGCTATTTAATGCAAAAAAAAAACCCGGTCTAAGTCGAGAATTTGAAAATCGAGTTTTTCCAAGGCTATAGTCTTGGATTTTTTCACAAAAATATGACAACATTTTAGAAATTTTGAAATTTGCAAAAATACAATCTAGAGGGTATGTTCGCGATTTATAATGCAAAAAATCTGGTCTAAGTCGAAAATTTGAAAATGGAGTTTTTTTTTTCCATGGCTATAGTCCCGGATTTTTCCCCAAAAATTACAACATTTCAGAAAATTTGAAAACTGCAACAATACAAACTAGAGAGTGTATCCGAGATTTATAATGCAACAGATCCGGTGTAAGTCGAAAATTTGAAAATCGTGTTTTTTTTTCTAGGCTATAATTTTGGATTTTTTCCAAGAATGACAACATTTTAGAAATTTTTAAAACTGCAAAAATACAATCTAGAGGTGTGTCCGCGATTTATAATGCAAAAAATCCGGTCTAAGTCGAAAATTTGAATATCGAGTTTTTCCAAGGCTATAGTCATTGATTTTTTTTTCAAAAAATATAACAACATTTTAGAGATTTTGAAAATTGCAAAAACACCGTCTAGAGGTTGTGTTCAAGATTTATAATGCAAAATATCTGGTCTTAGTCGAAAATTTAAAAATCGAGTTTTTTCCCCAAAGCTATAGTCTGGGATTTTTTTTTCGCAAAAATGACAATATTTCAGAAATTTTGAAGACTTCAAAAACACTATCTAGAGAGCGTGTCCACGATTATTAGTGAAAAAAATCCGGTCTAAGTCGAACATTTTAAAATCGAGTTATTTCTTTCCAATACCATAGTCTGCGATTTTTTCCCAAAAAGGACAATATTTTAGAAATTTTGAAAACTGCTAAAATAAAATGTGGAGGGTGTGTCAGCGATTTATATAATGCAAAAATCCGGTCTAAGTCGAAAATTTGAAAATCGAGTTTTTCCCAAATATGAGAAAATTTTAGAAATTTTGAAAACTGCAAAAATACAATCTATTGGATCTGTCCGCGATTTATAATGCAAAAAATCCAGTTGAATTCGATAATTTGAGAATCGAGTTATTTTTTTCTAAGGTTTTATAATGCAAAAAATCCGGTCTAAGTCGAAAATTTGAAAATCGAGTTTTTTTTTCCAAGGCTATAATCTGGGATTTTTTTTCCCAAAAATTACAATATTTCAGAAATTTTGAAAACTTCAAAAACACTATGTTAGAGGGTGTGTCAGCATTTATAATGCAAAAAAAGCCCATCTAAGTTGAAAATTTGAAAATCGAGTTATTTTTCCAAGGCTATAGTTTGGGGATTTTTACCAAAAATGCCAAAATTTTAGAATTTTTGAAAACTGCAAAAATACAAACTAGAGGATGTGTCCGCGATTTTTAATGCAAAAGATCCGGTGTTTCGTCGAAAATTTGAAAAAACGAGTTATTTTTTTCCAAGGCTATAATCTGGGATTTTTTTTCTCCAAAAATCACAATATTTCAGAAATTTTGAAAACTTCAAAAACACTATCTTAGAGGGTGTGTCAGCGATTTATAATGCAAAAAATCCCATCTAAGTTCAAAATTTGAAAATCGAGTTATTTTCTCCAAGGCTAAAGTTTGGAACTTTTACCAAAAATGCCAAAATTTTAGAAAACTGCAAAAGTATAAACTAGAGGATGTCTCCGCGATTTGCAATGCAAAAAATCCGATCTTGGTCGAAAATTTGAAAAACGAGTTGTTTTTTTCCAAGGTAGTGTTGGATTTTCCCCCCAAAATTACAAACTTTTAGAAATTTTGAAAACTGCAAAAATACAATCTAGAGGATGTGTCCGCGATTTATAATGTAAAAAATCAGGTCTAAGTCGAACATGAGGAAATTGATTTGTTTTTTTTCCAAGGCTATAGTTTTGGATTTTTTTCCCAACCATGACAGAGTTTTAGAAATTTTCGGAAACTGCAAAAACACACTCTAGAGAGTGTGTCCGCCATTTATAATGCACAAAATCCGGTCTAAGTCGAAAATTTGAAAGTCGCGTTTTTGTAAAGCTAGAATCTTGGATTTTTCCAAAAATGACAAAAGTTTTGAAAATTTCAATACTGCCAAATTACAATCTAGTGGATGTCTCCGCGATTTATAATGCAAAAATCACGGTCTAAGTCGATCATTTGAAAACGAGTTTTTCCAATGCTACAATATTGGATTTTTCCAAAAAATGACAATATTTCAGAAATTTTTAAAAGTCCAAAAATACATTCTAGAGGGTGTGTCCGGAATTTATAGTGCAAAAAATCCGCTCTAAATCGGAAATGATTTTTTTAAAGACTAGCCTTGGACTTTTTCCCATAAAAGACAAATAGAAATTTTTAAAACTGCAAAAATACAATATAGGGGGCGTGCCCGCGATTTACGTTGCAAAAAATGTCTATATAGTAACTTTTAAAATCGAGTTATATTTTTCCGAGGTATAGTCTAGGAATTTTACCCAAGAATGTCAATATTTTAGAAATTTTGAAAACTGCAACAAAACAATGTAGAGGGTGTGTCCGCGCTTTTTAATGCAAAAAAACCCGGCCTCAATCGAAAATTTGAAAATCGAGTTTTTCCAAAGCTATAGACTCTGAATTTTTCACAAAAATATGAGAAATTTTTAGAAATTTTGAAATTTGCAAAACTACATTCTAGAGGGTATGTTCGCGATATATAATGCAGAAAGTCTGGTCTAAGTCGAAAATTTGGAATTCGAGTTATTTTTTTTGTGGCTATAGTTTCGGATTTTTTTCCAAAAATGACAAAAAGTTCACAAATTTTGAAAACTGCAAAAACACAATCTAGAGGGTGTATCCGTGATTTATAATGCAACAGAACTGGTCTAAGTCGTAAATTTGAAAATCGAGTCTTTTTTTTTATTTTTTGAAATTTTGAAAATTTTGACATTTTTTTAAAATACACCATGAAAAACTCAAATTTGAAATTTTGGATTTAGACCGGATTTTTTGCATACAAATCCCGGACACACCCTCTAGATAGTATTTTTGTAGTTTTTTAAATGTTGAAAACGTTGACATTTTTTTAAAACACCAAGACTATAGACTCGGGGAAACTCAATTTTGAAATTTTCCATTTAAACCGGATTTCTTGCATCATAAATCCCGGACACACCCACTAGATAGTATTTTTGTACTTTTTGAAGATTTTGGCATTTTTGAAAAACACCAAGATTATAGCCTTGAAAAACTCAAATTTAAAATTTTGGATTTAGACCGGATTTTTTGCAAAAGAAATCCCAGACACACCCTCTGGATAGTATTTTTGTAGATTTTGTAATTTTGAAAATGTTTTGGAAAAACACCATGAATATAGCCTTGGAAAATTCAAATTTGAAATTTTGGATTTAGACCGGATCTTTTGCATATATAAATCCCGGACACACTCTCTAGATAGTATTTTTGTAGTTTTTGAAATTTTGAAAATTTTGACATTTTCTGAAAACATCATGAATATAGCCTTGGAAAAATGAAATTTGAAATTTTGGATTTAGACCGGATTTTTTGCATTATGAACCCGGACACACCTTCTAGATAGCATTTTTGTAGTTTTTGAATTTTTGTGAATTTTGACATATTTTTAATAATAAATTGGTAAGAGGCACTCGAAAGAGCATTAAGTTATAAGTTTATGATTTGTCTTTTATGAGTTCGTTCAGTGATCCTGTCCATATTCTGCATTGTTTGTAATGGTATCGCTCACACTTTTGGTCGCATATCTTGCATTCACACGAATCACTCGGTTGGTGGAATTTTGCATTTTTGCACATTTTGTGATGATATCCGTGTGTTGCTAGACCTATGATTCTGTGCCTTTGTGGTTGGTTACTTCCAGCCCACTCTCTGTTTACCATGGCATCTGAGGCGTAGAAATCTTCGTCGATCTCTTTCTCTCTCTGTTTCTTTTTTTCGATGACTTTCTTATATGGCTCCGTTGCTGGCAGTAGTATCCTTTGCCTCAGGTCCTCTAGGAAGAAGGTTTCTCTGGCTAGCATATAGGCCATTCTATTTGGTGTGTATTTGCTTGCACCTAATGCCTTTTTGATGAATCTTGGTTTTATTTTTTCTAACCTCTCCATATCGCTGGCCGATAGTTTCTCCCATATCAGTTCTATCCCGTAGGTGACGATCGGGGTGATCACTGATGCGAATAATTTCATGGCTGTGACTAATTTTAACGATGTGATGTCTTTGATACTGCACATAGCTCTTATAGCTGCTGCTGCTCTCTCCTGCACATGTGCGCTGAAAGACTTTGTTGTTGGCTGCAGTGTTATGCCTAAATATCTGAATTTGTTGACCATTCTTATCGGTTCTTCTCCTAGTTTTAGATTATCACTTGCCGCTGTTCTTCCTCCTTTCTTGAAAACCATTTGTACGGTCTTGTTGCTGTTTATCTTGAACTCATTTTCCATAGCCCATCGTTGTATCCCATCTATGCCTTTTTGCAATTCTTCTTTGTTTTCTGCCCCAATGGCCATGTCGTCCGCATACATTACCAGCGTGGTCCCGTTCGTTGCTTTCCCAATGTCAGCCGTCATTATGTTAAATTGACATATTTTTAAAATCCCAAGACTACATCTAGCTTTAGAAAACTAAAATTTGAAATTCTGGATTGAGACCGGATCTTTTGCATTATTAATACCGATCACATCCTATAGATAGTATTTTTGTAGATTTTGTAATTTTGAAAATTTTGGCTTTTTTTTAAAAACGCCACGAATATAGCCTTGGAAAATTCAAATTTCAAATTTTGGATTTAGACGGATCATTTGCATTATAAATCCCGTACACAGCCTCTAGATAGTATTTTTGTAGTTTTTGAAATTTTGAAAATTTTGACATTTTTTATAAACAGCATGAATATAGTATTTTAAAAAATCAAATTTGAAATCCCGGACACACCGTCTAGACAGTATTTTGGAAGTTTTTGAAATTTTGAAAATTTTGACATTTTTTGAAAAACACCAAGACTATAGCCTCGGAAATCTCAAAAATTGAAATATTTTATTTAGACCGGAATTTTTGCATTATAAACCCCGGACACACCCTCTAGATATTATTTTTGGAGTTGTTCATATTTTGAACATTTTGACTTTTTTAAAAAACACCATGATTATGGCATTGGAAACTCAATTTTGAAATCTTGGATTTAGACCGTATTTTTTGCATTAGAAATCCCAGATACACCCTCTAGATAGTACTTTTGTAGATTATGGAATTTTGAAAATGTTGACATATTTTTTAAACACAAAGTCTACAGCCTCAGAAATCTCAAAAATTGAAATTTTTTATTTACCGAATTTTTTGCATTATAAATCCGGGACACACCTCTAGATAGTATTTTTATAATTTTTGAAATTTTGAAAATTTCGACTTTTTTTTTAAAAACCGCAACACTATAGCCTTGGAAAACTCAAATTTGAAATATTTAGACAGAATTTTTTGCAGTATAAATCCCGGACATACCTTCTACGAGTAGATAGTATTTTTGTTGTTTTTGAAAATATTGACTTTTTATAAAAACACCAAGACGAATGCCTTGAAAAACTCAAATTTCAAATTTTGCATTTAGACCAGATTTTTTGTCTTAGAAATCCCTGACGCACCCTCTAGAAAGTATTTTTGTAATTTTCGACATTTTGAAAATTCTGACATTCTTTTTAAACACACCAAGACTATAGCATTGGAAAACTCAAATTTGAAATTTCAGATTTAGGCCGCATCTTTACATACGAGTAATTGATCTCGGACACACCTTCTAGATAGTATTTTTGTTGTTTTTGTAATTTTGAAAGTTTTGACATTTTTTCAAAAACACCAAGACTATAGCCTTGGAGAAGTCAAATTTGAAATTTTGGATTTAGATTCGATTTTTTGCTTTATAAATCCCGGACAGAGCCTCTAGATAGTATTTCCGTAGTTTTTGAAGTTTTGAATTATATATATATATATATATATATATATATATATATATTTTAATAAGACCAAGACTATTGCCTTGGAAAAATAAAATTGAAATATTGGATTTAGACCAAATATATTGCATTGTAAATCCCAGACACACCCTCTAGATAGTATTTTTGTAGTTTTTGAAATATTTAAAATTTTGACTTTTTTAAAAAAAACAGCCTTGGAAAACTCAAATTTGAAATTTTGGATTTAGACCGGATTTTTTGCGTTAGAAATGCCGGACACAACCTCTAGATAGTGTTTTTTGTAGTTTTTGGAACTTTTAAAATTTTGACATTTTTTAAAAACACTAATATTATAGCCTTGGAAAACTCAAGTTTGATTTTTTGGATTTAGACCGGGTTTTTTACATTATAAATCCCGGACACACCTTCTAGATAGTATTTTTTTTAAATTTTGACATTTTCTTAAAAAACACCAAGGTTACAGCCTTGGAAATCTCAAATTTTAAATTTTGTATTTAGAGGGGATTTTTTGCATTATAAGTCCCGGACACGCCCTCTACATAGTATTTTTGTAGTTTCTGAAATTTTGAATATTTTGACACCAAGATTATGGCCATGGAAACATAATTTTGAAATTTTTGGATTTAGACCGGATTTTTTGCATTATAAATCACAGACACAGCCTCTAGATAATACATTTGTAGTTTTTTATATTTTGAAAATTGTCCTCCGCTGTGGTCTCGGGGTAGAGTGCTGCCTTGTCACTCAGCGGGCCCGGGTTCGATCCCCGGTCGGGACACTTTTTCTGGGTGATGTTTTTATCGGGGTTTTTCCTCACCTGTAAGAAAAATGTCAGGAAAACTTTAAGGCCCAAACGTTCGCCGAAATCATATAGCCATCGCAATCATCATCATTCATATTCTTCATAGGTTAAGCTTAGGATTAGGGACTCTCCTGGCCCACCATTATCATCAAAATCATCATCACCCATCATATCATCGGGGCAACGTAACCCCGCCTTCCAGGCGCCCCAACCTCAGAAGTGGGTTACGAGTACGCCATGTCAGGAGAGAAACCAGGCATGCCGAAAGACAAACCTTGGGCATTTGAAAAAAAAAATTGAAAATTTTGACATTTTTTGAAAAACACCCAGATTATACCATTGGAAACTCAAATTTGAAATTTTGGATTTAGACCGGTTTTTTTGCAAATTAAATCCCGAACACATCCTCTAGATAGTATTTTTGTAGTTTTTGAAATTTTAAAAATTTTGATATTTCTTTTTAAAACCCCAAGACTATATCTAGCCTTGGAAATCTCAAATTTGAAATTCTGTATTTAGACCGGACTTTTTGCATTATAAATCCTGATCACATCATTTAGATAGTATTTTTGTAGTTTTTGAAATTTTGAAAATTTTGACATTTTTTAAAAACACCAATACTATAGCCTTGGAAAACTCAAATTTGAAATTTTGTATTTAGACCCGATTATTTGCATTAGAAATTCCGGACACACCCTCTACATAGTATTTTTGCGGTTTTTGGAAATTGAAAATTTTGACTTTTCTTTAAAAAAAAACCAAGTGTGTAGCCTTGGAAAACTCAATTTTGAAATTTTGGGGTTTAGACCGGATTTTTTGCATTAGAAATCCCGGACATACCATCTAGATAGTAATTTTGCAGTTTTTGGAATTTTGAAAATTTGGAGCTTTTTTAAACACCGAGTCTGTAGACTTGGAAAACTCAATTTTGAAATTTTGGTTTTAGACTGGATTTTTTGCTTTATAAATCCCGGGCACAGCCTCTAGATAATATTTTTGAAGTCTTTGAAGTTTTATCAATATTTTGACATTTTTAAAAGAAAACTCAATACTGAAATTTTAGATTTAGAACGGTTATTTTTCATTGTAATTCCCGGACACTCCCTCTAGATAGTATTTTTGTAGGTTTTTAAAAGTTTCAAAATTTTGACATTTTTATGAAAAAACCTTAGAATACTCACATTTCAATTTTTGGATATATACCGGTTTCTTTGCTTTATAAATCCTGGACACACCTCCTTGATAGTACTTTTGTTGTTTTTGAAATTTTCAAAATGTTGACTTTTAAAAAAAAAACACCAAGACTATAGCCTTGGAAAACTCAAATTTGAAATTTTCGATTTAGACAGAATATTTTGCATTATAAATCCCGGGCAAATCCTCTAAATAGTATTTTTGTAGTTTTTGAAATTTTGAAATTTTTTGAAAAACATCATGAATATAGCCTTGGAAAAATGAAATTTGAAATTTTGGATTTAAACCGGATTTTTTGCATTATAAATCCCGGACACACCTTCTAGATAGTATTTTTTGTAGTTTTTGAAATTTAGAAAATTTTGACATTTTTTATAACCCCAAGACTCTATCTAGCCTTAGTAAACTCAAATTTGAAATTCTGGATTGAGACCGGTTCTAATGTATTATTAATATCGAACACATCCCCTAGATAGTATTTTTGTAGATTTTGTAATTTTGAAAACTTTTGACAATTAAAAACCCATGAATATAGCCTTGGAAAACTCAAATTTGAAATTTTGGATTTAGACGGCTCTTTTGCATTATAATTCCCGGACACACCTTCTAAGATAGTATTATTGTGGTTTATGAAATTTTGAAAATTTTGACTATTTTTCCAAAAAAAGGCAAAATTTTCGAAATTTCAAAAATTACAAAAATACTATATAGAAGCTCTGTCCGGGATTTATAGTGCAAAAAATCCGGTCCATATCCAAAATTTCAAAATTGAGATTTCCTAGGCTATAGTCTTAGTGTTTTTCCAAAAAAATGTAAAAAATTTCGAAATTTCAAAAATTGCAAAAATACTATCTAGAAGCTCTGTCCGGGATTTATACTGTAAGAAATCCGGTCTAAACCCAAAATTTCAAAATTGAGTTTTCCAAGGCGCGTTTTTCCAAAAAATGTCAAAAATTTCGAAATTTCAAAAATTGCAAAAATACTATCTAGAAGCTCTGTCCGGGATTTGTAATGCAAAAATTCCGGTCTAAATACAAAATTTGAAAATTGAGTTTTCCAAGGCTGTAGTCTTGGTGTTTTTTCAAAAAATGTAAAACATTTCGAAATTTCAAAAATTCCAAAAATACTATCTAGAAGCTCTCTCCGGGATTTATAAAGCAAAAAATCCGGTGTAAACCCAAAATTTGAAAATTGAGTTTTCCAAGGCTATAGTCTTCGTGTTTTTCCAAAAAATGTCAAGAATTTCGAAATTTTTAAAAAATAGCAAAAATACTATCTAGAAGCACTGTCTGGGATTTATAATGCAAAAATTCCGTTCTAATCCCAAAATTTGATAATTGAGTTTTCTAAGGCTATAATCTTGGTGTTTCCAAAAAATGGAAAAAAAAAAATCAAAATTTCAAAAATTGCAAAAATACTCTCTAGAAGCTATATCCGGGATTTATAATGCAAAAAATCCAGTCTATATCCAAAATTTCAAAATCGAGTTTTCCAAGGCCTTGGTGT
This sequence comes from Diploptera punctata, assembly GCA_030220185.1. Classification (NCBI taxonomy): domain Eukaryota; kingdom Metazoa; phylum Arthropoda; class Insecta; order Blattodea; family Blaberidae; genus Diploptera; species Diploptera punctata. The sequence continues at coordinate 215,908 of JASPKZ010008559.1, forward strand.
TTTTTTAAAAAAAAGTTAAAATTTTGGAAATTTCGAAAACTGCAAAAATACTATCTAGAGACGGTGTCCGGGATTTACAAAGCAAAAAATCCGGCCTAAATCCTAAATTTCAAACTTGAGTTTTCCAAGGCTATAGCCTTGGTGTTTTTCCAAAAAATGTAAAAAAATTCGATAATTTCAAAAATTGCAAAAATACCATATAGAAGCACTGTCCGGGATTTATAATGCAACAAATCCGGTCTAATTCCAAAAAAATGTAAAAAATTTTATTACATCAAAAATTGCAAAAATACTATCTAGAAGCTCTGTCCGGGATTTATAATGCAAAAAATCCGACCTATATCCAAAATTTCAAAATTGAGATTTCCAAGGCTATAATATATAGTCTTGGTGTTTTTTCAAAAAAAATGTCAAAAATTTCGAAATTTCAATAATTGTAAAAATACTATCTAGAAGCTCTGTCCTGGATTTTTAATGCAAAAAATCCGGGCAAAACCCAAAATTACAAAATTGAGTTTTCCAAGGCTATAGTCTTGGTGTTTTTATAAAAAATGTGAAAAATTTCGAAATTTCAAAAATTGCAAAAATTCTCTCTAGAAGCTCTGTCCGGGATTTATAATGCAAAAAATTCTGTCTAAACCCAAAATTTCAAAATTGAGTTTTCCAAGGTTATAGTCTTGGTGTATTTCCAAAAAATGTCAAAAATTTCGAAATTTCAAAAATTGCACAAATTCTATCTAGAAGCACTGTCCGGGATTTATAATGCAAAAAAACCGTCTAAACCCAAAATTTCAGAATTGAGTTTTCCGAGGCTATAGTTTTGGTGTTTTTCCAAAAAAAGGCAAAATTTTTTAAATTTCAAAAATTCCAAAAATACTATCTAGATGCTCTGTCGTGGATTTATAAAGCAAAAATCCGGTCTAAATCCAAAATTTCAAAATTGAGATTTCCAAGGCTATAGTCTTGGTGTTTTTCCAAAAAATGTAAAAAATTTCGACATTTCAAAAATTGCAAAAATACTATCTAGAAGCTCTGTCCAGGATTTATAATGCAAAAAATCCGGTCCATATATAAAATTTCAAAATTGAATTTTCCAAGTCTGCAGTCTTGGTGTTTTTCCAAAAAATGTAAAAAAATTAGAAATTTAAAAAATTGCGAAAATTCTATCTAGAAGCTCTGTCCGGTATTTGTAATGCAAAAAATCCGGTCTTTATCCAAAATTTCAAAATTGAGATTTCCAAGGCTATAGTCCTGGTGTTTTTCCAAAAATTTGAAAAATTTCGAAATTACAAAAAGTGCAAAAATACTATCTAGAAGCTCTGTCCGGGATTCATAATGCAAAAAAATCCTGTCTAAATCCAATATTTCAAAATTGAGTTTTCCAAGGTTATAGTCTTGGTGTTCTTCCAAGAAATATAAAAAATTTCGAAATTTCAAAAATTGCAAAAATTCTATCTAGAAGCTCTGTCCGGGATTTATAATGCAAAGAATCCGGTCTAAATGCAAAATTTCAAAGTTGAGATTTTCATAGTCTTGGTGTTTTTCCAAAAAATGTGAAAGATTTCGAAATTTCAAAAATTGCAAACATGCTATCTAGAAGCTCTGTCCGGCATTTAAAATGCAAAAAATCCGGTCCATATCCAAAATTTCAAAATTGAGTTTTCCAAGGCTACAGTCTTGGTGATTTTCCGAAACAAGCCAAAATTTTCGAAATTTCAAAAATTGCAAAAAGAACTATCTAGAATCTCTATCCGGGATTTATAATGGAAAAAATCCGGTCTAATTCCAAAGTTTCGAAACTGAGATTTCGAAAAAAGGCAAAATTCTCGAAATTTAAAAAAATGCATAAATACTATGTAGAAGCTCTGTCCGGGATTTATAGTGCAAAAAATTGGTCTAAATCCAAAATTTCAAAATTGAATTTTCCAAGACTAAATTCTAGGTGTTTTTCCAAGAAATAGCCTTTTAAAACTCATGTTTGAAATTTGCAATTAGACCGGATTTTTTGCATTATAAATCCAGACAGAGCTTCTAGGTAGTATTTTTGCAAATTTGAAATTTCGAAAATTTTTACATTTTTTGTATGAACACCAAGACTGGGCTTGGAAATCACAATTATGAAATTTTGGGTTTAGACTGGATTTTTTGCATTATAAATCCCGGACAAAGCTTCTAGATAGAATTTTTGAAATTTCGAAATTTTTTAAATTTTTTGGAAAAACACCAAGACTATAGCCTTGAAAACGCAATTTTCAAATTTTGGGTTTAGACCGGAATTTTTGCATTATAAATCCGGGACGGAGCTTCTAGAGAGTATTTTTGCATTTTTTGAAATTTCGAAAATTTTCACACTTTTTGGAAAAACACCTATAGCCTTGGAAGTCTCAATTTTGAAATGTTTTATTTAGACAGGATTCTTTGCATTATAAATCCCGGAGAGAGCGTCTAGATAGTATAATTGCAATTTTTGAAATTTCGAAATCTTTCACATTTTTTTGGAAAAACACGAAGACTGTAGCCTTGGAAATATCAATTTTGAAATTTTGCATTTAGACCGGATTTTTTGCATTATGAATCCTAGAGAGAGCTTCTAGTTAGTATTTTTGCAATTTTTGAAATATCGAAAATTTTAACTTTTTTTGGAAAATCATCAAGAGTATAGCCTTGGAAAACACAATTTTGAAATGTTGGAAATAGACCGGATTTTTTGCACTATAAATCCCGGACAGAACTTGTAGATAGTATTTTTGAAATTTCGAAAATTTTGACTTTTTTTGGAAAATCACCAAGCCTATAGCCTTGGAAAACTCAGGTTTGAAATTTGTATTATAAATCCAGGACTGAGTATTTTTGCTGTTTTTGAAATTTCGAAAATTTTGACATTTTTTGGAAAATCACCAAGAAGCCTTCGAAAACTCAATTTTGAAATTCAGGATATAGACCGGATTTTTTCATTATAAATCCCGGATAGAGCTTCTAGATAGGAATTTTTCAATTTTTGAAATTTCGAAATTTTGTCCTTTTTTGGAAAAACACCAAGACTATAGCCTTGGAAAACTCAATTTTGAAAATTTTGGGTTTAGCCCGGTTTTTTTTTGCATTATAAATCCCGCACAGAGACTGTAGATAGTATTTTTGCAATATTTGAAATTTCGAAAGTTATGCCTTTTTTTTGGAAAAACACCAATACTATTGCCTTGGAAAACTCTATTTTGAAATTTTGGATATAGACCAGATTTTCTACATTATAAATCCAGGACAGAGCTTCTAGATAGAGTTATTGCAATTTTGAAATTTCGAAATTTTTTACATTTTTTAGAAAAACACCAAGAGTGCCTTGGAAAAATAATTTTTCAAATTTTGAATTTAGACCTGAATTTTTCATCATAAATCCCGGACTGAGTTTCTAGATAGTATTTTTGCAATTTTTGAAATTTCGAAATTATTGAAATTTTTTGGAAAAACGCCAAGACTAGCCTTGCAAAACTCAAATTTGAAATATTGGGTTTAGACCGGATTTCTTGCATTATAAAACCCCGACAGAGCTTCTAGATAGTTTTTCGCAATTTTTGAAATGTAGAAATTTTTACATTTTTGGAAAACCACCAAGACTTTAGCCTTGGAAAACTCAATTTTTAAATTTTGTGTTTAGACCAAAATTTTTGCATTATAAATCCCGCACAGAGCTTCTAGATAGTATTTTTGCAATTTTTAAATTGCGAAATATTTGATATTTTTTTGGAAAAACACCAAAATTATAACCTTGGAAAACTGAATTTTGAAATTATGGGTTTAGCCCGGATTTTTTGAATTTAAATCCTGGACAGAGCTTCTACATAGTATTTTTGCAATTTTTAAAATTTCAAAATTTTTTACATTTTTTGGAAAAGCACCTAGACCATAGCCTTGGAAATCTTGATATTTTGGATATAGACCGGATTTTTTGCATTAAAAATCCCGGACAGAGCTTCTAGATAGTATTTTTGCAATTTTTGAAATTTCGATATCTTTCACATTTTTTGGAAAAAAGCCTTGAAAATCTCAATTTTGAAATTTTGGATTTAGACCGGATTTTTTCCATTATAAATCCAGGATAGAGCTTGTAGATAGTTTTTTTTTCAATTTTTGAAATTTCGAAAATTTTGACTTTTTTTTAAAAACTCCAAGACTATAGCCTTGGAAAATTCAATTTTGAAACTTTGGATATAGACCGGATTTTTTGCATTATAAATCCCGGACAGAGCTTCTAGATAGTTTTTTTCTTTTTTTAATGTCGAAATTTTTTACATTTTTTGGAAAAACACCAAGACTATATATAGCCTAGGAAAACTCAATTTTCAAATTTTGGGTTTACATCGGAATTTTTGAATTGTAAATCCCGGACAGAGCTTCTAGATAGTATTTTTGCAATTTTTGAAATTTCGAAGTTTTTGAGATTTTTTTTAAAAAAAAACCAGGGCTATAGCCTTGGAAAACTCATATTTTAAATTTTGGGTTTAGGCCGGATTTTTTGCATTATAAATTCCGGACAGAGCTTCTAGATAGTATATTTGCAATTTTTGAAATTTCGAAATCTTTTACATCCTTTGGAAAAATAACAAGACTGTAGCCTTGAAAATCTCAATTTTGAAATTTTGGATTTAGGACGGATTTTTTGCATTATAAATCCAGGATATAGCAATTGATAGTATTTTTGCAATTTTTTAAATTTCGAAAATTTTGACTTTTTTTGGAAAATCAAGAGTATAGCTTCGGAAAACACAATTTTGAAATTTTGGATATAGACCGGATTTGTTGCATTATAAATCCCGGGCAGAGCTTCTAGATGGTATTTTTGCAATTTTTGAGATTTCGAAGTTTTTTACATTTTTTGGAAAAACACCAAGACTATAGCCTTGGAAAACTCAAGTTTGAAATTTTGGATTTATACAGGATTTTTTGATTTGTAAATCCCGGACACCGTCTCTAGATAGTATATTTGCAGTTTTAGAAATTTCGAAAATTTGGCTTTTTTTTGGGAAATACACCAAAATACGCCTTGGAAAACTCCATTTTGAAATTTTCGATATATACCGGATTTTTTGCATTACAAATCCCGGACAGAGCTTCTAGAGGGTATTTTTGCAATTTTTGAAATTTCGAATTTTTTTTCCATTTTTTGGAAAAACACCAAGCGCATAGCCTTGGAAAACACAATTATCAAATTTTGGGTTTAGACCGGAATTTTACCATTATAAATCCCAGACAGTGATTCTAGATAGCATTTTTCTATTTTTGTAACTTCTAAATTTTTTATACTTTTTGGAAAAACACGAAGACTATTGCCTTGGAAAACTCAATTTTGAAATTTGCATTTAGACCGGATTTTTTGCATTATAATTCTAGATAATATTTTTGCAATTTTTGAAATATCGAAAATTTTGACTTTTTTTACAAAATCAACAAGACTATGGCCTTGGAAAACTGAATTTTGAAATATTGTGTTTAGACCAGAATTTTTGCATTTGAATCCCGCACAGAGCTTCTACATAGTATTTTTGCAATTTTTGAAATTTCGAAATTTTTGACATTTTTTTGGAAAAACACCTAGACTAAAGCCTTGGAAATCTCAATTTTGTAATTTTTGGCATTATAAATCCAGGATAGAGCTTGTAGATAGTTTTTTTGCAATTTTTTAAATTTCGAAAATTTTGACTTTTTTTTGGAAAATCACCAAGTGTATAGCCTTGGAAAACACAATTTTGAAATTTTGGAGATAGACCCGATTTTTTGCACTATAAATCCCGGACAGAACTTGTAGATAGTATTTCGGCAATTTTTGAAATTTCGAAAATTTTGACTTTTTTTGGAAAAACACCAAGACTATAGCCTTGGTAAACTCAGGTTTGAAATTTGCATTTAGACCGGATTTTTTGCATTTTAAATCCAGGACCGAGCTTGTAGATAGTATTTTTGCTATTTTTGAAATTTCAAAAATTTGGACATTTTCTGGAAAATCACTAAATTTTGAAATTTCGGATATAGATGGGATTTTTTGGATTATAAATCCCGGACAGAGCTTCTAGATAGTATTTTTGCAATTTTGAAATGTTTGAAATTTTTGACATTTTTGGAAAACACCACAGATTCTAGCCTTAGGAATCTCAATGTTGAAATATGGGAATTAGACCGGATTTTTTGCATTATCAATCCCGGACAGAGATTGTAGATACTTTTTTTTTCCAATTTTTGAAATTTCGAAATTTTTTATTTTTTTTTTTTTGGAAAATCACTCAAGTTTGAAATTTGAATTTAGACCGGATTTTTTGCATTGCAAATCCAGGAGAGAGCTTCTAGATAGCGTTTTGCAATTTTTGAAATTTCGAAAATTTTGACTTTTTTTAAAAACACCAAGACTATAACCTTGGTAAATTCAATTTTGAAACTTTGGATATAGACCGGATTTTTTGCATTATAAATCCCGGACAGAGCTTCTAGATAGTTTTTTTGCTTTTTTTAAATTTCGAAATTTTTTACATTTTTTTTAAAAACACCAAGACTATATATAGCCTAGGAAATCTCAATATTCAAATTTTGGGTTTACATCGGAATTTTTGAATTGTAAATCCCGGACAGAGCTTCTAGATAGTATTTTTGCAATTTTTGAAATTTCGAAGTTTTTGAGATTTTTTTGAAAAAACACCAAGGCTATAGCCTTGGAAAATTCAAATTTAAATTTTGTGTTTAGGCCGGATTTTTTTGCATTATAAATCCGACAGAGCTTCTAGATAGTATATTTGCAATTTTTGGAAATTTCGAAATCTTTTACATTCTTTGGAAAAAAAAACAAGACTGTAGCCTTGGAAATCTCGATTTTGAAATTTTGGATTTAGGCCGCGGATTTTTGCATTATAAATCCAGGATATAGCCTGTTGATAGTATTTTTGCAATTTTTTAAATTTCGATAATTTTTTTTTTTTTGGAAAATCAAGAGTATAGCTTCGGAAAACACAATTTTGAAATTTTGGTAAAGACCGGATTTGTTGCATTATAAATCCCGGGCAGAGCTTCTAGATGGTATTTTTGCAATTTTTGAGATTTCGAAGTTTTTTACATTTTTTGGCAAAACACCAAGAGTATAGCCTTGGAAAACTCAAGTTTGAAATTTTGGATTTATACAGGATTTTTTGATTTGTAAATCCCGGACACTGTCTCTAGATAGTATATTTGCAGTTTTAGAAATTTCGAAAATTTGGCTTTTTTTTGGAAATACACCAAAACTGTAGCCTTGGAAAACTCCATTTTGAAATTTTCGATATATACCGGATTTTTTGCGTTATAAATCCCGGACAGAGGTTCTAGAGGGTATTTTTGCAATTTTTGAAATTTCGAATTTATTTTCCATTTTTTGGAAAAACACCAAGGGCATTGCCTTGGAAAACACAATTATCAAATTTTGGGTTTAGACCGGAATTTTTCCATTATAAATCCCAGACAGTGATTCTAGATAGCATTTTTCTATTTTTTAACTTCGAAATTTTTGATACGTTTGGAAAAACACAAAGACTATAGCCTAGGAAAACTCAACTTTGAAAATTTGGTTTTATACCGGAATTTTTGCATTATAAATCCCGGACAGAGCTTCTAGATAGTATTCTTCCAATTTTTCAAATTTTTGACATTTTTGAAAAAACACCAAGACTATTGCCTTGGAAAACTCAATTTTGAAATTTGCATTTAGACCGGATTTTTGCAATCTAATTGTAGATAGTATTTTTGCAATTTTTGAAATATCAAAAATTTTGACTTTTTTTGCAAAATGAACAAGACTATGGCCTTGGAAAACTGAATTTTGAATCCCGCACAGAACTTCTACATAGTATTTTTGCAATTTTTGAAATTTCGAAATTTTTGACATTTTTTGGAAAAACACCTAGACTAAAGCCTTGGAAATCGCAATTTTGAAATTTTTGGCATTATAAATTCAGGATAGAGCTTGTAGATAGTTTTTTTTTGCAATTTTTGAAATTTCGAAAATTTTGACTTTATTTTGGAAAATCACCAAGTGTGTAGCCTTGGAAAACACAATTTTGAAATTTTGGAGATAGACCCGATTTTTTGCACTATAAATCCCGGACAGAACTTGTAGATAGTATTTCTGCAATTTTTGAAATTTCGAAAATTTTGACTTTTTTTGGAAAATCACCAAGACTATAGACTTGGAAAACTCAGGTTTGAAATTTGCATTTAGACCGGATTTTTTGCATTTTAAATCCACGACCGAGCTTGTACATAGAATTTTTGCTTTTTTTGAAATTTCGAAAATTTTGACTTTTTCTGGAAAATCACTCAATTTTGAAATTTCGGATATGACGGGATTTTTTGCATTATAAATCCCGGACAGAGCTTCTAGATAGTATTTTTGAAATGTTGAAATTTTTTACATTTTTGGAGAAACACCAAGATTATAGCCCAAGGAATCTCAATTTTGAAATATTGGAATTTTCCCGGATTTTTTGCATTATAAATCCCGGACAGAGATTCTAGATAGTTTTTTTTCCAGTTTTTTAAATTTCGAAATTTTTATTTTTTTTTGGAAAATCACTCAAGTTTCAAATTTGCATTTAGACCGGATTTTTTGCATTTTAAATCCAGGACCGAGCTTGTAGATAGAATTTTTGCTTTTTTTGAAATTTCGAAAATTTTGACTTTTTCTGGAAAATCACTCAATTTTGAAATTTCGGATATAGACGGGATTTTTTGCATTATAAATCCCGGACAGAGCTTCTAGATAGTATTTTGGAATTTTTGAAATGTTGAAATTTTTTACATTTTTGGAAAAACACCAAGATTATAGCCTTAGGAATCTCAATGTTGAAATATTGGAATTAGACCGGATTTTTTGCATTATCAATCCCGGACAGAGATTGTAGATACTTTTTTTCCAATTTTTGAAATTTCGAATTTTTTTTTTTTTGGAAAATCACTCAAGTTTGAAATTTGAATATAGACCGGATTTTTTGCATTGTAAATCCAGGACAGAGCTTCTAGATAGCGTTTTTGCAATTTTTGAAATTTTAAAAATTTTGACTTTTTTTTAAAAACACCAAGACTATAGCCTTGGAAAATTCAATTTTGAAACTTTGGATATAGACCGGATTTTTTGCATTATAAATCCCGGACAGAGCTTCTAGATAATTTTTTGCTTTTTTTAAATTTCGAAATTTTTTACATTTTTTGGAAAAACACCAAGACTATATATAGCCTAGGAAAATTCAGTTTCCAAATTTTGGGTTTACATAGGAATTTTTGAATTGTAAGTCCCGGACAGAGCTTCTAGATAGTATTTTTGCAATTTTTGAAATTTCGAAGTTTTTGAGATTTTTTTGAAAAAAACACCAAGGCCTTGGAAAATTCAAATTTTAAATTTTGTGTTTAGGCCGGATTTTTTGTATTATAAATTCCGGACAGAGCTTCTAGATAGTATATTTGCAATTTTTGAAATTTCGAAATCTTTTACATTCTTTGGAAAAATAACAAGACTGTAGCCTTGGAAATCTCAATTTTGAAATTTTGGATTTAGGCCGGATTTTTTGCATTATAAATCCAGGATATAGCCTGTTGATAGTATTTTTGCAATTTTTTAAATTTCGATAATTTTGACTTTTTTTGGAAAATCAAGAGTATAGCTTCGGAAAACACAATTTTGAAATTTTGGATATAGACCGGATTTGTTGCATTATAAATCCCGGGCAGAGCTTCTAGATGGTATTTTTGCAATTTTTGAGATTTCGAAGTTTTTTACATTTTTTTGGCAAAACACCAAGAGTATAGCCTTGGAAAACTCAAGTTTGAAATTTTGGATTTATACAGGACTTTTTGATTTGTAAATCCCGGACACCGTCTCTAGATAGTATATTTGCAGTTTTAGAAATTTCGAAAATTTGGTTTTTTTTTGGAAATACACCAAAACTGTAGCCTTGGAAAACTCCATTTTGAAATTTTCGATATATACCGGATTTTTTGCGTTATAAATCCCGGACAGAGCTTCTAGAGGGTATTTTTGCAATTTTTGAAATTTCGAATTTATTTTCCATTTTTTGGAAAAACACCAAGAGCATTGCCTTGGAAAACACAATTATCAAATTTTGGGTTTAGACCGGAATTTTTCCATTATAAATCCCAGACAGTAATTCTAGATAGCATTTTTCTATTTTTGTAACTTCGAAATTTTTGATACTTTTTGGAAAAACACAAAGACTATAGCCTAGGAAAACTCAACTTTGAAAATTTGGTTTTATACCGGAATTTTTGCATTATAAATCCCGGACAGAGCTTCTAGATATTATTCTTCCAATTTTTCAAATTTTTGACATTTTTGGGAAACTCAATTTTGAAATTTGCATTTAGACCGGATTTTTGCATTATAATTCTAGATAGTATTTTTGCAATTTTTGAAATATCGAAAATTTTGACTTTTTTTTTGCAAAATCAACAAGACTATGGCCTTGGAAAACTTAATTTTGAAATTTTGTGTTTAGACCAGAATTTTTGCATTTTGAATCCTGCACAGAGCTTCTACATAGTACTTTTGCAATTTTTGAAATTTCGAAATTTTTGACATTTTTTGGAAAAACACCTAGCCTTGGGAATCTCAATTTTGAAATTTTTGGCATTATAGATCCAGGATAGAGCTTGTAGATAGCTTTTTTTTTGCAATTTTTGAAATTTCGAAAATTTTGACTTCATTTTGGAAAATCACCAAGTGTGTAGCCTTGGAAAACACAATTTTGAAATGTTGGAGATAGACCCGATTTTTTGCACTATAAATCCCGGACAGAACTTGTAGATAGTATTTCTGCAATTTTTGAAATTTCGAAAATTTTGACTTTTTTTGGAAAATCGCCAAGACTATTGACTTGGAAAACTCAGGTTTGAAATTTGCATTTAGACTGGATTTTTTGCATTTTAAATCCAGGAACGAGCTTGTAGATAGAATTTTTGCTTTTTTTGAAATTTCGAAAATTTTGACTTTTTCTGGAAAATCACTCAATTTTGAAATTTCGGATATGACGGGATTTTTTGCATTATAAATTCCGGACAGAACTTGTAGATAGTATTTTTGCAATTTTTTGAAATGTTGAAATTTTTTACATTTTTGGAGAAACACCAAGATTATAGACTTAGGAATCTCAGTTTTGAAATATTGGAATTGGACCGGATTTTTTGCATTATAAATCCCGGACAGAGATTCTAGATAGTTCTTTTTTCCAATTTTTTAAAATTCGAAATTTTTTATTTTTTTTGGAAAATCACTCATGTTTGAAATTTGAATTTAGACCGGATTTTTTGCATTGTAAATCCAGGACAGAGATTCTAGATAGCGTTTTTGCAATTTTTGAAATTTGGAATATTTTGACTTTTTTTTTAGAATTGATTTTATTAAACACAATGTGTACATTTAAAATTTTCACCAGTCTTTTGTAAGTTTGGTGAGAGGCTGAGTTCTGCTTTGGCATTTTATTAGGTGGTACCTGGAGCATGGCTCATCGCAAAGCTTACATCTGCAGTCCTCCTTCGGGTCGTGGTATGACGGATTCTGACATATTTTCCAGTGGAAACCATGCGCGGCGAAGCGTGTGTATAGGTGGCGAAGTTGGAAGTTCGGTCCTTTCCACACATCGGTTTTCATTGTTTCTGTGTCCATCATTTCCATCGGTATTGCATTGGCTTTGTTTTGTCTCTCTTTGATGGCGTCTTTATATGCCTGGGTTTCTGGTAGATTGAAGCGAAGCTTGATGTCCTCAATGAAGTAGGATTCATGTGCTATTCTGTAGGCGTAGCTGTTTCTTGTGTACTTTGAGAGTGACAAGGCCCTCTTGAGATATCTGGCTTTGACATTCTTTGACTTATTTTTAAAAAAACCAAGACTATAGCCTTGGAAAATTCAATTTTGAAACTTTGGATATAGACCGGATTTTTTGCATTATAAATCCCGGACAGAGCTTCTAGATAGTTTTTTGCTTTTTTTAAATTTCGAAATTTTTTACATTTTTTTTAAAACACCAAGACTATATATAGCCTAGGAAAACTCAATTTTCAAATTTTGGGGTTACATCGGAATTTTTGAATTGTAAATCCCGGACAGAGCTTCTAGATAGTATTTTTGCAATTTTTGAAATTTCGAACTTTTTGAGATTTTTTTGAAAAAAAAAACACCAAGGCTAGCCTTGGAAAATTCAAATTTTAAATTTTGTGTTTAGGCTGGATTTTTTGCATTATAAATTCCGGACAGAGCTTCTAGATAGTATATTTGCAATTTTTAAAATTTCGAAATCTTTTACATTCTTTGGAAAAATAACAAGACTGTAGCCTTGGAAAACTCAATTTTGAAATTTTGGAATTAGGCCGGATTTTTTGCATTATAAATCCAGGATATAGCCTGTTGATAGTATTTTTGCAATTTTTTAAATTTCGATAATTTTGACTTTTTTTTGGAAAATCAAGAGTATAGCTTCGGAAAACACAATTTTGAAATTTTGGATATAGACCGGATTTGTTGCATTATAAATCCCGGGCAGAGCTTCTAGATGGTATTTTTGCAATTTTTGAGATTTCGAAGTTTTTTACATTTTTTGGCAAAACACCAAGAGTATAGCCTTGGAAAACTCAAGTTTGAAATTTTGGATTTATACAGGATTTTTTGATTTGTAAATCCCGGACACCGTCTCTAGATAGTATATTTGCAGTTTTAGAAATTTCAAAAATTTGGCTTTATTTTGGGAAATACACCAAAACTGTAGCCTTGGAAAACTCCATTTTGAAATTTACGATATAGACCGGATCTTTTGCATTATAAATCCCGGACAGAGCTTCTAGAGGGTATTTTTGCAATTTTTGAAATTTCGAATTTTTTTTCCATTTTTGGAAACATACCAAGAGCATAGCCTTGGAAACCACAATTATCAAATTTTGGGTATAGACCGGAATTTTTCCATTATAAATCCCAGACAGTGATTCTAGATAGCATTTTTCTATTTTTGTAACTTCGAAATTTTTGACACTTTTTGGAAAAACACGAAGAATATAGCCTAGCTAAACTCAATTTTGAAATTTTGGTTTTATACCGGAATTTTTGCATTATAAATCCCGGACAGAGCTTCTAGATAGTATTCTTCCAATTTTTAAATTTTTGACATTTTTGAGAAAACACCAAGACAATTGCCTTGGAAAACTCAATTTTGAAAATTTTGGATTTAGACCGGATTTTTTGCACTATAATTCCCTGTCAGGGCTTCTAGATAGTATTTTTGCAATTTTTGAAATTTCGAAAATTTTGCCATTTTTTTGGAAAATCACCAAGACTATAGCTTTGGAAAACTCAATTTTGAAATTTGCATTTAGACAGGATTTTTTGCATTATAATTCTAGATAGTATTTTTGCAATTTTTGAAATATCGAAAATTTTGACTTTTTTGCAAAATCAACAAGACTATGGCCTTGGAAAACTGAATTTTGAAATTTTGTGTTTAGACCAGAATTTTTGCATTTTGAATCCCGCACAGAGCTTCTACATAGTATTTTTGCAATTTTTGAAATTTCGAAATTTTTGACATTTTTTGGAAAAACACCTAGACTAAAGCCTTGGAAATCTCAATTTTGAAATTTTTTGCATTATAAATCCAGGATAGAGCTTGTAGATAGTTTTTTTGCAATTTTTGAAATTTCGAAAATTTTGACTTTTTTTGAAAAATCGCCAATAGTATAGTCTTGGAAAACACAATTTTGAAATTTTGGAGATAGACCCGATTTTTTGCACTATAAATCCCGGACAGAACTTGTAGATAGTATTTCTGCAATTTTTTAAAGTTCGAAAATTTTGACTTTTTTTGGAAAATCACCAAGGCCTTGGTAAACTCCGGTTTAATATAATAAATTGGTAAGAGGCACTCGAAAGAGCATTAAGTTATAAGTTTATGATTTGTCTTTTATGAGTTCGTTCAGTGATCCTGTCCATATTCTGCATTGTTTGTAATGGTATCGCTCACACTTTTGGTCGCATATCTTGCATTCACACGAATCACTCGGTTGGTGGAATTTTGCATTTTTGCACATTTTGTGATGATATCCGTGTGTTGCTAAACCTATGATTCTGTGCCTTTGTGGTTGGTTACTTCCGGTCCACTCTCTGTTTACCATGGCATCTGAGGCGTAGAAATCTTCGTCGATCTCTTTTTCTCTCTGTTCTTTTTTTCGATGACTTTCTTATATGGCTCCGTTGCTGGCAGTAGTATCCTTTGCCTCAGGTCCTCTAGGAAGAAGGTTTCTCTGGCTAGCATATAGGCCATTCTATTTGGTGTGTATTTGCTTGCACCTAATGCCTTTTTGATGAATCTTGGTTTTACTTCTTCTAACCTCTCCATATCGCTGGTCGATAGTTTCTCCCATATCAGTTCTATCCCGTAGGAACTCAGGTTTGAAATTTGCATTTAGACCGGATTTTTTGCATTTTAAATCCAGGACCGAGCTTGTAGATAGTACTTTTGCTATCTTTGAAATTTCAAAAATTTTGACTTTTTCTGGAAAATCACTCAATTTTGAAAAATCGGATATAGATGGGATTTTGTGCATTATAAATCCCGGACAGAGCTTCTAGATAGTATTTTTGCAATTTTTGAAATGTTGAAATTTTTTACATTTTTGGAAAAACACCAAGATTATAGCCTTAGGAATCTCAATTTTGAAATATTGGAATTAGACCGGATTTTTTGCATTATAAATCCCGGACAGAGATTCTAGATAGTTTTCTTTTCCAATTTTTGAAATTTCGAATTTTTTTATTTTTTTTGGAAAATCACTCAAGTTTGAAATTTGCATTTAGACCGGATTTTATCATTGTACATCCAGGACAGAGCTTCTAGATAGCGTTTTTGCAATTTTTGAAATTTCGAAAGTTATGACTTTTTTTAAAAACACCAAGACTGTAGCCTTGGAAAATTTAATTTTGAAATTTTGGATATAGACCGGATTTTTTGCATTATAAATCCCGGACAGAGCTTCTAGATAGTTTTTTGCTTTTTTTAAAGTTCGAAATTTTTTACATTTTTTGGAAAAACACCAAGACTATATATAGTCTAGGAAAACTCAATTTTCAAATTTTGGGGTTACATCGGAATTTTTGAATTGTAAATCCCGGACAGAGCTTGTAGATAGTATTTTTGCAATTTTTGAAATTTCGAAGTTTTTGAGATTTTTTTTAAAAAACTCCAAGGCTATAGCCTTGGAAAACTCAAATTTTAAATTTTGGGTTTAGGCCGGATTTTTTGCATTATAAATTCCGGACAGAGCTTATAGATAGTGTATTTGCAATTTTTGAAATTTCGAAATCTTTTACATTCTTTGGAAAAATAACAAGACTGTAGCCTTGGAAATCTCAATTTTGAAATTTTGGATTTAGGCCGGATTTTTTGCATTATAAATCCAGGATATAAGCCTCTTGATAGTATTTTTGCAATTGTTTAAATTTCGAAAATTTTGACTTTTTTTGGAAAATAAATTTTGAAATTTTGGATATAGACCGGATTTTATGCGTTATAAATCCCGGGCAGTGCTTCTAGATGGTATTTTTTCAATTTTTGAGCTTTCGAAGTTTTTTACATTTTTTTGGAAAAACACCAAGACTACAGCCTTGGAAAACTCAAGTGTGAAATTTTGGATTTATACAGGATTTTTTGATTTGTAAATCCCGGACACCGTCTCTAGATAGTATATTTGCAGTTTTAGAAATTTCGAAAATTTGGCTTTTTTTTGGAAATACACCAAAACTGTAGCCTTGGAAAACTCCATTTTGAAATTTTCGATATAGACCGGATTTTTTGCATTATAAATCCCGGACAGAGCTTCTAGATGGTATTTTGCAATTTTTGAAATTTCGAATAATTTTTTTTCCATTTTTTGGGAAAACACCAAGAGCATAGCCTTGGAAAACACAATTATCAAATTTTGGGTTTAGACCTAAATTTTTCCATTATAAATCCCAGACAGTGATTCTAGATAGCATTTTTCTATTTTTGTAACTTCGAAATTTTTGATACTTTTTGGAAAAACACGAAGACTAAAGCCTAGGAAAACTCTATTGTGAAATTTTGGTTTAATACCGGAATTTTTGCATTATAAATCCAGGACAGAGCTTCTAGATAGTATTCTTACAATTTGTAAATTTTTGACATTTTTGAAAAAACACCAAGGCTATTGCCTTGGAAAACTCAATTTTGCAATTTTGGATTTAGACCGGATTTTTTGCACTAGATAGTATTTTTGCAATTTTTGAAATTTCGAAAATTTTGCCTTGTTTTGGAAAATCGCCAAGACTATAGCTTTGGAAAACTCAATTTTGAAATTTGCATTTAGACCGGAATTTTTGCATTATAATTATTGATAGTATTTTTTGCAATTTTTGAAATATCGAAAATTTTGACTTTTTTTGCAAAATCAACTAGACTGTAGCCTTGGAAAACTCAATTTTGAAATTTTGTGTTTGGACCAGAATTTTTGCATTTTGAATCCCTCACAGAGCTTTTTCATAGTATTTTTGCAATTTTTGAAATTTCGAAATTTTTGCCATTTTTTGGAAAAACACCTAGAGTAAAGCCTTTAAAATCTCAATTTTGAAATTTTGGATATGGACCGGATTTTATGCATTATAAATCCCGGACAGTGCTTCTAGATAGTATTTTTGTAATTTTTGAAATTTCGAAATTTTTTACATTTTTTGGAAAAACACCAAGACAAAGCCTCATAAAACTCAATTTGGAAGTTTTGGATTTAGACCGGATTTTTTGCATTATAAATCCCGGACAGAGCTTCTAGATAGTTTTTCGCTAATTTTGAAATGTCGAAATTTTTACATTTTTGGAAAAACACCAGGACTTTAGCCTTGGAAAACTCAATTTTTAAATTTTGTGTTTAGACCAAAATTTTTGCATTATAAATCCCGCACAGAGCTTCTAGATAGTATTTTTGCAATTTTTGAAATTGCGAAATGTTTGATATTTTTTTGGAAAAACACCAAGACTATAGCCTTGGAAATCTCAATTTTTAAATTTTTGGTTTAGCCCGGAATTTTTGCATTGAAATCGTGGACAAAGCTTCTACATAGTATTTTTGCAATTTTTGAAATTTCGAAATTTTTGACATTTTTTGGAAAATCACCTAGACCATAGCCTTGGAAATCTTGATATTTTGGATATAGACCGGATTTTTGCATTAAAAATCCCGGACAGAGGTTCTAGATTGTATTTTTGCAATTTTTGAAATTTCGATATCTTTCACATTTTTTGGAAAAAGCCTTGAAAATCACAATTTTGAAATTTTGGATTTAGACCTGATTTTTTGCATTATAAATCCAGGCAAGAGCTTGTAGATTGTTTTTTTTTGCAATTTTTGAAATTTCGAAAATTTTGAATTTTTTTGGAAAATCGCCAAGAGTATAGCCTTGGAAAACACAATTTTGAAATTTTGGAGATAGACCCGATTTTTTGCGCTAAAATTCCGGACAGAACTTGTAGATAGTATTGCTGCAATTTTTGAAATTTCGAAAATTTTGACTTTTTTTGGAAAATCACCAAGACTATAGCCTTGGAAAACTCAGGTTTGAAATTTGCATGTACACCGGATTTTTTGCATTTTAAATCCAGGACCAAGCTTGTAGATAGAATTTTTGCTATTTTTGAAATTTCGAAAATTTTGACTTTTTCTGGAAAATCACTCAATTTTGAAATTTCGGATATAGACGGGATTGTTTGCGTTATAAATCCCGGACAGAGCTTCTAGATAGTATTTTTGCAATTTTTGAGAAGTTGAAATTTTTTACATTTTTGGAAACACCAAGATTATAGCCTTAGAAATCTCAATTTTGAAATATTGCAATTAGACCGGTTATTTGCATTATAAATCCCGGACAGAGATTCTAGATAGTTATTTTTCCAATTTTTGAAATTTCTAAACTTTGAATTTTTTTGGAAAATCACTCAAGTTTGAAATTTGGATTTAGACCGAATTTTTTTCATTTTACATCCAGGACAGAGCTTCTAGATAGCGTTTTTGCAATTTTTGAAATTTCGAAAATTTTGACTTTTTTTAAAAACACCAAGACTCTAGCCTTGGAAAATTTAATCATGAAATTTTGGATATAGACCGGATTTTTTGCATTATAAATCCCGGACAGAGCTTCTAGATAGTTTTTTTCTTTTTTTAATTTCGAATTTTTTTACATTTTTTGGAAAAACACCAAGACTATATATAGCCTAGGAAAACTCAATTTTCAAATTTTGGGTTTACATCGGAATTTTTGAATTGTACATCCCGGACAGAGCTTCTAGATAGTATTTTTGCAATTTTTGAAATTTCGAAGTTTTTGAGATTTTTTTGAAAAAACTCCAAGGCTATAGCCTTGGAAAACTCAAATTTTAAATTTTGGGTTTAGGCCGGATTTTTTGCATTATAAATTCCGGACAGAGCTTCTAGATAGTGTATTTGCAATTTTTGAAATTTCGAAATGTTTTACATTCTTTGGAAAAATAACAAGACTGTAGCCTTGGAAATCTCAATTTTGAAATTTTGGATTTAGGCCGGATTTTTTGCATTATAAATCCAGGATATAAGCCTCTTGATTGTATTTTTGCAATTGTTTAAATTTCGAAAATTTTGACTTTTTTTAGAAAATATATTTTGAAATTTTGGATATAGACCGGATTTGTTGCATTATAAATCCCGGTCAGAGCTTCTAGATGGTATTTTTGCAATTTTTGAGATTTCGAAGTTTTTTACCTTCTTTGGAAAAACACGAAGACTATAGCCTTGGAAAAGTCAAGTTTGAAATTTTGGATTTATACAGGATTTTTTGATTTGTAAATCCCGGACACCGTCTCTATATTTGCAGTTTTAGACATTTCGAAAATTTGGCTTTTTTTTGGAAATACACCAAAACTGTAGCCTTGGAAAACTCCATTTTGAAATTTTCGATATAGACCGTTTTTTGCATTATAAATCCCGGACATAGCTTCTAGAGGGTATTTTTGCAATTTTTGATATTTCGAATTTTTTTTCCATTTTTTGGAAAAACACCAAGAGCATAGCCTTGGAAAACACAATTATAAAATTTTGGGGTTAGACCGGAATTTTTCCATTATAAATCCCAGACAGTGATTCTAGATAGCATTTTTCTATTTTTGTAACTTCGAAATTTTTGATACTTTTTGGAAAAACACGAAGACTATAGCCTAGGAAAACTCAATTTTGAAATTTTGGTTTTATACCGGGATTTTTGCATTATAAATCCCGGACAGAGCTTCTAGATAGTATTCTTCCAATTTTTCAAATTTTTGACATTTTTGAAAAAACACCAAGACTATTGCTTTGGAAAACTCAATTTTGAAATTTGTATTTAGACCGGATTTTTTGCATTATAATTCTAGATAGTATTTTTGCAATTTTTGAAATATCGAAAATTTTGACTTTTTTTGCAAAATCAACACGACTATGGCCTTGAAAACTGAATTTTGAAATTTTGTGTTTAGACCAGAATTTTTGCATTTTGATTCCCGCACAGAGCTTCTTCATAGTATTTTTGCAATTTTTGAAATTTCGAAATTTTTGACATTTTTTGGAAAAACGCCTAGACTAAAGCCTTGGAAATCTCAATTTTGAAATTTTTTGCATTATAAATCTAGGATAGAGCTTGTAGATAGATTTTTTTTGCAATTTTTGAAATTTCGAAAATTTTGACTTTTTTTGGAAAAACACCAAGACTATAGCCTTGGAAAACTCAGGTTTGAAATTTGCATTTAGACCGGATTTTGTGCATTTTAAATCCAGGACCGAGCTTGTAGATAGAATTTTTGCTTTTTTTGAAATTTCGAAAATTTTGACTTTTTCTGGAAAATCACTCAATTTTGAAATTTCGGATATAGACGGGATTTTTTGCATTATAAATCCCGGACAGAGCTTCTAGATAGTATTTTGCGATTTTTGAAATGTTGAAATTTTTTACATTTTTGGAAAAACACCAAGATTATAGCCTTAGGAATCTCAATTTTGAAATATTGGAATTAGACCGGATTTTTTGCATTATAAATCCCGGACAGAGATTCTAGATAGTTTTTTCCCCAATTTTTGAAATTTCGAAATTTTTTATTTTTTTTGGAAAATCACTCAAGTTTGAAATTTGCATTTAGACCGGATTTTTTGCATTGTAAATCCTGGACAGAGCTTCTAGATAGCGTTTTTGCAATTTTTGAAATTTCGAAAATTTTGACTTTTTTTAAAAACACCAAGACTATAGCCTTGGAAAATTCAATTTTGAAATTTTGGATATAGACGGGATTTTTTGCATTATAATACATTTATTAAACACAATGTGTACATCAAATTAAATTTAGCTTTTTACCAGTCTTTAATTAAATTGTTTAGAGGCAGAGTCCTGTTTTTAGACTTCGCTAGATGATATTTTGGACATGGATAGTTGCATAATTTACAGATGCAGTCCTCCTTGGGTTAATGGTACATGTTGTTCAGGCATATATTCCCATGAAATCCATGGGCTGCGAAACGTGTGTACAGGTGCCGAAGTTCGAAATTCGGTTGCTTCCAGGTTTCTGTTTTCATTGCGTCTGTTTCCATAATTTCTGTCGGTATCTGGGCGGCTTTGTTCTGTCTCTCCTCGATGACGATTCTGTATGCTTGCATTTCCGGTAGTCTGAAACAGTGTCTGATATCTTCGATGAAGAAGGATTCCTGGGCTATTGTATAGGCATAACTATTTCTTGTATATTTTGAAATTGACAGTGCTCTTTTGTGAAACCTTGATTTAACGTTCTCCAGTTTCTTAAGATTTTTCACTGTCAAGTAATTCCATATAAGCTGGATTCCGTATGTTGCGGCCGGCATTACTTTAAGGTTGTAGAGTTTCATTGCAGTTGAGAGGGATAGTCTTTGGAGTTTTGGGATATCGTACATGGCTTTCGTTGCAGCTGTTGCTCGATCCTGTATATGAAGTGAGAAAGCGGTTCCAGTTGTTTGTAAGGTGATCCCCAAGTATTTGTAGATTTTTTGCATTATAAATCCCGGACAGAGCTTCTAGGTAGTTTTTTTGCTTTTTTTTAATTTCGAAATTTTTTACATTTTTTTGGAAAAACACCAAGACTATATATAGCATAGGAAAACTCAATTTTCAAATTTTGGGGTTTGCATCGGAATTTTTGAATTGTGAATCCCGGACAGTGCTTCTAGATAGTATTTTTTCAATTTTTGAAATTTCGAAATCTTTTACATTCTTTGGAAAAATAACAAGACTGTTGCCTTGGAAATCTCAATTTTGAAATTTTGGATTTAGGCCGGCTTTTTTGCATTATAAATCCAGGATAATAGCCTCTTGATAGTATTTTTTGCAATTTTTTAAATTTTCGATAATTTTGACTTCTTTGGAAAATCAAGAGTATAGCTTCGGAAAACACAATTTTGAGATTTTGGATATAGACCGGATTTGTTGCATTATAAATCCCGGGCAGAGTTTCTAGATGGCATTTTTTGCAATTTTTGAGATTTCGAAATTTTTGATATTTTTTGGAAAAACACGAAGACTATAGCCTAGGAAAACTCAATTATGAAATTTTGGTTTTATACCGGAATTTTTGCATTATAAATCCCGGACAGAGCTTCTAGATAGTATTCTTCCAATTTTTAAATTTTTTACATTTTTTGAAAAAACACCAAGACTATTGCCTTGAAAAACTCAATTTTGCAATTTTGGATTTAGGCCGGATTTTTTGCACTATAAATCCCGGTCAGGGCTTCTAGATAGTATTTTTGCAATTTTTGAAATATCGAAAATTTTGCCTTTTTTTTGGAAAATCACCACTATAGCTTTGGAAAACTCAATTTTGAAATTTGCATTTAGACCGGAATTTTTGCATTATAATTATTGATAGTATTTTTGCAATTTTTGAAATATCGAAAATTTTGACTTTTTTTGCAAAATCAACAAGACTATAGCCTTGGAAAACTCAATTTTGAAATTTTGTGTTTAGACCAAAATTTTTGTATTTTGAATCCCGCACAGAGCTTCTATATAGTATTTTTGCAATTTTTGAAATTTCGAAATTTTTGACATTTTTTGGGAGCCTTTAAAATCTCAATTTTGAAATTTTGGATAGGGACCGGATATTTTGCATTATAAATCCCGGACAGTGCTTCTAGATAGTATTTTTGTAATTTTTGAAATTTCGAAATTTATTACATTTTTTTGGAAAAACGCCAAGACTACAGCCTCATAAAACTGAATCTCGAAGTTTTGGATTTTGACCGGATTTTTTGCATTATAAATCCCGGACAGAGCTTCTAGATAGTTTTTCGCAATTTTTGAAATGTCGAAATTTTAAATTTTTGGAAAAACACCAAGACTTTAGCCTTGGAAAACTCAATTTTTAAATTTTGTGTTTAGACCAAAATTTTTGCATTATAAATCCCGCACAGAGCTTCTAGATAGTATTTTTGCAATTTTTGAAATTGCGAAATGTTTGATATTTTTGGAAAAACACCAAGACTATAGCCTTGGAAAACTCAATTTTGAAATTTTGGGTTTAGCCCGGATTTTTTCCATTGAAATCCTGCACAGAGCTTCTACATAATATTTTTGCAATTTTTGAAATTTCGAAATTTTTGACATTTTTTGGAAAAACACCTAGACCATAGCCTTGGAAATCTTGATATTTTGGATATAGACCGTATTTTTTGCATTAAAAATCCCGGACAGAGCTTCTAGATAGTATTTTTGCAATTTTTGAAATTTCGATATCTTTCACATTTTTTGGAAAAAGCCTTGAAAATCTCAATTTTGAAATTTTGGATTTAGACCGGATTTTTTCATTATAAATCCAGGATAGAGCTTGTAAATAGTTTTTTTTTTGCAATTTTTGAAATTTCGAAAATTTTGACTTTTTTTGGAAAATCGCCAAGAGTATAGCCTTGGAAAACACAATTTTGAAATTTTGGAGATAGACCCGATTTTTTGCACTATAAATCCCGGACAGAACTTGTAGATAGTATTTCTGCAATTTTTGAAATTTCGAGAATTTTGACTTTTTGGAAAATCACCAATACTATAGCCTTGGAAATCTCAATTCTGCAATTTTGGATTTAGACCGGATTTTTTGTATTATAAATACCGGACAGAGCTTCTAGAGAGTATTTTAGCAATTTTTGAAATTTCGAAATTTTTCACATTTTTTGGAAAAACACCAAGGCCATAGCCATGGAAATCTCAATTTTGAAATTTTAAACTTAGACGGGATTTTTGCATTATAAATCCCGGACAGAGCTCCTAGATAGTATTTTTACAATTTTTGAAATTTCGAAATTTTTGACATTTTTTGGAAAAACACCAAGACTATAGCCTTGGAAAACTCAATTTTCAAATTTTGGGTTTAGACCGGATTTTTTGTGTTATAAATCCCGGACAGAGCTTCCAGATTGTATTTTTGCAATTTTTGAAATTTCGAAAATTTTGCCTTTTTTTGGAAAATCACCAAGATTTTATCCTTGGAAAACTCAAGTTTGAAATTTGCATTCAGATCGGATTTTTTGCATTATAAATCCAGGACAGAGCTTCTAGATAGTATTTTTGCAATTATTGATATTTCGAGAATTTTACATTTTTTGGAAAATCACCAAGAGTATAGCCTTGGAAAACACAATTTTGAAATTTTGGATATAGACCGGATTTTTTGCATTATAAATCCCGGACCGAGCTTCTAGATAGTATTTTTGCTATTTTTGAAATGCCAAAATTTTTTTACATTTTTTGGTAAAACACCAGGACTATAGCCTTTGAAAACTCAATTTTCATATTTTGGGTTTAGACCGGAATTTTTGCATTATAAATCCCGGACAGAGCTTCTAGATAGTATTTTTGCAATTTTTGAAATTTCGAAATTTTTGACATTTTTTCGAAAAACACCAAGCCTTGGAAAACTCAATTTTGAAATTTTGGGTTTAGACCGGAATTTTTGCAGTATAAATCCCGGACAGAGCTTCTAGATAGTATTTTTGCAATTTTTGAAATTTCGAATTTTTTTACATTTTTTGGAAAAAAACACCGAGAATATAGCCTTGGGAAACTCAAGTTTGAAATTTTGTATTTAGACCGAATTTTTTATTTGTAAATCCCGGACACCCTCTCTATATAGTATTTTTGCAGTTTTCGAAATTTTGAAATTTTTCACATTTTTTGGAAAAACACCAAGACCATAGCCTTGGAAATCTCAATTTTGAAATTTTAAACTTGGACCGGATTTTTTGCATTATAAATCCCGGAGAGAGCTTCTAGAGAGTATTTTTGCAATTTTTGAAATTTCGAAATTTCTTCCTTTTTTTAAAACACCTAGACTATAGCCTTGGAAAATTCAATTTTGAAATTTTGGGTTTAGACCGGATTTTTTGCGTTATAAATCCCGGACAGAGTTTCTAGATTGTATTTTTGCAATTTTTGAAATTTCGAAAATTTTGCCTTTCTTTGGAAAATCACCAAGACTTTAGCCTTGGAAAACTCAAGTTTTAAATTTGCATTCAGACCGGATTTTTTTGCATTATAAATTCAGGACAGAGCTTCTAGATAGTATTTTTGCAATTTTTGAAATTTCGAAAATTTTGACATTTTTTGGAAAATCACCAAGAGTATAGCCTTACTTACTTACTTACTTACTCACTGGCACTATCGAACCCGTAGGTTCATGGCCGCACGGACATAAGCTCTCCATACATCCCTATCCTGAGCTAATGCTTTCCAATCATTCCCTGTATAATCTACTTCCCTCAAATCATAGTTAATGTTGTTCTCCCACCTCATTCTTGGTCTACCAACTGGGCGTTTTCCCTCTGGCTTTCCTACAAGAAGCTTCCATGCACGTCTTTCATTCCCCATACAACGCAACATGTCCTGCCCATCGCAGTCTACGAGACTTAACTGTTCTTATTATATCTGGCTTCCTATAAAGACCATGTAGTTCATTGTTATGTAGTCTTCTCCATTCACCTGTCTGTTCATCTCTCTTTGGTCCAAAAATTTTCCTAAGAACTTATTCTCAAATACTCGTAATCTCCTTTCCTCCCTTAAAGTAAGAGTCCATGTTTCGCACCCATATAATATAACTGGTAGAATAATAGTTTTATATATTTTCAGCTTAACGTTTTTTGAAAGGAGTTGGGACATCAAAAGTCTCTGCAATGCATAATAGCATGCATTTCCAGAATTGAGCCTATGTTTAATTTCTTTGTGCATCTCATTCCTATTTGTGATTATTGTTCCTAGGTATTTGAATTCAGCCACTTCCTCAAAATTTCCCTCATTTGTCATTAGCTGTCCATTTCCATTATATAATGTATTTCTACGTGTGACCATATATTTAGTTTTACTGATATTTACTTCCAGTCCTAATTTCTTAGTGTTACTCAATAGTGTGTGCGTGTTGGCCTTTAGTATCTCCTCGCTATCGGCCAGTAGTACTACATCATCAGCATAAACTAACAGCTTATTAATACCATTCAGTTGTAAGCCTTCCTCATTCTCTAAAGATTTAATGGCATGCTCTAGTACAAAATTAAATAGTAGAGGAGATAGTGCATCTCCTTGCTTCAACCCATTCTGGATTTCAAAAGTGTCTGAAAACTGTTTGCCTACACGCACCCTACTCTTTGAGCCATTTAGACACATTCGTATAAGTCTAACTAACTTTTTAGAAATTCCGAACTCCAGCAGGATACTATATAACTTCTCCCTCTTAATTGAATCATATGCTTTTTTGAAGTCTACATATAGTTGATGTACAGTACCATTATATTCCCATTTCTTCTCTAAAATCTGTCTTATACTAAAAATCTGATCTGTTGTAGACCTGTTTCTTCTAAATGCACATTGATGATCTCCTAGAATGTCATCAATATAGGGAGTAAGTCTGCTTACTAATATATTTGTTAGAATTTTGTACGAAGTTGAAAGTAATGAGATGCCCCTGTAGTTGTTGCAATCAGTTTTATCTCCTTTCTTATAAATTGGTATGATAATTGATTCCTTCCATTCATCTGGAAGAGCTTTTTTTCCCAAATCATACTAAGCAACCAGCGTATCTTGTCCATCAATTTTTCTCCCCCTGATTTTATCAGTTCTGCTGGAATCTCATCTGAACCTGATGCTTTATACATCTTCAATTTTTCAATTGCCATTTCAACCTCTAATGCACTTGGCTCTGCGACTAGCATTTCTGCTGTCTGTAACTTATCCTCCTCAATGTCCTGTTCTGTATGTACATTTAATAGCTGATTAAAATAACTTTTCCATCTATTTAATATACTCTTGGAATCTGCAATCATATCCCCATTTTCATTCCGAATTATGTTTGTTCTAGCCTGAAACCCTTTCTTCTCTATACTAATTCCCTGATATAATTCTCTAATGTTCCTATTTTTTGCATTGATTTCAAGATCATTAATCTTCTCTCTCAAATATTCCCTCTTCTTGAGTATAGCCTTAGAAAACTCAATTTTGAAATTTTGGATATAGAGCGGATTTTTTGCATTATAAATCCCGGACAGAGCTTCTAGATAGAATTTTTGCAATTTTTGAAATTTCGAAATTTTTTACATTTTTTGGAAAAACACCAAGAGTATAGGCTTGGAAAACTCAATTTTGAAATTTTGGATATGCACCGGCATTTTTGCATTATAAATCATAGACAGAGCTTCTAGATAGTATTTTTGCAATTTTTGAAATGTCAAAATGTTTTACATTTTTTGGAAAAACGCTAAGACTACAACCTTTGAAAACTCAATTTTAATATTTTGGGTTTAGACCGGAATTGTTGCATTATAAATCCCGGACAGAGCTTCTAGATAGTATATTTGCAATTATTGAAATTTCGAAATTTTTGACATTTTTTCGAAAAACACCAAGACTATAGCCTTGGAAAACTCAATTTTGAAAGTTAGGGTTTAGACCGGATTTTTTGCATTATAAATCCCGGACAGAGCTTCTAGATGGTATTTTTGCAATTTTTAAAATTTCGAAATTTTTGACATTTTTTGGAAAAACGCCAAGGCTATAGCCTTAAAAAAGTCAAGTTTGAAATTTTGGATTTAAACGAATTTTTTTATTTGTAAATTCCGGACACCGTCTCTAGGTAGTATTTTTGCAGTTTTTGAAATTTCGAAAATTTTGACTTTTTTTGGAAATGTAAATCTCAATTTTGAAATTTTGGGTTTAGACCGGATTTTTTGCATTATAAATCGCGGACTGAGCTTCTAGAGAGTATTTTTGCAATTTTTAAAATTCCGAAATATTTTCCATCTTCGTTTTTTCCAAAAAAAAAATGTAAAAAATTTCAAAATTTCAATAATAGCAAAAATACTATCTAGAATCACTGTCTGGGATTTATAATGCAAAAATTACGGTCTAAACACAAAATTTCATAGTTGAGTTTTCCAAGGTTTGGTGTTTTTCCAAAAAATGAAAAAAATTCGAAATTTCAAAAATTGCAAAAATACTATCTAGAAGCTCTGTCCGGGATTTATAATGCAAAAATTCCGGTCTAAACCCAAAATATGAAAATTGAGTTTTCCAAGGCTATAGTCTTGATGTTTTTCCACAAAATGTAAAAAATTTTGACATTTCAAAAATTGCAAAAATACTATATAGAAGCTTTGTCCGGGATTCATAATGCAAAAAATTCGGTCTATATCAAAAAATTCAAAATTGAGTTTTCCAAGGCTATAGTCTTGGTGATTTTCCACAAAATGTCGAAATTTTCGAAAATTCAAAATTTGCAAAAATACTATCTAGAAGCTATGTCCGGGATTTATAAAGCAAAAAATCCGGTCTAATCCCAAAATTTCAAAATTGAGTTTTCCAAGGCTAGAGGCTTAGTGTTATTTCCAAAAAATGTCGAAAATTTCGAAATTTCAAAAATTGAAAAAATACTATCTAGAGACGGTGTCCGGGATTTACAAATAAAAAATCTGGTCTAAATCCAAAGTTTCAAACTTGAGTTTTCCAAAGCTATATAGTCTTGGTGTTTTTCCAAAAAATGTCAAAAATTTCGAAATTTCAAAAATTGCAAAAATACCATCTAGAAGCTCTGTCCGGGATTTATAATGCAAAAAATCCGGTCTATTTCCGAAATTTCAAAATTGACTTTTCCAAGGCTATAGTCTTGGTGATTTTCCAAAAAAAGGCAAAATTTTCGAAATTTCAAAAATTGCAAAAATACTATCTACAAGCTCTGTCCCGGATTTATAATCCAAAATCCGATCTAAACACAACATTTGAAAATTGAGTTTCCCAAGGCCATAGTCTTGCTGTTTTCCCCAAAAAAAGTCGAAAATATCGAAGTTTCACAAATACTATTTACCAACTCTGTACCGGATTTACAATGCAAAAATTCCGATCTAAACACAAAATTTCAAATTTGAGTTATCCAAGGCTATGGTCTTAGTGCTTTTCCAAAAAAATGCAAAAAATTTGGAAATTTCAAAAATTACATAAATACATTCTAGAAGCTCTGTCCTGGATTTATAATGCAAAAATCCTGTCTAAATGCAAATTTCAAACTTGAGTTTTCCAAGGCTATAGTCTTGGTGATTTTCCAACAAAAGGCAAAATTTTCGAAATTTCAAAAATTGCAAAAATACTATCTTGAGACGGTATCCGGGATTTACAAATCAGAAAATCCGGTCTAAATCCAAAATTTCAAACTTGAGTCTTGGTGTTTTTCCAAAAAATGTACAAAATTTCAGAAATTGCAAAAATACTATCTAGAAGCTCTGCCCGGGATTTATAATACAAAAAATCCGGTCTAATCCCACAATTTCAAAATTGAGTTTTCCAAGGCTATAGTCTTGGTGATTTTCCAAAAAAAAGTCAAAATTTTCGAAATTTCAAGAATTGCAAAAATACAATGTAGATGAGCTTTCTGGGATTTATATCATAAAAATCCGGTCTAAACCCAAAATTTCAAAATTGGGTTTTCCAAGGCTACAGTCTAAGTGTTTTTCCAAAAAAGTCAAAAATTTCGAAATTTCAGAAATTGAAAAATACTATCTAGAAGCTCTGTCCGGGATTTATAATGCAAAAATTCCACTCTAAACACAAAATTTGGAAATTGAGTTTTTCCAAAAAATGTCAAAATTTTCGAAATTTCAAAAATTGCAAAAATACTATCTAGAAGCTCTGTCCTGGTATTATAATGCAAAAAAACTGGTCTGAATGCAAATTTCAAATTTGAGTTTTCCAAGGCTATAGTCTTGGTGATTTTCCAAACAAAGGCAAAATTTACGAAATTTCAAAAATTGCAAAAATACTATCCAGAAGTTCTGTCCGGGATTTATAGTGCAAAAAATCCGGTCTAAATCCAAAATTTCAAAATTGATATTTCCAAGGCTATAGTCTTAGTGTTTTTACCAAAAAATGTGAAAAATTTCGAAATTTCAAAAATTGCAAAAATACTATCTAGAAGCTCTGTCCGGGATTTATAATGCAAAAAATCCGGTCTATATCCAAAATTTCAAAATTGTGTTTTCCAAGGCTATAGTCCTGGTGATTTTCCAAAAAAAGTCAAAATTTTCGAAATTTAAAAAATTACATAAATACCAACTAGAAGCTCTGTCCTGGATTTATAATGCAAAAAATCCGGTCTAAATACAAATTTCGAACTTGGAGTTTTCCAAGGCTATAATCTTGGTGATTTTCCAACAAAAGGCAAAATTTTCGAAATTTCAAAAATTGCAAAGATACTATCTTAAGACGGTATCCGGGATTTACAAATCAGAAAATCCGGTCTAAATCCAAAATTTCAAACTTGAGTTTTCCAAGGCTATAGTCTTGGTGTTTTTCCAAAAAATGTAAAAAAATTCGAAATTTCAAAAATTGCAAAAATACTATCTTGAAGCTCTGTCCGGGTTTTACACTGCAAGAAATCCGGTCTATATCCTAAATTTCAAATGGAGATTTCCAAGCCTATATATATTCTTGTTTTTCCAAAAAACGACAAAATTTTCAAAATTTCGAAAACTTGCAAAAATACCATCTTGAGACGGTGTCCGGGATTTACAAATCAAAAAATCCGGTCTAAATCCAAAATTTCAAACTTGACTTTTCAAAGGGTATAGTCTTGGTGTTTTTACAAAAAATGTAAAAAAATTCGAAATTTCAAAAATTGCAAAAATACCATCTAGAAGCTCTGTAAGGGATATATAATGCAAAAAATTCGGTCTAAACCCAAAATTTCAAAATTGAATTTTCCAAGGCTATAGTCTTGGTGTTTTTCCAAAAAATGTCAAAATTTCGAAATTTCAAAAATTGCAAAAATACTATCTAGAAGCTCTGTCCGGGATTTATAATGCAAAAAATCCTGTCTAAACCCAAAATTTCAAAATTGAGTTTTCCAAGGTGTTTTTTTCCAAAAAATGTCAAATATTTGGAAATTTCAAAAATTGCAAAAATACCATCTAGAAGCTCTGTCCGGGATTTATAATGCAAAATTTCCGGTCTAAACCTAAATATCATATTTGAGTTTTCCAAGGCTATAGTCTTGGTGTTTTTCCAAAAAATGTAAAAAAATTTGATATTACAAAAATTGCAAAAATACTACCTAGAAGCTCTGTCCGGGATGTATAATGCAAGAAATCCGGTCTAAATGCAAATTTCGAACTTGTGTTTTCCAAAATAAAAGGCAAAATTTTCAAAATTTCAAAAATTGCAAAAATACCATCTAGATGCTCTGTCCCGGGATTGTATAATGCAAAAAATCAAAGGTCTAAGAGCAAGAAT
>JASPKZ010008560.1:0-105349 GCA_030220185.1 Diploptera punctata
TATTCTTTTTTAAGTATAAGTCTCAATACTGGAATGTTTCTCCTCTGGTTGGCAACGAGCATTCTAATATGCTGTGTATATTGGCGGTTCGTATGATTTGTAAGTATATCCAGTTTTATCTGTTGGCACATGTGTATGGATCTACTTAGACTTGGATTTTTTTTGGCTCAACTTTAGATATACCTTACCCTTCAGTTTCCATAGTATGTTCTTTTAATACTGTTTCTCTACGTACTTTTCTGCCTTTACTAACATTTGATAATTTTTTAAACACTTGCAACAATACTTATAACTTTTTTTTACAATTATTAAATATTTATCTATGTATGCAATGATTTCTTCAAAATTATGCAGATTTGTTGTGCATATGCACAAACGCTTAAATGAACTTCTACTAAATGGTGGAGATATCTGTGAAATTGGAATAAAATCAATATTCAAAAATGGATGTTCACTCATTTCATTTGTTAGGTTCCGATGCTAAAAAGTTAGTGAACATTTAATTAAATAATATGCATGTAAATTGTTTAGTTAGGTTAGGAAGGGGAATTTATTGCAAAAGTTGGTCATATCGATTTCACATCTATGTGGTTCCATCTAGCAATACAACTCTATAAACTTTTTATAAATGTTTGCACATGTGCACTGTTATTCTGCAGGACTTAAAAATTATTAGGAAAGGTAAACAGAAGTTTTCTTTTTCATTTTTTGTCACATAATGGAAACTTCATACCTAAATTTACGTTATCTTTTAAGATTAATTTTTACACTTATGGGTGTTCTGAATAATGCCATCTCCCTTTCATAACTGAATCTAATAAGAAACACTAAACAAAAATAATGAAACTTCAAAGTTAGTAAAATGAAGATAGCAGCATTAGATCCACTCTGAATACCTCGAATTTACTTACCTAAAATGTTATACATGTGTAGACTTCCCAATCACTGTCATACGAAAATACACATATAGGATTTGATCTTTACAGCCTCGTTTATTCTGTGAAAGAAATAATGATGAATAAGTACACACATTACAGGTTAAGAAATAAAAATAAATTAGGTAGGCCTATAAACAATTTTTTAGGGGTATTTTAATGTCATGATTAGAGCGCGGAATTTTATGAAATTTCATGTTTTAAACTATAAGTCGGAGAGCATTGCGACAAAGTATCTTCATGTTTTATGAAGTGTAGAATTGAATGGGACCAAAAAAATTCATATTTCATAATATTTTG
Source organism: Diploptera punctata (assembly GCA_030220185.1). NCBI lineage: Eukaryota > Metazoa > Arthropoda > Insecta > Blattodea > Blaberidae > Diploptera > Diploptera punctata. The sequence continues at coordinate 1,236 of JASPKZ010008560.1, forward strand.
ACAAAAAGTTCATATTTTAGCAAATATTTCATATTGCTTCATATTTTCAACATTTAATAAAAATATATTTTTTTTGTCCAATAACACTTCTAGGAATTTGTTAAAAATATTTTTTGAAGTGACTGTACCTCTGTAAGTTTTTGACATTGTAAATCGTAGACAAGTGGAAATTCTCCAGAATTCCTTTCTGAACAAAACAAATACCATTAACCGGCAATAACAGCAAGATGAGTCAAGAGATGGATGGGGTTTATCCGTAACTTGGGCCGCTGGAACGAGAACATGATGAACTGATGACAGATTGATAAGTTTAAGGACAATAGTAGATTAGTGACCACCCACTCTTACCTAGGCAATTTCTTTGTGTACACTTTGCTTGTGTACAGACACTTCTTGTTGCTACTAGTAAAAAACAAGATGCCAAAAACTGGAGTTCGTGATTGGATTTCTGCATTTGAATGCTACACCACGGATGGTAAAATAGTGTTTTGCACTTACTGTAGTAAAGAGGTATGTTCATTTTATATTTGAAATATATTTAAAATAACTAAATAATATTCTTCGTTAGCCTACATTTTATAAATTGCAATCTCTTGTGTCAAAATTAAATTGTTCCTATAACTCGATTTTTATAGGTATCAGCAAAAACCAAAAATAAAAAACCACCATTCAATTATAATTAAATTTAATGTTATTGTTACATGTACATACGCCGCAGCGTAGTGGTTAAGGCACTGCGCTACAAGTCGGAAGGTCGAGGGTTCAAGTCCCGGTGGGGTCTTGATTTTTAAAGTGACCAAAATCTTCTGGCGGCACTATGGCCCTGGGGTCGACTCAGCCTCTAACGGAAATGAGTGCCAGACGCTTGTTCTGGGGTAAAGGCGGCCTTCACGCAGGACTGACAACCCGGCTGACATCAAGTACCGATAGTCAAGAAAAAGTGTGAGCCTTAACCTCCTACTACCCCAAGGGCCTCCTGAGGCCTGTAGTGGGGTCACTTTTACATATATTGAAGCTCAGTATATTTATGCAATGTAAATAGCTACCATACCAAACTGTACATAGTCTCAATTTTGTCAGTCCTATATTTCATGGAAAGCTTTCTGTTTTGGTTATGTATTGTTTCTTGGATTTCATAATTAAATATAATTTAATAAATAATTAATTCTTTTTTATATACGTATATCAATACCAACAACTAATTTAAGGTTATTGCTACATATACAATTACTGGAAGATAAATTATATTTGAAATGTTCAATTAATAATAAAAACAATTACTGGAGTTTGATATCTTTATGCAATGAGAATAGTAATCATGCCAAATTGACCTAATCTAATTTTTAGTGCTATATTTCATGCAAGTCTGTTTGTTTGTTTTGGTTGCTATGTTTTGTTCCTTGGATTTTGAAATTCATAATTAAATATCAATTAATAAATTAATGGATTGTTGGATTGTGTTTTATATATATATTCCAGTAGACATTATCTATTTATTAACAATGTTTCAAATCGTAAGCATTATCTTTCTACGGGCATGGAATTAATGAAAAGCTAATTAAAATAAGAAATATAGTGAATATCATAATTTTTGAACCACAAATATGGTCTACTTGTCTCATTTACATGCTGTTGGATCCTATATATTATACCGAATGTATGTATATGAAAATATATGTAATAACGTTAATAAATAATAGCTTCATAATATTTTCGTGTTACAATTTTCATATTTTTCATATTTTCTTATTTTGATTTCATATTTTGGTAAAATTTTCTTCATATAAATCCTCGCTCTAGTCATGATGCAAACAAAATATACGGCGTGCCAATTTACATAATTCACAGTTAGGCCTATTATTTGAAAACACTATTTTCTGAAGTAAACATTTTTGAGAAAATTATACCATATGCTATCATTCACCTACCTTCCATTAGCTGTATTTTCCAGCTTCACTTTATCCTTCGGATTGTAGATAATTAATTAATTTAACAATTAACTTCGATGCATCAATAATATTATATTATATTCAACCTCAAAACTTCTCTTCGTACAGTACATAACAATTCCACCGTTGATTTATTTAAATTTAATTCGAGTTTACATTTTACAACTCGATTTATTTGTACGTCATACGTCAACAATCGATAAAATAGCGACGGTGGCGCGGTTTTAAGATGACCACGGTACTACGTGGAAAAAAAAAACTAAAAAAATATTGCGTCCAAAACTCCCTATAATGATTCAATGGCCTGTTGATTGAGCATGTAACTAATTTCTCGATTCAGTTATTTAAATGTGAATTAATATAAAATTATAGAATATTCACCTGAAAGGTCCGTCTCCTCAACTTAATTATCATTTAACTGTAGCGCTTTCGGGACTTGTCCCATCATCGGCAGGATTCAAAACTGGTGTTTCACTGAAGATCTGGTAGAGGGGGTTGCATGTATTTGGTTCGTTTTCGTTTATCAGGCTGTCGTGAGCTGCTTTCATGATTTCCATCTCTTCGAGTACGTTTATCTTCGCTGGATTATTTTCTCTGTGCATTACTGTTAGGGTGTTTTCAATATTTAACATGCGATGTCCTTCATGGATAACGTGTTTTGCATAGCTTGATTTACCTTCTGCGTGAATGAAGTCTCGAAAATGTTCTTTGAATCTGATGTTAAAACTCCTGTTTGTCCTTCCTATATAAAATTTGTTGCAGTCCTTACATGTCAGTTTATAAACTCCTTTGCTGTTGAAAATGTTATTTTCTTCAATGTTATTGTTTATTATGTTGTTTAATTTGTTATTGGTTCTGTATGCTATTTTTACGTTTTTATCGGCTTTCTTTAGTGCATTGGCTAATTTTGTTGTTTCTTTTCCTGTGTATGTAAGTGTTATCCATGTTTTCTTGTTGTTGTCAGATTCTTTTTCTAGTTTAGTTATGTTGGTTATGTTGTTCTTCCTTTTTGTTTTTTACGAGTTTATCTATGAATTCTTCATTATAGCCATGGTTTTTGCCATATACTTAATGTAGTTGAGTTCTTGGATATAATTGTCTTTGCTTAATGGGAGTTTCAACATTCTTCTGACTAAGCTATTAATGTACTAATTTTCTGTTGAAAAGGGTGTGTAGAATTTTTGTTTATGGCCAGAGCATTGTTTGTGGGTTTCCGGTAGATACCGATTTCTAGTTTATTGTTGTGTAGATTTTTGGTTATAGACAAATCTAAGTAGTTTATGCTGTTGTTAACTTCTATTTCTTCGGTGAAAGTGATTTTTTCATGCATGTTGTTTAAGTCTTGTAGTATTTCTTTTTCTTTTCTGTTTTCATTTTCATATATTACTAGTACATCATCGACATATCGTGTTATTAGTTTTATGTTGAATTTGTGTATTAGTTCCTCAAAATGTTTATTTTCCAGTTCTTGTAGGAAGATTTCTGCCATTATTCCAGATGTAGGACTCCCCATCGGGATCCCGTCTTCTTGATAAATAGTTCATTGTTAAATTGGAAGTAATTTTGCTTTATTGTTGTTGTTATTAGTTTGTTTAACTGATTGATATAGTTATCTTCAAGTTTACTGTCTGTTAGTTTTTGTTTTATTATGTTTGCTGTTTCGTTTATCGGGATATTAGTGTACAGGTTTTTTATGTCGAATGACGTCATTTTAGTATTCCTATTGATTTCTAAATGCTGTAGTTTGTCTGCTAGTTCAAATGAGTTCTTAATTGTGTAACGATTTTCAAGTTTGACATCATTTTTCATTTTCTGAGCGACTAATTTGGAAATTTTATAGTTAGGAGCATTCATGCAATTAACAACTGGTCTTATGGGAATGTTGTCTTTATGGATTTCTGGAAGGGCTTTCATTACTGGTGGTGAGGGAGTATTATTTACCCATTTGGCGTTATTGTATTTGTTATGTTCATTATTGATTGTGTTGGTGATTAGAGGGCACGATTTTAGTGCTTCTTTTATTTGCCTGCTATACTTTCCTGTGGGATCTTTTTCTATTTTTTTGAAATTGTTTTCTTTTATAAATTGCTTGGTTTTATTGATGTATTCTTCCTTTTCCATAATAACTATTGTGTTGCCCTTGTCGGCTTTAGTGTGTATTATATTATTGTTCTTAAATTTTCTTTTTATTTTAGAGATGTTCTTGAGAGTTTGTTTATCTTTGATGTTTATTGTTGGTGGAGTTTCTTTTATGACTTTAGCTGCTTCGTATCTAATATGATTTTTGTTATTAATGTTAAGTTTGTTTATTGCAATTTCAGTTTCAGTAATTAAATTTTGTTGTGTTCTTTTTGCGTTGTGTGTAGGGAAATTGAATTTGTATCCCTTTTCTAGCAAGTCGGTTTTCTGTTTGTTGAATTTTATTTTTGTAAGGTTTGTAATTCTTTTGTCTTCAAAATTGTGTGATTTGTTATGTTTTAGATATGTGTTATGTTGCATGACCTTTAATTTAGTTAGCTTCTTGTTCATTGTTTCATATTTATTGCACATGTTATTATTAATGTTTTCGTGAATTTGGTTTTCTATGATTGTCCAACATTTGCCAAATAGTAAGGCGGCTTCTTGTGTGTATAGTATAGCTGGTTGTTGATGTTTTTGCTTCTTTATGTATAGGAATCTGATTTCGTTTTTTATCCAATTAATTTCAGCCTGTTTTTGTACTTTGGTTGCTGTATTATTTCTGTTTTTATTTTTATTTTAGCGTAGTTAGGTATTATATTGTGTTTTAAGCATTCTTTATTGAAGTGTATGTTCGCGATCGTTTTGTGAAGTTGCGTTTTGAGGTTAGAATACTTGTGTTTAATTCTAGCCTGACTGGCTGCATAATCAACTTTTATAAGATTCATGATGTGTTCCGTTGAGGTTTATTCAAAATTAATATAAAATTATAGAATATTCACCTGAAAGGTCCGTCTCCTCAACTTAATTATCATTTAACTGTAGCGCTTTCGGGACTTGTCCCATCATCGGCAGGATTCAAAACTGGTGTTTCACTGAAGATCTGGTAGAGGGGGTTGCATGTATTTGGTTCGTTTTCGTTTATCAGGCTGTCGTTGTGAGCTGCTTTCATGATTTCCATCTCTTCGAGTACGTTTATCTTCGCTGGATTATTTTCTCTGTGCATTACTGTTAGGGTGTTTTCAATATTTAACATGCGATGTCCTTCATGGATAACGTGTTTTGCATAGCTTGATTTACCTTCTGCGTGAATGAAGTCTCGAAAATGTTCTTTGAATCTGATGTTAAAACTCCTGTTTGTCCTTCCTATATAAAATTTGTTGCAGTCCTTACATGTCAGTTTATAAACTCCTTTGCTGTTGAAAATGTTATTTTCTTCAATGTTATTGTTTATTATGTTGTTTAATTTGTTATTGGTTCTGTATGCTATTTTTACGTTTTTATCGGCTTTCTTTAGTGCATTGGCTAATTTTGTTGTTTCTTTTCCTGTGTATGTAAGTGTTATCCATGTTTTCTTGTTGTTGTCAGATTCTTTTTCTAGTTTAGTTATGTTGGTTATGTTGTTCTTCCTTTTTTGTTTTTTTACGAGCTTATCTATGAATTCTTCATTATAGCCATTGGTTTTTGCCATATACTTAATGTAGTTGAGTTCTTGGATATAATTGTCTTTGCTTAATGGGAGTTTCAACATTCTTCTGACTAAGCTATTAAATGTACTAATTTCTGTTGAAAAGGGTGTGTAGAATTTTTGTTTATGGCCAAAGCATTGTTTGTGGGTTTCCGGTAGATACCGATTTCTAGTTTATTGTTGTGTAGATTTTTGGTTATAGACAAATCTAAGTAGTTTATGCTGTTGTTAACTTCTATTTCTTCGGTGAAAGTGATTTTTTCATGCATGTTGTTTAAGTCTTGTAGTATTTCTTTTCTTTTCTGTTTTCATTTTCATATATTACTAGTACATCATCGACATATCGTGTTATTAGTTTTATGTTGAATTTGTGTATTAGTTCCTCAAAATGTTTATTTTCCAGTTCTTGTAGGAAGATTTCTGCCATTATTCCAGATGTAGGACTCCCCATCGGGATCCCGTCTTCTTGAATAATAGTTCATTGTTAAATTGGAAGTAATTTTGCTTTATTGTTGTTGTTATTAGTTTGTTTAACTGATTGATATAGTTATCTTCAAGTTTACTGTCTGTTAGTTTTTGTTTATTATGTTTGCTGTTTCGTTTATCGGGATATTAGTGTACAAGTTTTTTATGTCGAATGACGTCATTTTAGTATTCCTATTGATTTCTAAATGCTGTAGTTTGTCTGCTAGTTCAAATGAGTTCTTAATTGTGTAACGATTTTCAAGTTTGACATCATTTTTCATTTTCTGAGCGACTAATTTGGAAATTTTATAGTTAGGAGCATTCATGCAATTAACAACTGGTCTTATGGGAATGTTGTCTTTATGGATTTCTGGAAGGGCTTTCATTACTGGTGGTGAGGGAGTATTATTTACCCATTTGGCGTTATTGTATTTGTTATGTTCATTATTGATTGTGTTGGTGATTAGAGGGCACGATTTTAGTGCTTCTTTTATTTGCCTGCTATACTTTCCTGTGGGATCTTTTTCTATTTTTTTGAAATTGTTTTCTTTTATAAATTGCTTGGTTTTATTGATGTATTCTTCCTTTTCCATAATAACTATTGTGTTGCCCTTGTCGGCTTTAGTGTGTATTATATTATTGTTCTTAAATTTTCTTTTTATTTTAGAGATGTTCTTGAGAGTTTGTTTTATCTTTGATGTTTATTGTTGGTGGAGTTTCTTTTATGACTTTAGCTGCTTCGTATCTAATATGATTTTTGTTATTAATGTTAAGTTTGTTTATTGCAATTTCAGTTTCAGTAATTAAATTTTGTTGTGTTTTCTTTTGCGTTGTGTGTAGGGAAATTGAATTTGTATCCCTTTTCTAGCAAGTCGGTTTTCTGTTTGTTGAATTTTATTTTTGTAAGGTTTGTAATTCTTTTGTCTTCAAAATTGTGTGATTTGTTATGTTTAGATATGTGTTGTGTTGCATGACCTTTAATTTAGTTAGCTTCTTGTTCATTGTTTCATATTTATTGCACATGTTATTATTAATGTTTTCGTGAATTTGGTTTTCTATGATTGTCCAACATTTGCCAAATAGTAAGGCGGCTTCTTGTGTGTAGTAGTATAGCTGGTTGTTGATGTTTTGCTTCTTTATGTATAGGAATCTGATTTCGTTTTTTATCCAATTAATTTCAGCCTGTTTTTGTACTTTGGTTGCTGTATTATTTCTGTTTTTTATTTTATTTTAGCGTAGTTAGGTATTATATTGTGTTTTAAGCATTCTTTATTGAAGTGTATGTTCGCGATCGTTTTGTGAAGTTGCGTTTTGAGGTTAGAATACTTGTGTTTAATTCTAGCCTGACTGGCTGCATAATCAACTTTTATAAGATTCATGATGTGTTCCGTTGAGGTTTATTCAAAATTAATATAAAATTATAGAATATTCACCTGAAAGGTCCGTCTCCTCAACTTAATTATCATTTAACTGTAGCGCTTTCGGGACTTGTCCCATCATCGGCAGGATTCAAAACTGGTGTTTCACTGAAGATCTGGTAGAGGGGGTTGCATGTATTTGGTTCGTTTTCGTTTATCAGGCTGTCGTTGTGAGCTGCTTTCATGATTTCCATCTCTTCGAGTACGTTTATCTTCGCTGGATTATTTTCTCTGTGCATTACTGTTAGGTGGTTTTCAATATTTAACATGCGATGGTCCTTCATGGATAACGTGTTTTGCATAGCTTGATTTACCTTCTGCGTGAATGAAGTCTCGAAAATGTTCTTTGAATCTGATGTTAAAACTCCTGTTTGTCCTTCCTATATAAAATTTGTTGCAGTCCTTACATGTCAGTTTATAAACTCCTTTGCTGTTGAAAATGTTTTTTTCTTCAATGTTATTGTTTATTATGTTGTTTAATTTGTTATTGGTTCTGTATGCTATTTTTACGTTTTATCGGCTTTCTTTAGTGCATTGGCTAATTTTGTTGTTTCTTTTCCTGTGTATGTAAGTGTTATCCATGTTTTCTTGTTGTTGTCAGATTCTTTTTCTAGTTTAGTTATGTGTGGTTATGTTGTTTTCTTCCTTTTTTGTTTTTTTACGAGCTTATCTATGAATTCTTCATTATAGCCATTGGTTTTTGCCATATACTTAATGTAGTTGAGTTCTTGGATATAATTGTCTTTGCTTAATGGGAGTTTCAACATTCTTCTGACTAAGCTATTAAATGTACTAATTTTCTGTTGAAAAGGGTGTGTAGAATTTTTGTTTATGGCCAGAGCATTGTTTGGTGGGTTTCCGGTAGATACCGATTTCTAGTTTATTGTTGTGTAGATTTTTGGTTATAGACAAATCTAAGTAGTTTATGCTGTTGTCAACTTCTATTTCTTCGGTGAAAGTGATTTTTTCATGCATGTTGTTTAAGTCTTGTAGTATTTCTTTTTCTTTTCTGTTTTCATTTTCATATATTACTAGTACATCATCGACATATCTTGTTATTAGTTTTATGTTGAATTTGTGTATTGGTTCCTCAAAATGTTTATTTTCCAGTTCTTGTAGGAAGATTTCTGGCCATTATTCCAGATGTAGGACTCCCCATCGGGATCCCGTCTTCTTGAATAAATAGTTCATTGTTAAATTGGAAGTAATTTTGCTTTATTGTTGTTGTTATTAGTTTGTTTAACTGATTGATATAGTTATCTTCAAGTTTACTGTCTGTTAGTTTTTGTTTTATTATGTTTGCTGTTTCGTTTATCGGGATATTAGTGTACAGGTTTTTTATGTCGAATGACGTAATTTAGTATTCCTATTGATTTCTAAATGTGTAGTTTGTCTGCTAGTTCAAATGAGTTCTTAATTGTGTAACGATTTTCAAGTTTGACATCATTTTTCATTTTCTGAGCGACTAATTTGGAAATTTTATAGTTAGGAGCATTCATGCAATTAACAACTGGTCTTATGGGAATGTTGTCTTTATGGATTTTTGGAAGGGCTTTCATTACTGGTGGTGAGGGAGTATTATTTACCCATTTGGCGTTTTTGTATTTGTTATGTTCATTATTGGTTGTGTTGGTGATTAGAGGGCACGATTTTAGTGCTTCTTTTATTTGCCTGCTATACTTTCCTGTGGGATCTTTTTCTATTTTTTTGAAATTGTTTTCTTTTATAAACTGCTTGGTTTTATTGATGTATTCTTCCTTTTCCATAATAACTATTGTGTTGCCCTTGTCGGCTTTTGTGTGTATTATATTATTGTTCTTAAATTTTCTTTTTATTTTAGAGATGTTCTTGAGAGTTTGTTTATCTTTGATGTTTATTGTTGGTGGAGTTTCTTTATGACTTTAGCTGCTTCGTATCTAATATGATTTTGTTATTAATGTTAAGTTTGTTATTGCAATTTCAGTTTCAGTAATTAAATTTTGTTGTGTTCTTTTTGCGTTGTGTGTAGGGAAATTGAATTTGTATCCCTTTTCTAGCAAGTCGGTTTCCTGTTTGTTGAATTTATTTTTGTAAGGTTTGTAATTCTTTTTGTCTTCAAAATTGTGTGATTTGTTATGTTTTAGATATGTGTTGTGTTGCATGACCTTTAATTTAGTTAGCTTCCTTGTTCATTGTTTCATATTTATTGCACATGTTTTATTAATGTTTTCGTGAATTTGGTTTTCTATGATTGTCCAACATTTGCCAAATAGTAAGGCGGCTTCTTGTGTGTAGTAGTATAGCTGGTTGTTGATGTTTTGCTTCTTTATGTATAGGAATCTGATTTCGTTTTTATCCAATAATTTCAGCCTGTTTTTGTACTTTGGTTGCTGTATTATTTCTGTTTTTTATTTTTATTTTTAGCGTAGTTAGGTATTATATTGTGTTTTAAGCATTCTTTATTGAAGTGTATGTTCGCGATCGTTTTGTGAAGTTGCGTTTTGAGGTTAGAATACTTGTGTTAATTCTAGCCTGACTGGCTGCATAATCAACTTTTATAAGATTCATGATGTGTTCCGTTGAGGTTATTCAAAATTAATATAAAATTATAGAATATTCACCTGAAAGGTCCGTCTCCTCAACTTAATTATCATTTAACTGTAGCGCTTTCGGGACTTGTCCCATCATCGGCAGGATTCAAAACTGGTGTTTCACTGAAGATCTAGTAGAGGGGGTTGCATGTATTTGGTTCGTTTTCGTTTATCAGGCTGTCGTTGTGAGCTGCTTTCATGATTTCCATCTCTTCGAGTACGTTTATCTTCGCTGGATTATTTTCTCTGTGCATTATTGTTAGGGTGTTTTCAATATTTAACATGTGATGTCCTTCATGGATAACGTGTTTTGCATAGCTTGATTACCTTCTGCGTGAATGAAGTCTCGAAAATGTTCTTTGAATCTGATGTTAAAACTCCTGTTTGTCCTTCCTATATAAAATGTGTTGCAGTCCTTACATGTCAGTTTATAAACTCCTTTGCTGTTGAAAATGTTATTTTCTTCAATGTTATTGTTTATTATGTTGTTTAATTTGTTATTGGTTCTGTATGCTATGCCAATGCACTAAAGAAAGCCGATAAAAACGTAAAAATAGCATACAGAACCAATAACAAATTAAACAACATAATAAACAATAACATTGAAGAAAATAACATTTTCAACAGCAAAGGAGTTTATAAACTGACATGTAAGGACTGCAACAAATTTTATATAGGAAGGACAAACAGGAGTTTTAACATCAGATTCAAAGAACATTTTCGAGACTTCATTCACGCAGAAGGTAAATCAAGCTATGCAAACACGTTATCCATGAAGGACATCGCATGTTAAATATTGAAAACACCCTAACAGTAATGCACAGAGAAAATAATCCAGCGAAGATAAACGTACTCGAAGAGATGGAAATCATGAAAGCAGCTCACAACGACAGCCTGATAAACGAAAACGAACCAAATACATGCAACCCCCTCTACCAGATCTTCAGTGAAACACCAGTTTTGAATCCTGCCGATGATGGGACAAGTCCCGAAAGCGCTACAGTTAAATGATAATTAAGTTGAGGAGACGGACCTTTCAGGTGAATATTCTATAATTTTATATTAATTTTGAATAAAACCTCAACGGAACACATCATGAATCTTATAAAAGTTGATTATGCAGCCAGTCAGGCTAGAATTAAACACAAGTATTCTAACCTCAAAACGCAACTTCACAAAACGATCGCGAACATACACTTCAATAAAGAATGCTTAAAACACAATATAATACCTAACTACGCTAAAATAAAAATAAAAAACAGAAATAATACAGCAACCAAAGTACAAAAAAACAGGCTGAAATTAATTGGATAAAAAACGAAATCAGATTCCTATACATAAAGAAGCAAAACATCAACAACCAGCTATACTACTACACACAAGAAGCCGCCTTACTATTTGGCAAATGTTGGACAATCATAGAAAACCAAATTCACGAAAACATTAATAATAACATGTGCAATAAATATGAAACAATGAACAAGAAGCTAACTAAATAAAGGTCATGCAACACAACACATATCTAAAACATAACAAATCACACAATTTTGAAGACAAAAGAATTACAAACCTTACAAAAATAAAATTCAACAAACAGGAAACCGACTTGCTAGAAAAGGGATACAAATTCAATTTCCCTACACACAACGCAAAAAGAACACAACAAAATTTAATTACTGAAACTGAAATTGCAATAAACAAACTTAACATTAATAACAAAAATCATATTAGATACGAAGCAGCTAAAGTCATAAAAGAAACTCCACCAACAAAAACATCAAAGATAAACAAACTCTCAAGAACATCTCTAAAATAAAAAGAAAATTTAAGAACAATAATATAATACACACAAAAGCCGACAAGGGCAACACAATAGTTATTATGGAAAAGGAAGAATTACATCAATAAAACCAAGCAGTTTAAAAAAGAAAACAATTTCAAAAAAATAGAAAAAGATCCCACAGGAAGTATAGCAGGCAAATAAAAGAAGCACTAAAATCGTGCCCTCTAATCACCAACACAACCAATAATGAACATAACAAATACAAAAACGCCAAATGGGTAAATAATACTCCCTCACCACCAGTAATGAAAGCCCTTCCAAAAATCCATAAAGACAACATTCCCATAAGACCAGTTGTTAATTGCATGAATGCTCCTAACTATAAAATTTCCAAATTAGTCGCTCAGAAAATGAAAAATGATGTCAAACTTGAAAATCGTTACACAATTAAGAACTCATTTGAACTAGCAGACAAACTACAGCATTTAGAAATCAATAGGAATACTAAAATGACGTCATTCGACATAAAAAACCTGTACACTAATATCCCGATAAACGAAACAGCAAACATAATAAAACAAAAACTAACAGACAGTAAACTTGAAGATAACTATATCAATCAGTTAAACAAACTAATAACAACAACAATAAAGCAAAATTACTTCCAATTTAACAATGAACTATTTATTCAAGAAGACGGGATCCCGATGGGAGTCCTACATCTGGAATAATGGCAGAAATCATCCTACAAGAACTGGAAAATAAACATTTTGAGGAACCAATACACAAATTCAACATAAAACTAATAACACGATATGTCGATGATGTACTAGTAATATATGAAAATGAAAACAGAAAAGAAAAAGAAATACTACAAGACTTAAACAACATGCATGAAAAAATCACTTTCACCGAAGAAATAGAAGTTGACAACAGCATAAACTACTTAGATTTGTCTATAACCAAAAATCTACACAACAATAAACTAGAAATCGGTATCTACCGGAAACCCACAAACAATGCTCTGGCCATAAACAAAAATTCTACACACCCTTTTCAACAGAAAATTAGTACATTTAATAGCTTAGTCAGAAGAATGTTGAAACTCCCATTAAGCAAAGACAATTATATCCAAGAACTCAACTACATTAAGTATATGGCAAAAACCAATGGCTATAATGAAGAATTCATAGATAAGCTCGTAAAAAAACAAAAAAGGAAGAACAACATAACCAACATAACTAAACTAGAAAAAGAATCTGACAACAACAAGAAAACATGGATAACACTTACATACACAGGAAAAGAAACAATAAAATTAGCCAATGCACTAAAGAAAGCCGATAAAAACGTAAAAATAGCATACAGAACCAATAACAAATTAAACAACATAATAAACAATAACATTGAAGAAAATAACATTTTCAACAGCAAAGGAGTTTATAAACTGACATGTAAGGACTGCAACAAATTTTATATAGGAAGGACAAACAGGAGTTTTAACATCAGATTCAAAGAACATTTTCGAGACTTCATTCACGCAGAAGGTAAATCAAGCTATGCAAAACACGTTATCCATGAAGGACATCGCATGTTAAATATTGAAAACACCCTAACAGTAATGCACAGAGAAAATAATCCAGCGAAGATAAACGTACTCGAAGAGATGGAAATCATGAAAGCAGCTCACAACGACAGCCTGATAAACGAAAACGAACCAAATACATGCAACCCCCTCTACCAGATCTTCAGTGAAACACCAGTTTTGAATCCTGCCGATGATGGGACAAGTCCCGAAAGCGCTACAGTTAAATGATAATTAAGTTGAGGAGACGGACCTTTCAGGTGAATATTCTATAATTTTATATTAATTTTGAATAAACCTCAACGGAACACATCATGAATCTTATAAAAGTTGATTATTTAAATGTGGCAAACCGCACTGAAAACAAAATCACGCATGACTGTTTTTATTGGGTTTATTGTGTAATTTGACACACATTTAAGTTACTACTCGTTCGTTTTCTTCTGTTTCATTAATAATACTAAATAAATCGAACCAGTTTATGCAGCCTATAGAATACATTGTCAATTAATGGATTAGAATCAAACGAAAATGTTATAAATAAATGTAGAAAATATTCATCGCGATCATCTTTGTTTGCTTAACGTTACAGTTAGCATTTCTAAAATTTGTGTACAATTTCTGAATTGTGTATTTTGACCTGGAATTGCACTGAGTTTGTTTGAAGATTCTAGAAAAGATTAAATAATTCGACTATTTTCACATCAACCTCAGTCACCAAAGCAAAGCAGTAAACAGTTTACCAATAAAATAATATATAAAGTATGTGGACGCTTGATTTTTTCCATACGTAACAACCGTCCAATTAGAAAGGAGAGTAACAAAGTCAACAGAATTACAGCCATTAGTTTCATATAGTCCACCGCTGTGGCCACGCAGCGGGCCCGGGTTCGATCCCAGGTCGGGGCAGTTTTTCTGGGTGAGGTTTTTATCGGGGTATTTCCTCACCTGTAAGACAAATGTCAGAAAAACGTTAAAGCCCAAACGGTCCCCGAAATCATATGGCCATCATCATCAACCTTATCATCATGATCATAATCACCACCCTTCACCGTTGTGTAAAGCAACGGGAAGCTACAACACCTACAATTCCCTAGTAAAGCTGCAAGCATAGCATGAAAATACTATGATTGCAGTGAAGGACCTGCCCTCGGGCAGATTTACTATGAATGGAGTTTCATTTTTTACAAGAATAGCCAGGCCTATAATTCAATACTGTTAATAAGCTGATACAGATGAAATAGCATTATTAGATAATAGCAAGGAGGTACTACGTGAAGGCCAACACGCACACTCTATTGAGTAATACTTAGAAATTGGGAATGAAAATAAACATCAATAAAACCAAATATATGTTCACACACAGAAGTACGGTATATAATGGAAATGGACAGTTAATGACAATTGTAGGAAATTTTGAATTCAAATACTATCAATAATAAGTACAAACAGGAATGAGGTGTACAAAAATATTTAAAATAGGCTCAATTCTGGAAATGCAGATTATTATGCATTACAGAGACACACGTCATCCCAACTTCCGTCGTAAAATGTTAAACTCAAAATACATAAAACTGTTATTCTTCCAGTTATGTTACATGGGTGCGAAATATTGGCTCTTACTCTAAGGGAAGAAAAAATTATTACGAGTATTTGAGAATAAAGTCCTCAACAAATTTGAACCAAAGAGAGATAAGTGCACAGCCGAATGGAAAAGATAACTTAACAATGAGCTACATGATCTTTATAGGAAATCAGCTATAATAAGAACACTTAAGTCTCGTAGACTTTGGGGTTATGGGCACAAAATAGGAATACGAGAGGGGCATGAAAACTTATTGAAGGATAACCAGAAGGAAAGCACCCAGTAGCTAGGCCAGATTGAGGTGGGAGAATAACATTAATCATGATTTGAGGAAAGTAGATTATACAGAAGATGTTTGGAAAACACTATCTCAGGATAGAGATATATGGTGAGTTTATGCCCGCGCCGCCGTAAACCTAAGGTTTCGGTAGTGTCAGTGAATTAGTCACTTAGTTATAAACAAATTTTAAAATGAGTAAATATCTTACATAACACTAGTTAACAGCCATTTTGCGTCTGGGATGTGATATATCAACTATTATGAATTTTGGTGTGTAGAATCATAATCTACCTTTCACAATGTTCTAGAACGTAACATTTTTGAGTTTTTAAGGATTTTTTATTTTTGGTTTTCAGTATTTCGCTTTTTTCTGTTCTTCTATTTTGATCTTTATTTTTTTAATACTGCTGCTTTTTTACCTATAATAATAATAATAATAATAATAATAATAATAATAATAATAATAATAATAATAATAATAATAATAATAACAATAATAATAATATTAGCTTTATTTTATTTGACAGAGTTATGGCCGTAAGACCTTGCTGCCACTCAACCAGGTTTTAAAAAGTACAAAAAACGTAGTCTTAATTCTAAATTACAATAAACATAAACGATTACATGTTATAAATACAATACAATTATTATTTATAATGCATTTTCATTTACTCTAGAGATAACTAATAAAATATAATATGTACAATATATATAAAAACTAAAAAAAATATTAATGGCATAGTATTAATTTAAATAAATAGAGAAACATTAATTATTAGACTGCGGTAACTGTATAAGTGTGACTTAAAAGTTCCGTGACACCAAGAACCACTATACAGTCAAGGATATGGCCTATAGGGAAATTATGTGTTCCTGGAAACAAAAATGTGAAAAATACTCTATTGGCTGAGACTGATAAAAATAATTTTGCCTACACCTCATGTCAAGAATTTTGTAGAACCTCTGAATAAAGGAGTTAGGGATTCAATCATTTAAAAGAAAAGTTTTCTAAATTAAGAGAGGCAAAGCTGAAAGAGGGTATATTTGCTGGACCACAAATATGAAAATTGTTAAAAGATCCAACCTTTGATACAACTCATCAGATATCCAATTAGCTGCTTGATCTTCTTTTAAAGCAATTGTGAAGGTCTTTTTGGGTAACAGAAATGACGAAAACTATGTTTCCATCGTGAATGATCTGTTGGACAGCTTTAAGAATATGGGGTGTAGAATGTCGCGTAAAATTCACTTTTTACATTCCCACATTTATTTCTTGTCCGAAAATTTAGGAGCAGTAAGCGATGAGCAGGGTTACCGCTTTCACCAAGACATTCTTACGATGGAACACCGTTACGAAGGTCATTGGAACCCTTCGATGATGGGCGACTACTGTTGGGGTCTTGTTAGGGAGAGTGATAAAATGGCATACAAAAGAAGACCTCCATTGTCGTATTTTTTCAAATACCAAAGACGATTAAAGTTGAAAATAAGTTATGAACTAATTTAGATCTTTTATTGGCATCATGCCCATAAATACATACAAAATAGTATTGATTTGAAAAGTTCTGAATCCGTAAATTTGTTTTTCTTAAATGTGTCAATTTTCGCCATTGCCGTTTTTTGATTCTACTGTGTATGTAGGAAATGTGACGTGATAGAGAAAAACTTATTTTACCAGTGTATTCAGCACCCCAAATTTAGATAAATCTACCCATTTAGAAACCAGATTCAAAAAAAAAAGTTTAAATTGTTGACTAGTGTAATTAGTGTCATGTGAATGAATATAATCCTAAAAGAACATCTGTACAAAACACAAAACAAATCAGTAAACATGATACGGATATCAACTTCAAGTAATCAATCTATCATTTTACACGAATAAATCTGGAAAAAAAATAATGAAGAGAGTAAATAAGTTCAGTTCTTTGAAACTTCTGAGATTCTAAGATGGATGTTAAGTAAGCAGCAACTTTCCATAAAGTCAACAACATTAAGAAGTTTGTTCGAAATATCTTTAACTCAGTCGTAATTTCAGCGTTATCAGCAGCCCATCTTATTTCTTTAAATTGCAGATATGGATATATCTTATTAAACTCTCGTAAATTGTAAGACAATACAATCTATATTGTACCGGTGCTCAAAAAATTACAGCGATGTATTTTTCAATAATACTACCATAACAAAATAACACTAGAACGGAAATATAAACATAATTTAGTTGCATTTTTATTACATGCATTAGACCTTTTATAACAAATTAACTAAACGTATTTTCGACATAACTCTTTAACGCTTTTCGGGCCGTGGGAAGCCAAACTTTTACTGAATATTTCTCTAATTACGTTCGCTGGCGCTATTAATTGCAATTGTGTTTTCTGATTGGATGTTTTATTTTGTAAACTAGGCGGCACCATAGTCAGTGATCCGAGGGATGCTGCCAGTGGTTGTGTAACGTTGTTTGTTTGTGTATAGATAATGTTTCTTTCTAACCCAAGAAGAAGTAAAATACCATGAATTGAGGATGAACATAGAGTTAACAACAAGACGAAGGAGTAACAGTACATTTTGTGAGAATAATAATCGTGTGTTATGCCTTATTTGCAACCAATCGTTAACCGTAACTCATGAGTAAATCTCAAGAAGTCATTTCCAAACTTTGCATGCAGGGAAGTATGAATCGATGCAAGCGAAACTTCGATAGAACATTTAAAACTGATTTAAGATTTCAACAAAATACATTTTAGAGAGTTAATAAAATGAAAACGAATTATATGAAGGCAAGCTACATTTTATCAACAATGATTGCAGAAAATTCTTAGTACTTCACTAACAGTTATTTATAAAATAATGTTTAACCCTCAAATTCGTAATGTATCCTTCCGGATACAACAATTGGTTCAATTAATTTAATATTTTAAATAAATCAGAAGAAAACAAACAAAAAGAAACCACGTAAATACGTGTCTAATTATGCAATATACCTAATAATAACAGTTACACAAGATTCCGTTTTCACTGCGGTCCGCCACATTCAAATAACTAATAGAAGAAATTTGTATTTTGCGAATTTAAGAGTTAAGCAAAGCAGCAGATTATAACAGCCCTGATAATGTGAATGCAGTTAAAGAAACCAGACACATTTATAAGTAGAAATGATAAACAAGCTGCAGATAGAAAGAGAAAAGTTCATATAAAGTGGCAAGATTCCTCTACTTTTCACTTGTAGTTTGCGAAAGGGTAAACATAACTGATGTTGCTCAGCTAGTCTATTTATTCGCGGCGCAGATGAGAACCTTAAGAGCACCCAGTATTTGTTTGGGTTTAAAAAAATCGATATTTTGCTTCACAAAATCCACGAATATCTTTTTTTATCGATGAGTAATATTATTTTGTCGATTTTGGACATTTAAACTCATAAAAATTGATTTTTAAAAATGACGTCTATGTATTCTGCTAATGAGCACATTTTTTTTGTTTTTTACATTTTCCCCTAACTTGTATTTTTTCATATTTTGGTACACTTTTCTCTGAAACTATGAAATATAGTAGAATAATTTTTGACATGGATATGTAGTTTAAAGAGTTCCATAATAATAAGGTAAATTTATCTTTGCGCTATTGACAGTGTTTGAAATTTTTTAAAAAATAACAAAAAGTTGTAAGTTTTTTTTTACTTTTTTAAAAATAAATCACAGTCCATATTTGAACACAAGCAAACATTTTATTGTCAAATGAACTGGTATCATGGCAGCTGCTGCCGTCTTCCGGAAACCAAATGCCATTCCTCTCTGTCCATCCATTGATCTTCCTCCATTCCTCTAATATTCATAGCTGCTTGTACCCCTTCTATCCAAGTGTTCTTCGGTCTTCCTCCATTCCTTCTTTCCATTGGAATCCATTCCAAAACAATTTTTGGCAATCTTTGCTCTGGCATTCTTTTAACATGGCCATACCACTGTAATCTTTTATTTTCTGTAATGGCTATGATGTCCGGCTCCTCTTGTACACCCATAATTTCCCTTATTTCTTTATTTCATATTCTATCCATTCTAGATTTTCCAGCTGATCTTCTTAAAACATCCATTTCTGTACTTAAAATTATTTTCACTTACCTGGTAGGAATTTGCCAGACTTAGCACCATATGTTAAAATACTATGAACTGAACAATAACATATTAAATTTTGGAAACAATTGGATGAGTATGTTTGAGAAAATTCTGCCAACATAATACTTTTAAGAAGTTGGATGTTTTATTTTCTTTTTTTTATATTTTAAATTACTCATGAAGAAATATGTCTATAAAGGTAACCAGAGTGATATTATGTTCACGAAGACTTGTTTAATTAGTGACATAATGCTCATACACATAACGTAATAATAAGCTGAAAAAATGATGTTTGTGTGTTGCATATTTTAAACCAAATTGCAAGGAAATTAGTACCGGATGTCCTTAATATAGACTCGGTAGTTCTCCAATTAATTAATACCAATGCATTGGTATTGAGAAAGAATTTTAACTAAATTAAAATAATATTTCAAAAGTATAGTTTATATTGGTCAAAGCATGCTTGGTTGTACATAGTGCACCTGTCGTGGTGCATCCGCCTTGGCCAGTGTTAAAAAAGGTGGTTTGAAAAGTAAATGAAATTCGAGTATTAAAATTATTAAAGAAGTATTAGTTGTTCCATTTGTACAAATCGATTGCATAATTTGTTTCGAGGTGCCCTTCGTGGCAATAATTTAAATGTAAATAATACTGCGAAGTGTGTAGTAATATATTAACTATATTCGATCCAACACCTACATTTCTCACAGATATTGACCATGAGGATAGTGATATTATGTACCATTTTCAAATAAGGTGACACAGATTGTTATGAGTATAGAAACGGGTTTGTGATATAAGATATGAAATAAACTTTTTGTTTGAATATAAAAATCAAGATATCTCAATCTTAGATTATTCCAAATTGTTACCTAAACTGGCATTTAGTGCAGATACGTGTATAACTGTCTACCAAAAGATTTTAATATTAAACAACAATGCCAAAATAGGCTGATCGCTGATATGATTGAAAGTGTATGTGCATATATGAGGACACTACAGCTTTGGGTACTTCAACTGGAAGTGGCAAATATTACACATTTTCTCACTTTAAAATGTGCAAATCAGTGAAGAAGAGGAAATCAACATCGCTGAGCTATATTAAAATATTACCACATTGAATAAGGACGTCACCCAACGATTTGATTGTTTCAAGAATATGGAAACTATTTGAAATAAATTCATGTCACCATTTTCCTGCAGTGTTAATGATGCATCGAAAGATCGAAATATCTTTTTAACTTGAATTAATATACTTCAGTGTGATTACCTGGTAAAGTAAACATTCCGCAGCCGACGTGATGTAGAATGCTACCAGTTCGTTTCAATTCACAAATATTATAACATGAAAAACCAAGTTTCATGGGCTTTGTCTTTGTTCGGAACAACATATCGCGTGAGCAATTATTCTCAAGAATTAACCTATAGAAAATATCTGGAAAGGATGAAGCTTGTTGAAGTTCGTTTGTTTTATGTTTTAAAAATGGCGCGTTCGGAAGACTAATGTTAATTATCTGGTCTCACAAAAGCGTGCCGAAGTGTCTGGTAAATAAAGTAACGTGTTGTACGTATGTCTGTTCCGAAAACTTAAATACGAGTTCAATGCTTTAGCAATAATATTTTAGATTGTTCAATGCAATATATTATAATACTTTGTTAATCATATATTTTGTTAGCCTTGGCGCAGAGCTACGGGACTTGCGCTGGTTCGAGTCTCCATGGGGGAAGAAATTTTCTCATGGTATTTCGGCCAGTATGGGACCGGTGCCCACCCAGCATCGTGAGGCAATTGGGTAGCTACAATAAGTAGCGGCTCCAGGTTGAGGAACCAGCTATAACGGCTGGGGGACTCGACATGCTAACCACATGTCACCCCTACACTGGCTGTTGATCATCTACCTCTGTGATTGACACACGTGGATGTGAAGGGCCAGCAGCCGCTGGTAAAAGGGCAACCGCTGAAAAGTGGAAAGACCCTCAATCGGATATATTTTGTTACTATTAAATATAAACTACGTGTTAATTTAAATATTAAGCTAATAAACGATTGAGTGAAAGTACTAACATCGTGGAAAATGGTAATGATTTTATTTTTTTAAACTTTTTAATAATTATTCGCGAGTCCCTACAAACATTCTACAAATCTTGAAGTGGCCAATGAACGGTTCTGAGTTTGAGAACGCAGTATTACAACTAACCTATACTTTTAAGTAAAATAAAAAAACTGGCCAAATATTAATTAAAATAGCGTTTAATTTTATAACCAACAAATTTGTTCTATCGAGAAAGAGGTTATTTCCCGCGCGGTTATACTCTCGCCATATATCTCTATCATCAGCCAATTTTTCTGATCATTCCCTATATAATTCATGTGCCACAAATCATTCTTAAAATTATTCTCCCGCCTCATTCTTTTCCTATCTAGGCCTATAAGTAGCTTGATCTCTGGTTTTCCAGCAAATTTTCATATCTCTTTTCCATTCTCCATTTATATCATACGTTCCGTCGCCATCGCGTAGTCAGTCGGTAGAGTCCCTACCTTCCACTCCGACGACCTGCGTTCGATTCCCGGCGGGCTAAGGGATTTTTTTAACAAATCTCAACCTTGGGACTGGGCGTGTGTCGTGTCCTGGTTGTACTCATTTGGTTTAATTCCTCTGAAAAATATATCATAGGTCCTTGTCATCACATTCTGAGAGATCTAACTTTTCTTATTAAATGTGGTTTTCCATTCAGTTCATTAAGTGATTTTCTCCATTCTCCTAGTCTAAATTTCTTTCTTGTTCTTCATATTCAAATAACCTAAAACGTTCTCATCTCTTAAAGTAAGAGTTCATATTTGGTACCCATATAGAATGTAAATTATTCTTCTTCATCACTTCCTGGTTTAGGCAACAGTTGCCTGTTCCGGAATGTTCAGTTTAAAATATTTTTACTATAACAGTTAAATCAGTATAAGCAACTTATGTTCTACATTTCTATAATGTAATAAGTCAGTCGGCCGTCTGCTTAACTTGACGCAACACCCAGCCTTCACAATCAAGCAAACCAAGTGTTCCACTCCCAGCTAACACCACAGGTAAGGCAGACGACATTGCCCTAAACAGACGGATCGGGTAATAAGTTGCGAACATTACTTATAACTATTTTAGTTAACATGTTTTTTGAACACGTTGGAATGGTTAGAGTCCCTTTAATGCATAATGACATATGTTTCGATAGTTGAGCCAGTGTTTAATTTTATTTAGAACCATATCCCTGTTTCTGACTATCTTTCCTAGGTATATTAATTCAAAAACTTCTTCAAAATTAATTTCTTATTAATTGTTCATTTTCAAGTAATAATGAATTGTACGTATGAACAAATATTTAGTTTAAATTATATATCACATCAGTCACAGTCCCTTAGTGTTATATAATACAATATGTAACCCTATTTCTTCACTATTGTCTGATAGTACTGTATCATCATCATATACAAATAATTGATTAATACCCTTGACTTGAACCGTCATATTTATCCTACAGATATTAAATTCTATCCCTAGTAGAAAATTTAATACTAGGAAAGATAGTACATCTCCTTGCGATTAAAAAAAAAGAAAGATAATCTGAAAACTGTGTGCTTACCCGCACCTTCCTCATTGCGTCATTTAGATGCATAATAATGTCTATTTTGTGGATTTATTCGTTATTTTAAAAGGTAATTAGATACCTGCTCCCACATTGTCATAAATCGATATTCAATCTCAATAACTTTCTGTTCCCATTCTCCCTCTTCTAATCATTTCTCCTGCTTTCACTATTAGATCGATTCATTTTTTCTAAGTGTCTATAAGTTTGCTTCTTCGAGCGAATTCTAAGGGAATATAACTATTGATGTTGTTCTGATGAAAAGAGGTTTCGCAAGGTTTTACAAATATTCTTCGATCCCACTAATTAAAAACCAATATATGTTTATATATTCCAATTAAGGAACGTAGCATCTACTTCGTTAATCAGGAAAATTGTACCATTAGAAGTGCGCTCTGCATACCGAAATTTTATATTTTCGCAACGAAACTCATTAATTTCAACTGAAATAAAAATTCAAACATATAATAAAAAAGTCAGTGAAATCTGTATCTTAGAAGTGAAGATTTACGTACCTGCAAGTCTTAATTTAAGAATGACTTAAGCGCCCTCCATGTTTGATTTTTATTTTTATTTATTTGCATTGAAAACTTTTGGAACATTTGACTACGAAAATTAAGATCGAACTCGTTAATTAGGAGAATCTACTCATAAATGTGACTTTCTGAGGAATTCTCTTAGTTTACGCAGCTTCTGCTTGAAGCACTTTTCCTTTCTCTTCTTGGATGAGTTATGTTTTCATGCTCTTAGTTTGCCCAATGATTTGACGTTGCCATACCATCATCTACCTTTTAACAGTAGTAATAATACATGAAGCTAATTATCACGTTGTGACGCACAACTATTTGAAAATAATAGGGTCTAGAGGTATGTTCAGTTCATTTTTTTTTTTTTTGCAGGATGAACTTCGACAGGGAAGAAACTATAAAGTGAATGAGCACATTGAACATGCGGCGCTATGGGACTATATGATGAGCTATGTGAAAGTCATTAAATATTCCTTAAGTTGAGAAGCGTGTCAGAAGAAGGTACCGCATGTCCATTTGTCTAACCACATATTTTATTAAAATTGGTTGTTGAGTATGCATGCAGTGTTTCATCTCTCTCCACTAATTATTACTTATTTAAGGTTCAGTAGGCCTAGCATGGAAGAATTTTCTTCCATTTAAGTATTTATAGTGACTATTTAACTCATGCCCCCAAATGGGAGTCAATGACAAATCATGTTTCAATGATTTCTGTTTTACAACCAATCAGAGTCGTGTTTTTCACGAAATATTTATCAGTGTTATAATTACCATATTAAAGAAAGCTCCTCCTTTTTAATATTCTGAACAGGTCTGACCATTATTTTGCAGTTTCTGAGCCCATAAGAAATACGGCTACCAGATTGTATATATAGTGCATGAATGTCAACACATTCCACATGCGGGAGTTAATATAAAAACATTTGTAGCAATTTATTATACCACCAAAAAAAGAAACCACTGTTTGCACTTTCTTAAATGTATTTTTTCCTAGGTAAAAATCCTGAAAAATATAATTGTCATATTTACATCATACGACATCAGAAATGAATTAATATACAGTTTGATGTGTTTCATTATTTCTCCACTAGAGAACATTCTTACAATATTGCGTTTCTTTGGCAATAAATAGTATGATCTGGTTTCAATGATAAACAAAAGAAGCAGATGAAGCGTACCTATCGTTTCTCATTTGTTTTCAAACATCGCCGTTTACATTAAATATATAAATATTTTAAAATAACTATAGTTAAATAATGATTTGTGAGTAAACAGCTTAATTTTATTCGTTAAATAGTCCTAACAAATGCCACTCTTGATTTCCAAATTCTCTAGATAAATTCACTCCTCACTTCGTGAGTCGTGAATTTATCGATAATTTGGAAATCACTCGTGGCATTACTTATGAAGAATATCTTCTTCCCCAGAGATTAAATTGTGTCATTTATAAGACTTTTTTAGCGAATATCCTACCTAGATTGCTAGAAGTTCCTGTTCAAATCAGGATCCTCCCCATTTCTGCCGGAATGTGCGAACTTATTTGGATGAAGTGCATCCTTGTAGCTGGATATAGAATGAGGTAGTTCATCTGAAGTGTGGCTACCTCGTTCACCGAAAATCTCTGCTGGTAACTCCTCTGAAAGGTGGCACGAGGATTTTCAAAATCTGACACATGACTGTTCTTTGAATCCACAACCAGCCCTTCTGTATTAAATATTGCCTCATCGATGAATAATACCAAGGAAAAGAAGTGCGGTGGCTTCAGCAAAGCCCAATTACAAAATTGTACCCGCTGAGAGAAGTGTACTGACTGTAAGACTTGTACTTTTTTGCAGATGAAAGAGATAGAACTGGTCTTCGTGCAGGACTTCATATACACTTCGATGGTTCGTGCCCATTACATGTGGAAGAGCACGCGTACTAGTAGAAGGATCATCTTCCACCCTATGAAAAATATTCTATTCGAACTCTACATTGCGGGACGTACGTTTTTCACCGGCGGCTACTCTGCTACCTTCAACTCCTCATGCTCCCGCAAACGCCTATCAACAGACTCGAAGGTTATTCGTTGAGGATGGTATCTTTTTCGATACCGCTCCGCGTACGTGGCAGCAGCTTTTGCACCATTGCCATGTGCTGCACCATAACGCAGATGCATTTCGGCAAGTTCAGCATAACTGTAAAGATGTTCCATGATGCTGTCATGTATGCGACTGATACTGAAGTAACTTCTAATCAGATGTTAATGTAATAACCAATAAGAAAGTAGGTATTTTGCGTATGCCTATACTGAATAACGTTCCGTGTCAACATACACACCCAGGGAAAGAAACATGTAAAGAAAGAAAAACAAGTGACCTGCCGCGTGATTTGAAACACCAGTGTTCAAATCCGTTGCTCTAACCATTAATCCACACGTTAACATCACAGATTTTGCGTGTTTAACTCTGAGGTAAGACTCTCATTGCACCGATTCTACTTTAACTAGTGCAGTGGCGTGCAATCATGTTATAAGTTCATTTTTAAGGAATTTGATAACCCTACATTTCATAAACGTTGTTGATGAATTATTAGCAATCAGGATCTCGGAATTAATACTAAGATCAGAAGTTATTGCAGTATAATTTTCTCTCCTACTTTTCTCTGCTGTTGATTTATCTGTATTAATTGTCGATTATTTTGATTCCCTGTAACTTGTCCATTTTACCCTTGTTGACCATTGATCCACTATCTCAAATGACTTGTAAAATACCCCTCTGTAAGCAGTTAAATTTGTGAGGTATAATTCATATATACCCTGTATATACTATATATATATATAGACACACACATAAATAACGTGAATATTATTTTTAAATATTAGTCATATCCGCCCACCAGTAGTTAGGTTTCACAGCAAATATTTGATTCAAAATTCCTTTTAATTTTCACAATATTTGTTTTCTTCCAACATAACATGAAACGTGCGTTTTAATTACGATAATAAAGCTACATTCCATAAAATAGTAAAATCAGACCGTAAATTCGTATTCTGTGAGACATTTGGTTACAATGCGTGTTCAAGCGTGAAGAACATTTTGTTACTTAAATATCTCTAATTTATTAACTTATATTTTCCTCGTGATATTCACCCTTATTAGTATCCTGTAATTCAACCTCACAGTACACTCGTACAAATTAATGAGCTTCTCCGAATCAGTAATTAGCAAAATATCAATTAGTATGAATTTAGAAAAAATGGTATAGGGCAAAAAGAAACAAAGGACGTTCACCCAGACACGAGGAGCAGATTTTTAATCCTTATCCAGCAGGAAACCGAATCGTGTTGCCAGGATTGACAATGGGACTATACTGACACCGCCAACGGGTAAAATGTGGTGTATCAATATTTAAAAATTATGTTCTATCGAATGTAATGTGCCATTCTTTTCATTTATCATTTTTAATTATTATATCTGTAATGTTTATCAGCGTGTTCTTCAGTTTCTTTGTCACAGCTATTTCCACAATAAGCTTCGTTCTGTTTGACTTAATACCTCCGGAGGAGTTTAAACTCAAAACTAATATATTTCTTATATTTACAACAATAGAAAATGAATTAAAATACAATTTTGAAAGTCTATCACGCAGGATCTACATAACCATATGAAATGCTCAGCAACCGGAGTTTATGATCCTATGTTTCGTTTGGAGAATGTATTTTTATTTCATATATTATATTGTGTGTATTCCGTTTCGTATTGAAGAAACAGAAATTTCAGTCGTAAGATTAAACAAAATTATGGTTTGAGGTTAACCTTCTCCCCTAACAGTCCGATTTTGCTGGTTTACGTAATAACTCTTTTCTAGAATTAAATCGTATTAATATAATACATATTCGGGAAACGAATAGGAATTATAGGACTGTATTCAACTATATGTAGCTTTAAAAAGGCATATAATTTAATTAAGAGGGAGAAGTTGTATATCCTGCTGAACTTGATCCTAACACCTGAGGCATTAATGGAATATGTCTAACTGGCAGAAATAGTAGGATGCGGGTAGGCAAACAGTTTTTAGGTGCTTTTGAAATTCACAATGGGTTAAAACAAGGAGATGAACTATTTCCTCTACTACTCAGTTTTGTACTAGAGCATGCTATCAAATAGTTAGAAGATAAAGAGGACAACTCAATGGCTTTTATTAACTGTTGGCACAAGATGATGATTAACTTTTATTAGAACTTGGTGAGGAAACATTAAGAGTTAACTCACACATATATTAAATAACACTAAGAAACTAGGGCTCCAAGTTAATATCAATGAAATTAAATACATGACCACACTTAGAGTTTTATGTGGAAACGGACAGTTAAGTTTGTTGACAGCGATGGGCAAGACAAACAGAACGAATGAGGAATGAAAGAAGAGCATGGAAAACCTTTCTCCTTGTAGAAAAACCGGAAAGAAAACACCTAGTAAGTAGACTAAATATGAGGTGGACGAATAGCCTAAAATTAATCACGATTTGAGGAAAGTTAATTATATTGGGAATGAGTGGATAAACATTAGTTCAGGATAGAGATTTATGGAGAACTTACTTCAATACGGCCAAGATCTCCATGTTCGATACTGCTAGATGGTTTGTTTGTTAGTTGTACTATGTATCATAACTAGAAAACAAATATTGTGGCCGCTAGAACATTAAAACCAAACTCGATGCTACGTCTCTTATTAGAATTTTATATGCAAAGTTTCGTTACAAAAATACGGTAAGTAATTACAACTTACAGTTAACCTCAACTCCTAATGGTTCGATCTCGCTGATTTTCGAAGAAACCCTTTCTCGTATTATTCCAATTCCACGTACCGAGTGTGATTTTGTGTACTTGTAAGCCCATGTTTCCCTTAACAGAGGTTTAGGAGCGCTTGCTCTATAGGGAAGAATTTGAACCATACTAATTCAGTTACACTTGTTTTCGTATAGATGTCCTTTGAGTGGTCCGTGGTCAGCGTTCCGCCTTATACTGACATCTAGGAAGCCAAGGTAGTACTAGTACGGGAAAAGTCGGTAAATTTTGCTTAGAGGCCTTCCATTCAGGCTTACGAATCTTTAAGAGCCTGAAAATCTTCAGACTCGGGACCCACGGCTTAAAGTCCCTCCCGGAGGACTTACTCCTTGGATGTTTTCGTCCTAAAAAATCCATCGACCCCGACCGGGTTTGAACCTGCGACCCTCGGGACCAAAGGCAAGGGAGTGTGATTTTAAAAATGAAAATTGCGGCCGACAGAGCGAATTCTATATTTTCGCTTCCGGTTAACTCCCACACCTACCGGTCCAAATTCTCGGCTTAACTACGTCGATTTTACACTTTTTAATTGATTGCGTTCCGAGCGTTTCCGAGTACCGCGTGTGAAAGAATATGTAGTAATTAAATGCTTTCATACATTGATATTCCCGTGTTTATGTCTGCCTATAACCGTACGGCTTCAATTTGGTCACAGGTACTGCCTTGCGCAATTATTGAACCAAGCTAATGTAGTTACGCACATATTCCGCCAGTTGTCTGGGACAGGGTAATCGCAACTAATTGCTAATTAAGGAATACTTTAGGTACAACTTTCAATGTATACATTTTTTTGGCATTTACTGAAATGTATCATGGAGTTGTTGCACGATAGAGATTGAAACATTTAAACATGTGTTGGTGTGTAAAGCAAAGTTTGTTTTTAGTGAAATACTCTTGAGATTTTTTGTAAGGTAGAGCTTCAAACCCGTTTAGTGAGTTTGTAGTTGTTAGGAAGTTAAACGCACTGGATCCACAAGTTACAATCACATCCGTTACGTATTAGAGTCACACATCTCTCTCTCTCTCTCTCTCTCTAATCCAATACGTTACTTCAATTCCTCCTGAATCTTCAACTTTATACTTCTGTTTTCTCTACTGTGCAAATTAGGCACGTTACAAAATATAAACAAACGAGAGTGGATATCTAAATGATGCCATATTCTGAGCGGTCTATGGCATTCTCTACCGAACTCGGCATTAAGCGGGACTGGGACCTCAACGGTGTTTCGTAATGTACTTTCAAAGTATTGATAATTTTAATGAGGAAATTCAAGATCAGAAGAGGAGGAGATATGCATGATTCAACTGTAGCATAAAAGACGAACACAGTGTCGAAAATGAAATGTCCAGTTATGTATAGACTCCTTCATAAAATACCACTTTTCTTAAGCGGTATTTTAACCAAATACTTACTGGTTCATGTGTTCTGGTGCAACATCAATTAGGGAAACTAGGGATGTTGTTGTGTTGGGTATCATTAAATAAACTGTGCTTTTCAATATTTTTTGTCTCAAAAGTACCTTGCATCAGTTTATGGTATAAGATTTATCCGCTAATTGGGATATAATACTTATACAGGGTGATTCAAAATTGACTTTACAATTTTACAAGCTTATAGAAATTTATTTAGAAGACCTACAGAATTGGTTTTAATGTCATATGATAGCACAACTCATCAAGTTTTCACCGATATAGTTTTACAGTACCTAGTTCTCTCACCGCGTGCTAACGTAGTTCATATCAAAATGGCTGCTTTCACAGGTGCCGAGCGTGCTCGTTGTGTGTTTTTGTTCGAAGAAACTAAATCTGCGACAATTGTTCAGCGTAGATTTCGTACCCAGTATGGTAAGTATCCTCCTAGCAGGCCAACAATTTATTCTTGGCACCAAACATTTGTTAGGACTGGCTGTTCTGTTAGTCATTCCAAGCATACTGGCCGTCCACGTACGGCTGAAGCTGTGGTTGAACAAGTGAGGGATAGCTTTGCTCGGAGCCCTAGGATATGACATTTAAACCAATTCTGTAGGTCTTCAAAACTTGATGAGTTGTGCTATCATATGCCATTTAAACCAATTATGTATATATATGCCATTTAAACCAATTATGTAGGTCTTCTAAATAAATTTCTATAAGCTTGTAAAGTTGTAAAGTTAATTTTGAATCACGGTGTATATTTGTTAGTTTTTAAACATAGTATTGTGCATAAATAATCACATTCTATAATAAAAATAAAAATCGATAAAAAAATATTTGTGCACTAATGGGTTTAACTGCTGACATCATTAGCGTCGTTATTGTAATCTCTGCACGATAGGTAACCGAATTTGGCCACGTGTCTTTGAAGTTGTTTTACGTGTCATAAATCCATGGCGCGTGACTCAAGACTTAATTTATCCCGAAGCGAACCGTAGTCAGGACTTTTAGCCCAGAAAAATCCATTGACTCCGGCCATCTTTCAATTCGTGTAACTTCAAATCACATGTGATCATATAACCACTAGCTGAACGGGACAGACTGAATATTTTAATTCAATTTTGTTGGGTTAATATGCAAATCCATATTCCTTGAGTAGAGTAATATTTGGTATCCTAAAAGTAGATTAAATTAGTCTTCAGTTTTTCGAAATACCAATATGGATTAAAACACCTTATGACGTACTGAGTGTACCTTTACGATAAAAAAGAACAAATAATATTTTGAGGGGATTAACTCAGAGTCAGAACTGCATTTTTAACGCCACGATTTATTAAACTTTAAGATGAACCTCATAGTCTACAACACGCCTTGCAGGAAATGTAGTCTGTAACTATCCCCATACAATCTACTGATAGCACTGCACTTTTGGGCTCAAAATCATGTGTTTCCTTTCCTCGCACCGGTAAGAGACATAGGAATGTAATTGTATATCTTTCGATAATTCCAACAAAATATTCCTCGAAAAATACTCGTACATTACACGGGAAAGTTGACGATATCACACGATCCAGTACCGTTTCCGCATAGTCTGGTGGTCATCTAGATTGGCCTGAACAGCATACTGTTTTGGTTTGGTGAAAACCTCCGTAATATGAAATATATATTTCGGACAAACTATAACACAAAATATTTTGGCATCAGTGCTTACGATCTATTTTTATATATTCTGTAGTGGGGATATCGCAATTTTAGTTAATTACGAAGCGATGAATCTGTTGAGGCTGTTCCCATGAAAATACGTTTAAAAAAATACAAGTCATCATCCGACTTACTACATATCCAAAATAACCATTAAAAAACTTTACGCCGTGTCTCTTAAGTCACTGTTTAATATATTATGTTTCAAGTAATATCTTAGAAAACTGAGAAGCGATAACTCATATGATGCACCACGTATTAAGGTTATTTTTGTGCCTCCGTGTTGAAGCCATGTATAATGCGTAATCCAACTCTTTCCAGTATATGAACATAGGTCAGGTGTGACTGTATCTGCAGCTTCTTCAATCCACACTTGTAGTTCACATGGGTCATATGTTAGAGGTGATACATTAATACTGTCATTTACGTAAAGCAACAGTAAAATATCGCATGGTGTTAACCAGGAGTTTAAGGGCACCATATCATGAGATCATTATTATGGGGTCCTATTCGTCCTACCCGATGTTCTGGAAGCACACGATTAACACCTGATAGTGAGGCTGTGCTCCATCTTCCTGGAATATATAATTATTTTAATCCTCATTCAGTTGTGATATTAACCAAAGTTCGAGCGTCTCAAGGTAAAACAATATGACAACAATAGTGTGTATCATGAAGAAAAGCACACCGCAAAGCTAACTATTGTGACATGGCGCAGAGAACATTCGGGTTGTGTGAATTTTGTACATACTTAATAATTCTACACGATTCTCGATCCTCACAATTCACCAGTTACAACGATTCACCCAAATTTCCATTGTTTCCTGCAGGACAACATAGGCTAACAGAGAAAACTTCAATGTATACAAATAACCTTAATATCCAGTGTCTCATATTAGCCATGACACGTCAGCTTACGTATTACGTACAGTGTTTGAATTATAAACTTATGAAAATATGACACAGTTTGTATTATACGTCATAACCGCGCGAGCTGTGTTTTCACTCTCCGCTACGAACCACGCATTATCGTGGCTTCTCTGCTTTAAATGTATTGAAAGTATTATAAATATAATCATACATTTTAATATATGTTTAAAGTTTTCGTCCTTCCTGGGTTATACAGGCATTGTAAGTGGAAAACACACTTTGGTTGATGCGAGTGAGGTCTAGAAGATGGCACTTCAGCAGGAAATGTCTGAATTAATTTGTCACGTACCCGTCGAGCAGACTCGTATAAAATAATATCTATACACGAAAATAACGATGAAACAGCGAAATCAGTCTTGCCATCATGATAACGTAGAGCTGACTAACTGCATCAAAAAGGCTAAACCGGGTGCGCGCGTTACGCGCTCAAGAAAGCTGCATAACACATTTTAAAAAGACCGCACGAGAGACTAGAACATATAATGTAGCCTCGGTATATAGATGTATGTGTGTGTGTGTGTCCAGTATTAACACTTTAGTGCGCGCAATTGTAATGTAATTTTGGAACCAAACTCTGCATAAAGCAATCAAGTAAGAAAAGTAAGGTTGATTTCGTTAACCAGCAATTATGGGCTTACCCGAAGTCAAAATTTAAAAATTGATCAGGCGCCCCCAAAATTTGATGTTTCGCGATGAAACTCAGTACATATAATTGAACTAAAACACGAAATAGTTTCCCTCACAAATCAGCAAAACTCGAACTTTGAGATTGGCGCGTATCAGAAGGATATGATTTAATAATTGCACTAGTGACCTTCATTTTAGGTTTTTCGCAACGGAACTACATACATAAAATTTAATTAAGAAATAATGGTATATTCCATATACAATCAAAATCATGAAGAGAATTGCTTTACATTGCGCTGTTCTGCGTGACGGACTTTTAATCTGTGATCGTGCTGGGATGAAACAAACGCCTGATCAGGAAGGCTGGTTAATTTACTTGCTCACATAAACAAAGCGATGGTGAGTGACAAGAGAATGGACCTAACTTTCAAGGCTTGTTTAATGAAATATACGAAGTTTAAAAGACTTGCTCTGGAACTATATAAAGGCATCTGTCTCACTCTAGTAACGTAATCAGAGCAGAGGAGAGAGACATTATGCACCTGGGAGTCGCATTCAGAGACTTGTAAGCCAAGCAACGTACACTTTTTCAAAGCGTTTTCAAATCTAACCGTTAGTAGCGGTGACATTAAAAACACACAAAGGAGCAAGTTTTAGGCCGCATGACTTAAAAACAAGCACTGTCTACGCAATTTCCACATCTAATGATAAGCTAATTTATGAAGTAAAACATTTTGTTGAGTTTAATATAAAATTGGCCTTATTATTTAGTATTAGTATATTTCGCAATAATAATAATTGCAGTAAGTCAAGTAGTGCTATTCAAAATACATATTATATATTTGTACACATTTTAAAATCGATTATAGGGCCTATGATGCAAAATTCAACATAAATTCCGAAATCATAGTTACGTTTCTGTAAGTTCGAAACAGATTTTAAGGACTTTCCTGTTTTCACAAAATTTCATTATCTTCGGTTTGAGAATTGAATTTGCTATATTGTGTCTCTGATCCTCACACATAAATAATCCTAGCGCAAGGGCACTTCAATAAAAATCATATATATTGCAACATACTCATTCTCAGAATTGTGATGGTTCTCTAAATAATCTCCTTTGGACCATCTTCGATCGTTTTCTGCCGGACTGTAAAGACATGCTCGAAACGAATTTTCGACATGTCTTTCAAATATTAGTAATTTTAAATTCGCACCTGATATATCAGTCGTCAAACGTAGTCTTTCAGAAGACAGTCTTCCATCATGAGGAAGTACAATTATACCATTTAATTGCTGATGATGGAAGATTGTCTTGTGAAAGACCTAGGCCTATATTTTTTAATGTTCGACGAAGATTTCTAAAACAGAACTTTGTTGATATATATTTTAAGATATTAACATTTTACTTAATAACCTCAAGTTGTTTCCATAAATTACAAAAGTAATGACAAGTTTTTTCACCATCTAGATATATGGTAGCTTTCATTACTGCTTCTGAAGGAAGGAGATGTCTCACCTCTCGCGAAGATGTTTCTTCAGATTAGAGATATAAAGTGTTTTTCACGGGATATATACGGAATACAGGGACTCGCGCACTTATGAATCTTGACAGGGACATTCAAAAAACAACTTTTGCTATCATGAGGCATAGTGATAATCGTAATGAAGCATCAAGCTTGTTACAGGGAAATTTGGACATTTGAACGAGATATGACTTGGCACATTATTTCAAGACATGTAGAGAGTATTGCCAAATTACTTCTGTGTATAGAAATACGGCATGTTGATAAATCAATCAATAAATGTAGAATAAGACGATAATTTTCCCAAAGGAGAATCTACATTTGCTTTTGGAGGTTATGATGAAGGGGATTTCCACAAAGAGATTTGTCTTTTTTTTTTATTGCAGGAACGATTTACATTTGAACATGACTGTGGATATCTCCATTGTAGCCGTAGCCTGTACTGAAGACGTCTCGACTTGCCACACACTTGCATATAGAGATGACCTTGAAACATTTACCATGTGTAAATGACGCACTAAACTATCAAATATAATAAATCCAGAATTCTTGTATGATATGTAAAAATAGAGATTATTATTTATTCCATAGTTCACGTAGATAATAAATTGTATTAGTGGGGAATATTTAGAGCTAACATGAGTAGGGATCACAATTGGATAACGACCCGATAACTATAAAAGCGAAGAGCTTAAGAAAAAAGAGAATTATTGGAAACATACGTTTTAAAAGAAAAATTAATATAAATAATAAACGCGCTACTTGCATGAATATTCAATACCTTAATT
The DNA here is from genome assembly GCA_030220185.1 of Diploptera punctata. Lineage (NCBI taxonomy): Eukaryota > Metazoa > Arthropoda > Insecta > Blattodea > Blaberidae > Diploptera > Diploptera punctata. The sequence continues at coordinate 36,593 of JASPKZ010008560.1, forward strand.
TACGTGAGTTCAGATAGCTTCTAACGTCGTTATGATAACTTTCACAAATCGCTACAAAATGCTTAAAATTAATTTTCATATTTCAATTTTAAAGTATCATTATTTTCAAATACACATTGCCCATGAATACGACTGACACATAATATAAGCACATTCAGTTAGACTGGTAAGGGTAATTTATTATTGTATTTTTACTTCATTTATATATAATATTATAGTTAATAACGTGACGTAGAAAATGAGACTCGAAAAAACAAATTCACTCTAACATTAAACAGAACACCTGGCAGTTTTACAGTGCTGCATATTTAATTCTAACGCTACCAATATAATTTATTTACAATTTTTAATTCATTTAATTCGTTGGAAATACAGTAAGCACATCAAATATTTATGAGATTTTCTGCCAGATATTACATTAAAAGGAGGGAAAAGACTAGTTGTATTACATTTCGTCATTATTTTAATATTTTACAAGTTAAAACTATTTACATGCTGTAATTGTGAATATTGAGGAAATGGGTCATGCGCGTGCCCACGTTTCGTAGGAGCAGTTCTGGTACAATGGCAGTTTGGGAGAATTAAAATGTCTGACGTATAATGTCACATGCGTTGTATCTAAGGTGTTTAAATATATTATATATTTTATTTCATTCTCACGATTTAATTCGAACGGGTTGACGTCGTTGATACCGCACTAACCTAAGGTTCCTCTGCCATCAAACGGCTGTACAAGAAGTAAAATAGACTGGCATCGTGAAATATGTAATCCTACCGGCTCAACGATTGAGCTACAAGCCGGAGGGTCGAGGGTTCAAGTCGCGTTGGGGTCAGGATTTTTAAACTGTCCCAAACCCTCGGGCGGCACTATGGCCCTGGAGTCGACTCAGCCTCTAACGGAAATGAGTACCAGACGCTTGTTCTGGGGGTAAAGGCGGCCGTCACGCAGGGCTGACAACCCGGCTGACATAAAGTGCCGATTGTCTAGAAAAAGTGGGAGCCTTAACCTCCTACTACCCCAAGGGCCTCCTGAGGCCTGTTGTGGGATCACTTTACTTTACCGGCTCAACGATACGCCACAAGCACACAACAACTAAAACCATAAGGATTATTTTCAAAAGAACTATTAAATGAGGTAAATAAATGGACTCCCGTTCACATTGCTAAACTCGCACAGCAATAATAACGCCATATGATTTAAACACGCTAGCAGAAAAACTCGGCATAACTGTAGAAGAAAAACAAATTACACGCTAATACCAACATTGAACAAAATATTTTACTGTTTATTTTACAGTGTATAGGATTTATGTCTAATGCTATCTGTATTATTTGTTCGCACATTTAATATTCCATTCCATTAATTCAATTTAACCTCTGACTTTGTAGGAACTTTTTACATACGACATGTCACTCAGACCTGTCGGGAGACGGTCATTTACACAATATACAGGCGAAAAATATTATGCACTTTAAAATTTGTAGCAGTAGCATATAATACATCGCGCAAACAACGACCCGGCACGGCATTGCCTTCATATTGTAATAATAATAATAAAAATAATAATATTAATAATAACAATATTAACCTATAATCTGATTAAATAACTGTCTTTGGTAAAGAATATGTAAAATGTAAAATAATAATAAAAATATAGAATTATTTAGGTTATGTTTATATACTATATTGCGTAAGAAAATATTTAATGAGTTTTTTTAATCTTTTTTGGTCTGCTAGTTCTTAATGTAAGAGAGGGGGGAAGCAATTGCAAAGTCGGGCGGCTGAAATCAGGAGGGATGAGGAATAATGAGATGTTCATAAGTAATGCCACGAGTGATTTCCAAATTATCGATAAATTCACGACTCACGAAGTGAGGAGTGAATTTATCTAGAGAATTTGGAAATCAAGAGTGGCATTTGTTAGGACTATTTAACGAATAAAATTAAGCTGTTTACTCACAAATCTTTATTTAACTATAGTTATTTTAAAATATTTATATATTTAATGTAAACGGCGATGTTTGAAAACAAATGAGAAACGATAGGTACGCTTCTACTGCTTCATTTGTTTATCACTGCAACCAGATCATACTATTTATTGCCAAAGGAACGCAATATTGTAAGGAGGAGCTTTCTTTAATATGGTAATCATAACACTGATAAATATTTGGTGAAACACGATTCTGATTGGTTGTAAAACAGAAATCATTGAAACGTGATTGGTCATTGACTCCCATTTGGGGCATGAGTTAAATAGTCAATGTAATGATACAGATAGAGTTAAATTTTCTCTCAATCTTGTGTTTTATTTAAGGCTAGAAAATGGTGAATGGAAATAACTTTATTTTACATGACAGTGCACAGGTCTGAAGGGGTGATGACATAGACAAAGTTTTGTACAATCGGAGCCAAGACCACATTTCGAATGCTGAAGTTATGTTATTTCATTTAAGGTTGGTGCATTTCATAACATTGACAAAGCAACATGAATTCGTTCCAAGTCTTTGTCAGAATGTGATGCTGACGTTGATTAAGAATAAGTCAGAATTATCAAAATGCGGCATATTTAAAGTTGAGACAAGCATATATTTCAATATGGAAGGAAGGGCATTTTCAAACGGTTTACGGAACGAAATATCGAATCTATTTGTTTCTCTTAAATTAACCTGACAACTAAGATTTTGATTGAGATATTACCCATATTTTTCACGGAGTATGTAAACGGAATAGGTGTTTTGGAATGGGCGAGAGCAAGAATTAAATTATTTCAAAGCTTAGTCGTTTAAAGGTTACAAATGTATGGAGGTATTATTTGTCAGATAATAGTGAAGTAATCATTTATGATTACTCACAAAAGATTGTAGCAGTTGCATTACTACACAATACGCAGTATTTCACAAAGCGAATAGCTGTCTTCACTCTGATTATTTTTTTAATTTTCTCTAAGTTCAATCTATGGAAAAGTAATCAAGGCGGATATGATAAGAGGATTATGATTGCCAGATTTGGATTATTTAGTTACTATTTGGGCCTTAAAGGTTTCCACCATTTCACTTACAAGTGAGAAAAACTCCGAAAAACCTCAACCTGGAAATTGTAACGACCGGAGATCAAACCCACTGCATAAGATGCAACGACGTTCCCCCGATAGCACAACGATGGAAGACGTATAACATGCATATAATTAATTACGAAAAACATACGATGTTTATTTCCCTAATCTTTACATTTATTTTATTCAAAACTTACGTGTCATGTAGATAATCCTTTATTATGCCTAATGTCACAGCTCTGTAACAGTGTGTACTATGTGCAAATTCTGTCCGAGATTTGCTTCAATACTGTCAGTATCGAAAACACTAACATAGGCCTATTACGTAATGCAACAATTTAAATACTTATAATATAATTGCTGTTTCGGTACATGCGCAGCTGTTCCGACTGGGATGCCAGGTGTAATCCCTGGCGGTTCCAGACGTGTATTGGGATTGCATTGCGCTGGTTAAAATCGCCATGGGGAAGACATTTTCTCATGTAAGTTCGGCCAGCATATGACGGTGCCCATCCAGCATCGTGAGGCATTTGGGTAGCTACAATAAGTAGCGATTCCAGGTTGATAATATCAGCTATAACGGCTTGGAAACCCGACATGCTGACCACATGTCACCCCTACACTGCCTTATGACCATCTACATCTGTGATTATCGCATGTGGACGTGAGGCCAGCAGCCGACTGGTAGGCCAATGGCCTTCTAGGTCTGTCGCGCTTGGAGTTTTTTAATAGTTTTGTTGATGCCCACAGATGTTGAAAATACATCAATGCAGGGAAATAGTGGGAGCCCGCCACGGTACTGACTTATTTCTCTGAGCCTGAACAATAACAAAAGGAAAACTGGCCAATGGGAGATTGTAGTCATTCCTCATAGCTACTGGGTCAACCCAAAAATAGGGGCGTAGATCATGAGAGATGAACCTGGTGTTTCGTACTATAGCAGGATTTTAATATTACAATAAAATGAAAGTTAAAGTTAATAATTTTGTATTTTAAAATTCTTTTAATATTTAAATATAAGTTAAATAAATAAAAATATATAAATAGTTCATTGTTGGTTAAAATTCATCGGAGAACATTTTGATTAAACAACTCACCTCATAGGATTCATGCTTACATGATACCGCGGTTTCAAACACAGTCGTGTTCATCTTCAGTCATAACTCCGACTTCCCAAGTTTAATTTAATATCATTGTTGGTTATTATTGAATAAAAATATCTCAGCAATAAACATAACTTTTTTTGTAATTAATGATTTTAAAAATTGTTTGTCATTTTTGTCAAAAATTATAAATCCTTCTGTTATAACTGTAATAGGAACACCTGCATAACTCCATATTATTAAATGAAAGTAAACTAAACTCTGATTGGGTATTAAAAAAAATTAGCGTTCTTATTTAACAAATAAACAAACCTTATATCTAAAGAACTATTAACCAATATAATTTATAAATACAATCATGCGATGTAATATTGGTCTTAAAATTATAAAATAATTACACTATTTATTCTGCATACAACTTTCAACAAAGATAGAATCAATAGAGCTCTCCTGATAAAATGTGATATTTAATACAAAAATAATATTTTTTAAGGAAGGAAAATAATTTATTTTTAATTGACGGTGACGAATAATATCACCTGAATTTACTTAATCTGCTGGGAACTTAAGAAGTGAATAAACTTACAATTATGTCTACATGAAACATTTTTTTGTGATTTTGAAGTGTTTTCCTATCTGTTGTACCATCCTCCGATCCTAAGAAGAGAATCCGGCTCTACCGAAAATTAAACCCAACCTAAACGAATAATGCTTTTTGGGTCGCATATCCATCTTCAGAATGTTACCATCACATTGAGAACTCACATGAAGAGAATTACTCCTTCAGTACCCAGTAGACGACCAACAACTCGCATAACACCGTAATTAAACTTAACTTCATTCATCCAAATATACTGGGATAGCGCAATAAATATTTCAGGACACGGTTGTAATGGAGTCTTGCTCGACCGTCTGGATAAAGAACTCTAATATAATAACCCTCTTACTAATAAACCATATATAACTTTTATACAAGGTTTATACACATTACAGTTGGAAATTCTTACTAATAAACCCTGTATTAGCTGCTCAGTGTATAAGAGGTGTACAAATTTACATGGGAATTGTTATATATGCCTCCACCCTTGTTTAAGGATTATATAACTACAATGTCGGACTTTCATATCAACTGATTGTTTTCTTATGATATTGATGAACATTTCATTAAATTTAACGCAAAATTCAACATTTTAACGACTGTTTGATGATGCACAGACATAAATAATAGGAAAATAAAGGTATCATAAAATGTCTTTTGTTACACTCATTCTCGATTAGGCCTAATAATATTTTTAAGTTGAACGTTGATTCACAAAAGAATATGTTCTACAATAGTTGCTGTAGACAAGATTTAACCTGAATGTAGTTTAAATGCTTGATAATATTATTTTAACAAAACGTTCTTGCATCATTAATACATAATACACATGCCCATATAAAATGTATTTAATTATAGAGGTACTATTATTGGACCAACGTACGTGCTAGTTTGATAGTATTGTGGTTAGAGCTTCTGACTACGGTCTATGGGGTCCTAGGTTCGATTCCCGATCGAACCGCAATGATTTTTCTTTATTCGCTTAAAGCGTTATTTTGTTGTCGGTAACATTTCCTACTATTTTGAACGTTTTCTAACGCATCTTAAAACACTGCATATAATTCATAAGTAATGGGAAAAACATTTATTAGCTTCCAAGAATTGTTCGAAATTCTTGACGTTAGATGGCAGCATGTTATCTGTGAAACTAATTCTACGATATATTTGACATAGCTTAAAGGAAAATGTATATCAATTAAAACACTAATTTTTTTCCGTACCTCCCCAATTAGGGAATCTCTCTCTATTCTTATCCATACTCATTTCTTACACAATTAATCACTAGTTGATGTCGTTTTCTTTCTGTTAAAAAATGCTCGTAATATGTTCTGACGTCATAATGATGACGAATATGTGACGTATTGTGTGTAACGGTTGCATTATTATATAGCTCCTGCACAACGTTTATTAGTAAGGAAATTATACATGATCTACATAAGGCTTATACATTGAATAACTAAACAACTGATGAAAACCAGTATAAGAGATTTTTATTAGTAAGACCGTTAGTTTCTACAAAATAAATAAATTATTTGCTCTAAATAGTAGTAACATCTTGCAATATGGCCTCGCACAATCTGTAAGAAGTAAGGAATTAAGTGTTCTGCAAAAAAAAATAGATTGTAAGAAAGTAAGTAGCACAAGTCCGTTAAAATATGAAAACAAAACAGCAGCATAATTAGGATACTTTACCTAATGACACTGCAGAACATATCCGTTTATAATATTGTTTATGTTCATCCTTTTATTTTGTGTCTTTAATGTCAACGCATTTGTTTATCCTTTAGGATTTTAGAAACAACAAATTGGGAAATAATCTTAAATAGTAAGGAAACTGACAAATATTACACGCAGAAATCTACCTTATAATATCTTCCAGAGAAGCATTGTGATGTACAAAGGCAATGTACAAAAACATTATCAGTCCTTTTAATTGAAAGTCACTGAAATCCAGCGCCAAATCCCTCGTTTAAGCTGTAGGTAAGTAATAAAACTGCTGAATTGCCCTCACTACCTGCCGTTCTGCCTCACTCTTCTCCGCTGTTACACATGGGGGGGAGTTCATCTGCTCCGTACCGTGGGTTGCCATTACTGGATTATGGCTTCCATGTATGTGCCTTGTAGTTAAAAAGACAGATATTTTTACAAGGCATCTCTGTAAGAAATTTCAAGGTAGGTTTAGGCAAGTAGTCGTAATGGTTGATTGTTCCCTTGTTATTATTAACTGTCAGTCCTCTCGAACTTGTTGCCCTCTGGGGGTTGCAACTGTGGTCTACAGCTGCAATAAATGCTTAGACTATTCTTCATAGGCAACTAAGGAGTAAATTTCCCAGCAACTCACTACCTGTTGTATTACTCTAGTTCTACTATTCAGTTTTATTATCAAATCGTAATCCTAAGCGAATACCTTTCACTTAGATGAGGAAAACAACATTATTAAAATGAATTAAGTGTGTATTACTTTATTGGTCCAATAGTACCAGGCTGTCTTACGATTTTTTAGCATTGACGGATTTGTAACCCCTGAGGTTGGGGCACCTGGAAAAATAAATTATACCTACTTGTCCTGATGATATAATAGGGTATAAAGAAAGCACTAGGATACTAATTAAATCTAAACGTAACGTAAATTCCAAACCATGGAAGGAAATGTTTATTTTGTCCCATTGGAAATCGATCCCGGCACCTCATGAACTGAAGTCAAAAGCTCTAACTAGAAAATCATGTTGCTAATCAAATAGTCTCTAACATTCTTCATAATTTAACAGAAATTGTACGAATAATCCAAAACGAAATTTTGCCAGTACTCTTAGTTCTTGGATTAATCTAATATCCAAAGCATTAAATCCCATACGCTTGTTCCATTTTAACACAGGATACTGCCTAATGGGTATCAAATGAAAAAGTAATGTTTATTAATAAACGTAAGAGACCAACTTCTGCCTGATTCGGGATTTGAACACAAGATTTCCAGCTCTGGCCCAATAAACACTAATTTAACTCTATTTTATATTCCGTATACCCTTACTGGTGAACTTCTTTAACATCACAAAAGGGTCACTTCTACTTAGAAGTCATTATGATGGGTTTTATTCCGTGTAATATCAGTTAATTATGAATGTAAGCCTAATATTGGAATTAATTTTCCCAGATAACTTATTGAATTTATATCCATACACTTTATGAATTTATATTTTTATTCTGAGACCGTTAGCTTCCTTTCGTTAAACCCGTCTCTGACCATTTATTTCTGACTATTTAATTCATGCCCCACATGGGAGTCAATGACCAATCATATTTCAATCTTGTTTTATTTACAACAAATTACAGTCGTGTTTTGCCTCGAATTTATCAACAAAAGTTTATCGTATTAAAGAAATCTCCTCCTTTGTAACATTCTGAATAGGTTATAGCATTATTTTGCAGCGACTCACTCTCTACGAAAAAGGCTACCAGATTGTATATATAGTGCATGAATGTCATCAGATAGCGCATGCGGGAGATAATTTGTAAACATTTGTAGCAATTGATTATACTATAAAAAAAAGAAACCACTGTTTGCACTTTCTTAAACGAATTATTTTCCAGGAAATGACGTTGCAGAAAAATATAATTGACATATTTACATCATAGGACATCAGAAATTAATGAATACCTATAATGTTAGTTATAAATTTCTACATTAGGGTGCATTCTTACAATATTGCAATCCTTTGGCAATAAATAATATGATCTGGTTGCAGTGAAGAACAAACGAAGTAAATGAAGCGTACCAATCGTTTCTCAATTGTTTTCAAACATCACCGTTTACATTAAATATATAAATATTTTAAAATAACTATATTTAAATAATGATTTGTGAGTAAACAGCTTAATTTTATTCGTTAAATAGTCCTAACAAATGCCATTCTTGATTTCCAAATTTTCTAGATAAATTCACTCCGCAATTCGTGAGTCGTGAATTTCTGGATAATTTGGAAATCACTCGTGGCATTACTTATGATAAACCCTTACACATCTGTATGCACAATGAACACACACACAAGCCTATAACTCACTAATTATGTCATGACATATCTCTACAAAACCAGATTTAGCTCTGTACAGGTGAAAATCCATAACAGAAGCCTCGCCTTACATTTTATATATCTGGGGGCTGTAGCTCAAGCTAAACATACCAGCATTGTATCCACTGCAATTAATAAGCGCTGTAGCTACAAAATATTTGTACTTCCTTTCAACGTGATAAATTAAAGTCTGTGTTGTACAGCCCGGTGCCTTTATCACCGACTTGGTGTTTTATTACGCAGACGCCAGTGTGGACATATGACATCTGCATAAAACATAGTCGGAACCTCCAGCAAAGTTCTAACATACAAAACGTTAATGAAGGTACGTACCCCTTTGTTTCATGTATGTTTTGTTTATTCTAATTACTAAAATGTTTAACATTGCTAAATAATATTGTAAACACAGGGTTGTTGATAATAAATAATATAAAATGTGTTTATACACAAGAGATTTTACGGAAATTAATTACTCATTGAAGTATTCTATGTTCTTTGCAAATAATAGTGAAATATTGTCGCGCTCGTTCGAGTCTCTATGAGAGAATATATTTCCTCATGGAATATCGGCTTGTGTATGGGTCGGTTCGCAACCTGAATCATGACTCGTGAGGAATTTGGATGCCTATAATACTGTAAGAAGAAGCTCCAGAATGAAAATACAAAACAGCTGGGGGACTTTCTAGTAATTCTATAATGGCTAGTTAACTGACGTACCTGTATGTGAGACCAGCAGCTGAATAGTAGATCACGGGCTTCCTAGGCTTGTCGTATGGATGCTTGCGCTCTCGACTCTTAGAGGAACACTTTTCGGTAGAGAAGAATTTTTAAAATCTGAATTTTTGTAACACACGAACAAAGACAGCCTTATGGGACGAATGATCAGCTACGACAAAATATAAGAATTTTATAAAAAAATATTGACTTAAAAATTCAAACTAAGTAAACGTAATATGATATGGGGAGTAGTGGTGAGTGATATCCGACTGTTTATCCTAAATAATTCTCCATATTTATTTTGCAGCCAATGAAAATCTCCGAAAACAAGCTCACCCAGAAATATTTCCATGCCCGAGGACTGACCCGAACGCGCACGTCTAAGGCGACGACGTTATACGTAGGCCATAGGGATGGATTAATTATTGAAAACAAAATAATAAATCCAGTTACCCTTCAAAAAAAAGTTTAAAATATTACACTAAAATATAATTAATATAGTCCAAATACAAACACATCAATCAAACAATATTCTCTGACCAACGGATCTCTGCCCCTATAGCCCTGACATCGTTCTTACTGTCTCCCTGCACTTAACGTGGCACGAAATTTGTCGAAAGAAACAGTTGTTTTCACTCTCTCACTCGCACCAGTGTTGTGGGTGTTCTTCACAGGATGCTAATAGGGGTAAGGGAGAAGAGAAAAAGTCCCAGGAATGATGATCTTGAAAAAGATTTCCGGGCTGTAGGCCGTGGTCTCGAGGCTTGAAGTTCCCCACGTTTCGCCAGAGACTGACATCCTCAAGGGTGGTTGTCTTGAGGATGCCAGACACAGTCTCTGGCGATACGTCGGGGAATTTCAAGCCTCACGAGCATGGCAGCGCCGAGGCAGGAAGCCTTGGCGCAGAGCTACGGGACTTGCGCTGGTTCGAGTCTCCATGGGGAAGAAATTTTCTCATGGTATTTCGGCCAGTATGGGACCGGTGCCCACCCAGCATCGTGAGGCAATTGGGTAGCTACAATAAGTAGCGGCTCCAGGTTGAGGAACCAGCTATAACGGCTGGGGGACTCGACATGCTAACCACATGTCACCCCTACACCGGCTGTTGATTATCTACCTCTGTGATTGACACATGTGGATGTGAAGGGCCAGCAGCCGGCTGGTAAAAGGGCAACCGCTGAAAAGTGGAAAGACCCTCAATCGGAACGAGCATGGCCTACAGCCAGGAAATCTTCTTCTAGATCATCATAGCAACTCCGGCCGTGAAAGCCTAAGTCAATACATTAGTCCCAGGAATGTTTCAAAAACTGAAAACTGGATTCTCCACCTTTTGTAACTGGGCGAATGCTGTCAAAGATCTACTCTTATATCTCCATCTCCCTCTTTGCCAAGTGAAGTCTCTATATAATAGAAAATTACACGTCTATACTCACATCATTTCTCCGCACTCACCTCCCACTACGTCAAACAGCAGCCATCGAGAAGGGATGTTGCCAAACTTCCCCCAGTGTCGTGGCTCTTGAATATTGAATAATGCAAGGTAGGAGCTGAGTTAACAGCACTGGAGTACAAGTCCAAGATAGAGATAGAAAAGAGAGAGAGAGAGAGAGAGAGAGAGAGATAGGAATGCAGTGAGAGAAATGATTTGCTGTGGCAGAATAGGAAGTATGCTTTAGTTCGCGTATCTTAGGGGGGGCACAGATCCGTTGGACAGGCAATATAATTGACGAGGGGAATATCCGAGTCGGGAATAGCCAATTTGGCTAACACTTTGTGAGTAGAAGCAGGTAGGTGCCCTTTTCAAGTTCCCACAATATTTCATCTGAGAGGACCACATCAAGGTGTAAAACATCATTCAAACAGTTTTGAGTGGAAGTAGATGTTTTATTTTCATGAGTGACTAGTTTGTAGAACAGTAGTCAAACGCTGTGTCTGTTACTCTGCTAGAGGGTGTTCCATTCCTGCTTCCACCGACTTATATTTTTTTTTCATTCCTCGCCAATACCTAACTATTAATTATGAAATTAAAATATATCTACCGATTAATATACACATTCAAAATAATATTGATTTAATTTTGATGTAATTAAATGTAATTAAATCATATATTCTTCTTCTTCTTCTTCCTTCCAAGTATTAGGCCAAGGCCTGTTAGGATCCTATAGAAAATGTTCCCTCCAGCGTTTCATTGAACGGCCCAGTGATCTTCGTCCTCTTGGTATATAATTATAAACAGCTTTGTGGATCCAATTTGAACTCATTCTTTCTAGATTGTGTTTCCAATTTAGTTGGTACTGTTTAATATATTCTAAAATTGGCGTAGTCTTCAATTCTTTTAAGATATCGGTGTTCATTTTCCGACCCCATCTGGTGTATCCCGCTATATTTATTTAATAATTAATATCATTGAGTAAGATTTTGAATGGAAGAAATCTGAAAAATCAGATAATTATTTATATAAGCTGCTTCTTCCTTATTATTACATTTGACAGGGTTATAATAAATAAAATATGTAAAACATAAATATTTATTCACCATAAACATTTTGTAAAACTTGTTTTTCAACAAGAGCATTTTTCTGATATTTGCTTCAATGGAAACCACACTTCATTTAATAAATTTAATAAATTAAATGAAGGTTTTTCCTGTATTAATTTGCATCCAAACCAGTTGTGTTTTATTATTGGGATCAAAACAGGAGCACTGAACTTAACGATGAATTATGTTTTAACTGCATTTTCTCGTGATAAAAATACTCGCTGTTGTTGCAGCAATTCAGGGGCACGTTGGAGTCTTTTGATGAGATTTTGAATTGGCGACAAAAGTAAATACTCGTATCACACGGTTGACAAGTGGAGTACATTTCGGTGGAATTATTTATGCATCATATGTTAATTCCTATTGCTCATTGATTAATGCCTCATCATATAAAGTTAAATTTGTTTGGCCACACCTCGAATCAACCTATAGAAATAATTTATTTTCTGTCAACATATTGATTTAATATCATTTCAAAAAATGTTGCACACAGCTTTTCTTGATTTAGAGCCAGTGACAACTATTTTATACTGTTATTGTAATTTCCTCACAGTAGCAGCAACTCCAGGGCCAAATTTATTGACAGGCTCTTGCATGTATAAAAATACAAGGGGTATCAGTTTTTCAGATGCAGTTATACTACTGTGAAAATGTATTAGAGTGGGTGTTTTCGGAGAGATTGATTTTTTGCCGAAAAATTTTGTGCACCTTGTAATTCAGTGACCTGATATATGTCGATCCATTCGATTCAAACTGGCGTCCAGTCAGTTCAGTGTTAATTGTATAACAAAGGTTGAAGTTAGGCATGAAATGTCTCGTTTATATTTGAAAGTTTTCTGCTCCTGCCAACGTTTCTTCCGAACATGCAACTATATAATTAATAGTTTAATAATGCGATGAAAAAAATTAAAATAAAACATCGATGACAGGGTGAATCTAAACCCAGTCAGAAGATTATCAGACAGTGCGATCGACCACTGTGCTACACCACCAACTTGAAAATGGTTGAAAAATATATAATAGTTTTAAAAAAACTAAAACAACACGCTTTATTAGAAAACCGAACTAAAAAACGAAACATAATTTTAATTTCCAACACACTTGGGATAAAATTAAAGTGGTAAACAAAAAAATCATTTCCAACACATCTAGAATAAAACTACAAAAAATAATTTTACCATCAAAAGCGTGGGGTGCTATATATCAATTCATATGTTTGATAATAAACAGATATTGGTAAAAGTAAAGTCTCTAAGAAGAAAACGTAAAAACCATCAAAATACTCCACGCTTTTGATGGTAAAATTATTTTTTGTAGATAACTCTAGTTTTATTTTAGATGTGTTGGAGATGATTTTTTTTTGTTGACCACTTTAATTTTATCCCAACCGTGTTGGAAATTAAAATTATTTTTCATTTTTAGTTCGGTTTTATAATAAAGTGTGTTGTTTTAGTTTTTTTAAACTATTATTTATTTTTTGTTTTTAAGTTTGGTTTTCTAATAAAGCGTGTTGTATTATTTTTTTAAACTATTATTTATTTTTAAATTTTTGGTTTAATTTTTGTCATAAACCGGAATCCCATGAAAATGTAATTGCTTACCATAGTTTTAGTTATAAAAATCCTCCGGGCCGGATTTGAACCAGCGAATATGAATTACTGAAATTATATACCACTATAGTCCACCGCTCTATCAACTGACCTACTAGAGGATATAATATTAATTTCTTAAAACGATGGACTAAAATGTCGATAAGTCCGCAACCTGTTATACCAGTTTTATTTTTTTATGTCCTGATGATCATGGCTAGGATCTTAGAAACAATTTATGAAATTATTGTATTGTCTTTGGTCCTTTACAAGTATACACAGTTTTAAGTCGATCCAATGTTTTAAGTGGGTGAAAATCGTCTTAAAAGATTGCGTTACATAGATAGATACAGGTTAAGCTAATATAAAGCGTGTAATAATTCTTATACATCCACTCAATAATCTTTGGAAGAGGTTTTACAGCTTCCCATGGTCCACTCAGGTGAAATATTCTGCGAACTTTAAAAGAGCACATATCTGCATCTATTTACGAAGTTTCAATCAAATCATCTATACCCGACTCAACCCTCCACTTGTGAGTCAAATTGATTTTTAAAATTATTATGGAATGAATCCCAATGGAATGAAGGAAGAGAGAAATACAGAAGAAAACTTTGATAGAAGGTGTGCAAGCGGCTCTGAATATCAGAGGATTGGAGGAAGATCAATGGATGTAAAGAGAGTAATGGCGTTTGGTTTCCGGAAGAGCTGTCTCATGATATTGATGATTAAACGTACAAATTACATTTACGTCGTACACCACTAAAATTAACTTTTTAAAATTCTTTGATTTCGAAACATAAGTTATAGGCCTACAAGCAAAAATGCGAGGTACTACTCAATAAGGTAAAATTATTCCTTAGACAATTCAAATCAACTCACTGACTTTATCGAATCCATATATTCATGGCCGCGCCGACATACGCTCTTCTTATAACCCTATCCTTAGCTAACATTTCCAATCATCCCCGGGTATAATTTACTTCCCTCCAAATATGGTTATTATTATTATTCCTCCACCTCATTCCTGGTCTCCAACTGGGAGTTTTCCGTCTATTTATGCTACAAGAAGCTTCCATCCCCCTCTTATATCCCCCCATTCAAGATACACCCTTCGACAAAAAAATGAGTTATCTCTTGAATGCACATTTCTTCTAAGTCCTACTCGGCACAATGCTGCGTTCAAACTAGGAAACTAGTCATAATTGTGCAGTCCCTGAGCTATTGTGATGTGGCATAAACTGAAGACACTCCTACGTGTCCTGTTAGGTCAGCGGTAAAGCATTGCGGTCGCTGTTTCTGTTAACGAAGATCGCAGGTTCGCGTCTTCAATTACGCAGTTTATTTTGTGATATTTGTATTAAAATGTTTTATGAATTAAATAAATTTTATTTTGACATTTGAATTAATCTATACTTTTTAAGTTCATAATTGTTTTTTGTTCTGTTGAGGTTATAACATTGTTAAATTATATATTTTTACACGCTTTATATTAGCTTGATCTGTATCTGTCTATTTAACGGACCTGTATCTATGTAACGGAATCTTTTAACACGATTTTCACCCATTTAAAAACATTGGATCGACGTTAACCTTTGTATACTTGTAAAGGACCCATGACAATACAATAATTTCATAATTTGTTTCTAAAATCCTGGCCAGAATCATCAGAAAATTAAAAAACAAAGAAACACCGGTGTAAAAGGTTGCGGACTTACCGATTTTTTAGTCAATCGTTGTAAGAGCTCAGTTGGTAGAGCAGTGGACTGCAGTGGTATATAATTTCAGTAATCCGTAGGTCGCTGGTTCAAATCCGAGCCAGGGGATTTTTTTAGAAGAGTATTAAGCAATTACATTTTAATGGGATTCCGGTTTATGACAATCAATTAAACTAAAAATAAAAAATAAAATAATAGTTTAAAAAAACTGAAACAACACACTTTATTAGAAAACCAAACTGAAAAATAAGAAATAAATCATAGTAAAAAAACTAAAAGAACACACTTTATTAGAAAACCTAACTAAAAAATGAAAAATAATTTTAATTTCCAACACACTTGGGACAAAATTAAAGTTGTCAACAAAAAAAATCATCTCCAACACATACAGAATAAAACTAGAGGTATCTACAAAAAAAATTACCATGAAAAGTATGGGATGCTTTTTATGTTTTTTTTTTGCATTTTCTTCTTAGAGACTTTACTATTACCAATGTCTGTTTATTATCAAATATATTAATTGATATAGAGCACCCCACGCTTTTGATGGTAAAATTATTTTTTTTTTGTAGATAACTCTGAATAAATAACAAAGTAAATCAGTAATATATTTTCACCTAAAAGTATGGCTGTAATTATTCATCCGAAATGATTAATTGATGAATAAGTTAAGATTTTATGAACTGAAATTTGATTGTATTCCCCCACAGCTCCTACAAGGACCGAGGCATCCCTAGATGTATTGGAGATGATGATTTTGTTGACCACTTTAATTTTATACCAAGTGTGTTGGAAAGTAAAATTATTTTTATTTATTTTTTGTTCGGTTTTCTAATAAAGCGTGTTTTTTTAGATTTTTTAACTAGTATTTGTTTTTAACTTGTATACTACCGTCTTCCTTAATCATTTAAAAATTTCGTTGATTTCACTCTAGGCCTTTCGATGCATGCTTCATCTTCCGGAGTTGTTGTAGTAGTATTGAATTAACTTTATGTCTAATAGAGGGCTTTGCTCATTAGGCATATTTGCATTGAGAATGTTCGTATTCTTGGCCTCCATGATAATTTTGATTTCTTCTAAAACGTTAATTTTTTGTCTGTTGTTTTCTCTGTGTATAATTGACATTGTATTATCGATATTGTTGAAATTGTGGCCACTTTCTGAAATGTGTTTAGCGAAATTTGATTTGATTGTTAACAGAGAAGGCAAATCAAATTTCGCTGTTCACCAGATTTGAATCCAATGGAAAATGTGTGGGCTAAGATGAAAATAGAGATGAACTCTAATTGGCCTGCAGATACACGAAAGACAAAAGATGGCTTATGGGGACAAATTCAAGACACCTGGGATGCTCTAGCCGGTCATCCACGTGCCTGTAGGAATTTGATTGCATCAGTGCCCCGCAGATTGAGGGTAGTAATAGATGCTAAGGATTCATGCACCTGATATTGATTTTGTTTTTGTTGAAGCTTTCATTTTAGAATATATTATTTTCTTTCCTCATTTACTTAGAAGAAGATTCTAATTTATGTTTTGTGTGTGCATTAAAGCCATAAACCTCAAATATAAAATTAAATATGAAACTACATTACAGGCAAAATGCTATTCTAACATTCCGTTAAAAAAAGGTAGAACGGGAATCGAACCCGTGAGGTTACGAATGTAGACGATGTCTATTAAACCTCTCGACCACGGAAACACACTAAGCCAAACTCTCTTTTTAATTGCTTGAGAGTGCACTGCATTAACTACCAAACTACCCAGTACAGTATTGAAAACGTGTTGATGTGAATAAAGCTTTTGCCAGCGCTCACGAAGTTCACTGATCGATTGATAGTATCAGCGGATGACTCATTTTTTTGTCTAAGGGTGTACATATCCTGTTCATTGTTTTCTACAAGTCCTAATTGTTCTTATTATATCTGGTTTCCAACAAAGATCATGAAGCTCACTGTTACGTATTCTTTATATTGGTCTCTCTATTCATCTCTCTTAGGTACAAAATATCCTAAAATATTTTGTTAGTTGAATTACTAGAAAATATAAAATTATATATATATATAATATCCTCAACTCGTGTCCAACTCAGGGTCAGGTCGAGGGATGATATGAGATAAGTTGGAATATATCTAGTTTGATAATTATCAATAATTGCAATTTTAGGCTGTAACTGTAGGGAAGGTAACATTAAAATGTTCCTATAATATGTAATTATTATAGTATTCATAAAGGTTCCGGTTGTTCTAGAATCTTATAGAGAGGTCTGTGAATAACAAAGGTGCCGGCCGACCACGCCTGACGCACATCACAGGGGCAGATGAACGAAAGGAAATGGATGAGATTAGTATGGAGAAATGGTGGAATGAAATTTGGCAGGGAAAAAGGGAGAAACTCCGAGAGAAACCTGCCCATGCTCCGTTTAGACCACCACGAAACCCACATGGAGTGACCGAGACTCGATCTCGGGACCCAGCGATGAGAGGCGAGCGTCTGGACGTCTACGAGATTTTGTCTTAAGTTACGTGCACTGGTATAAATATTATAGCTGGAAGTGGTAGCAGAAAGGACAGTGTACTGAATAAATGTCTTTGTTCTGCACTCAGTACGGTACATTGAACTTACTCGTTCTCTCTTCTTGACATTGTATTTATATAAGTGCATATAACGTACAACAAACGTCCCAGATGTCCGAAAACGTACTGTACATGAAGTAAATAAAATATGTCGCATAAAGTCTCCTATTTCACTCTTTAGGTTATTTTACTTGTTGGAAATCAATTTCCTTAGACTTTACTTTTGTTTCGAAGAAATCCTAAAGCTTCGGATAGTATGCTCTTAAAATTCATTGACCCCGACCGAGTTTCAACTCTCGAATTTGGAGTCAGAAGCCACTAGCCAACCAGGATCTACATCAGAATGCAATAATGTACGAGGGCGGATCGGAAAGTAACGCACAATAATTTTTTTTTTTAAAGTTTAATAGTAAAAAAAAAGGAAAAAAATCACAAATGAACTTACATCTTTTACCTACTTTCAACATAGTCACCAACTTTCTCAACACATTTTTCCCATCGTGTTACCAGTTTCAATATGCCCTGTTCGTAGAAGTCCGTTTGGTTGGAGTGTAGCCATCTGCTCACTGCTGATTTCACTTCCACATCTGTCTCAAAGCGTTTGCCGGCCAGGAATTTCTTCATGGGACCAAACAGATAAAAGTCCGATGGTGCAAGATCCGGACTATATGGTGGATGCTGGAGCACCTCCCAACCAAATTCGGCGATTTTCTGACGAACGACAGCAGCAACATGGGGGCGAGCATTGTCATGAAGAAGTTTAACGTTAATGTTGTGACGTTTGTCACGAATGGCACGACGCAAGTTCACCAAAGTTTTAATGTAGGCCGCAGCATTCACAGTGGTCCCGTGTTCAGCAAAGTCCACCAATAAAACACCATGGATATCCCAGAACACTGTCACGAGCACTTTCCTGGCAGATTGAGTCACTTTGAATTTTTTCTTTACTGGGGAACCAGCATGTTTCCACTCCATTGATGCCTGCTTTGTTTCGGGCGTGTAGTGGTACGCCCATTACTCATCACCTGTGACGATTCCTTCCAGAAAGTCATGTCCTTGTGCGGTGTACCGCGTTAAGTGGTCCAAGCTTGCCATCATTCGCTGGCCCTTGTGGTCGTCTGTCAGGTTCTTAGGCACCCAGCAAGCACTAACTTTACGGAATTTCAAATTTTCATGAACAATATCGTACACCGCACCATAGGAAATGTTGAACTTCTGCGATAAGGCTCCCAGTTGCATACGCCGGTCGTTCAGAATTGCCGCCTCAATGCCTCTGACATTCTGCGGGATTGCTGCTGTTGTCGGCCGGCCGGAGCGTGGCGAATCACTAAGGTTCACGCGTCCCTCTTGGAAGAATGTGCACCACCTGGAGACATTGCTACGGTCCATACAATCATCCCCATACACGCCACGCATGTCCCTGTGAATTTCACTGGGTTTATGCCCTTTGGCCCACAAAAATCGAACAGCACTTCTCTGTTCCTCACAGGTGGACGACTGTAGCATGTTGCATAGTTCAAGCTTCTCTCGTAAGAGGTGCACCTGAGAACAAAATAGCATCTGTAGTGAAAACTTCAAACTATATCTCTGTGAAATTTCAACATTCTAGCTGCAATACCAAGGCAGAAAAAAATTATTGTGCGTTACTTTCCGATCCGCCCTCGTAACAATGGGCTGTATGGAATATATGTATGAATGAAATTATGCAAGCAAAAAGCACATATCAATAAAATGTTCGGTAAAAGTTAATTGAATTCTACATTCTATACCTATGAATCTTTTTATATCCCTAGGCTGAACTTCCCCCATTTCCTATACTGTTCGATGCTAACAATAAAGACTATGTATACCCGTACATCCCCCTGCAAAGAAATGGTGTTCCCTTGCGGCAGTTTCTTAACCCAGTCTGTGTTTTTACACTTATTTCCTTACGGATGTCAGCGAGTGACAAATGATTAGCGCATCGCCTCGAAGAGACGCTTAGTAGACAACTAAAATATCACTTTATGGCAAGCCCATGTTACATTTTGCTCAAAGACTCTAATTTAGTCTTAAGACTCTTTTACAAGCTAGAAAAACTTCATACTCAGGATCCAAGACTAAAATCCTTCCCGGAGAACATTTATCATAGGCCTTTTTCCATCTTAAAGAATACATCGAGCCCAGCTGGGTTTCAACCCGCGACACTCTCATGACCAGAGGAAAAACAAAAACTATAGTCATACTGTATTGGGAACCCAGTGTTAAAATTGGTGAAATAATTATTTTACGTTTTTGCCATTTTATTAAACATGAATATAAATATTGTAGTTACCAGTACTGAGCAATTGTTTTTCTAAGAACACTCGTTCGAATCCAAATACAGAAATCAAATTATATGCACTATTTAACTCATGCCCCAAATGGTAGTTTTACAACCAATTCCAGTAGTGTTTCACCTAGCTCTCTATCGATTTATCTTTATCAGCTTCTGATTCTGCGATAAAGAAATTTCCTCCCTTTTGATATTTTGAACAGGTCTGAGCATTTTTGCAGTAACTGACCCTCCAACAAATACATTGAATACAGCAAGGAACAGATTCCTTGATTTTACTGAGTTGTTTACTAAAATAACCTATAATGTATGTTATAATATACAGTTGATGTGTTTAATTATTTCTTCACTAGGATGCTTTCTTACAATATTGCTATCCTATCTGGCAATAAATAATACGATCAAGTTGCAGTGAATAAACATAAGCTTACATTTCTGATTTGTTTTCAAACATCGCCGTTTACATTAAATGTAGGCTATAAATACTTTAAAATACCGATAACTATATTTAAATAATGATTTTTGAGTAAAGAGCTTAATTGTATTCGTTAAATAGTTCTAAAAAATGTCACTCTTGATTTCCAAATTCTGTCGAATCACTTCGTGACTTGTGAATTTATCGATGATTTGGAAATCAATTAATGCATTGGCACTTACGAACTCGGAATTTCATATTCTCGCAAACATAAGCTTTCTATACATCCCTTTCCCGTGCCAATAATTTCTTGGATAGTTTTCTCTCTCAAATAATGCTTAATGTTATATTCCCACCTCATTCTTGCCTTACCTACCAGACGCTTTTCTTCTGGATTTTCTACAAAACAAACTTCTAGGTCCCTCACTCATTGTCTAATCGTGCCACATGACCTGCTCATTCCAATCTACGAGATTTAAAACTGTTCTTATTACAACGGATTTCCAAAAAAAAATAAAGAAGTTCGCTCATACATTAATATTCGGTTTTCTCTCTCAAATAATGCTTAATATTATATTCCCTCCTCATTCTTGTCTTACCTACTGGATGCTTTTCTTCTGGATTTTCTACAAAATAAAATTCTAGGTCCCTCACTCATTCTCTAATCGTGCCACTCCTCCTCATTCCAATCTACGAGATTTTAAAACTGTTCTTATGACATCTGATTTCCAAAAAAGATAAATAAGTTCGCTCATATATAATATTCACCATTCACCTCTCTATTCGTCTCTCGTTGTTCACAAAAAAATCCTAATATCTTTATTTACACGTATTGCAATATGTTCTCTTCCCTTGAAGTTACAGATCATTTTTCGCATCCATATAGTGTAAGTGGAAGTATTCATTTAAATTTTGCCCATAACCATGTAGCGTATGTGCAAGTGTAACTCTTTTATAATATTATATTGTACCGTTTCTTAAAGACGTTGAAATGACAAGAGTCCCTGTAAAGTATAATGGCGGGCGTTTCCATATTCCTATATTAAGATATAGTGCATTAAGGAAAATAGATCTTCGTACCAATAATATTTATTGCTGCAGTTTTAATATTAAAGTACACAAATTCATACGCATTTATTACATATAAAGTTTAAATCCATCCATCCATCCATCCATAGTAATTCTGCCCGAAGGCAGGTCCTTCACTGCAATCATAGCATTTCCATGCTATGCTTGCAGCTTTACTAGGTAATTTTAGGTGTGGTAATTTCCCGTCGCTTTCCACACCGGTGAAGGATGATGATGATGATGGCCATATGATTTTGGGGACCGTTTGGCTCTTAAAGTTTTCCTGACATTGTCTTAAAGGTGAAGAAAAACACCGATAGAAACCACACCCAGAAAAACTGCCCTGGCCGGGGATCGAACCCGGGACTGCTGCGTGACAAGGCAGCACGCTACCTCGAGACCACAGCGGTGGATAAAGTTTAAATATTAAGAGTAAAATATTTAATTATATATTAATTAATTTATGTTATTTATGGAAATCAGTAATTATATTTTAACTGTAGGGTCATTCCATAGCATTCAGATTCGTATTCGAGAGTTTAATTTATTGGGCCCGACCGACCTAAATGAGGTTCATCGTGATTTCCTTTAATCGTTAATACAAATTCTAGATTATTTCCAGGATATAGTGGAACATTTTAGAAATAAAATTAACATGTTGTATATGACGAATAAACTAAGATTATTTACTATTTAATAAAATTGAATACCCCAAGCAATTACTCTATTGATGTTTGCCTTATAAATAATATAAATGTTTCATTTTACTCACTCTAGGCCCATGCTAGATTTTATATGTGTTTTACAAAACTACTGATTAAAATACGATTTTCGAATTATTATTTTACAGGAGACTCTTCACACACTGCGCAGTGTCCTGTAAACTGCATATCTATACCTCGAATGGTTATTGAGAAAAAATCTACCGATAAGTTTATATTTCAGGAATTATTTATAAATTAATTTAGACTGAATGATTTGAGGTGCCTGAAAATAAACATATTTATATTGAAATATAGCTTTAATTATGACAACAATTGTAGGGTTAATAACAATATCAGGAAATTGGAATAAGTGATGTGTATATTTTTTCATCACTAGTTACTTTTTATTTATCTTCACAACTGTGACTCTTAATTCAACTCGATTCTCATTGCTGGACTGTATCCTCTTGTCGCTGTTTACCTGAACCAATGAAAACAGTATAATACGTGGCAATCAACATAAAGAGAAAGACACATTTCTGCGCTCTTTACTTATTATATGTCAAAAGCATATATAGAGGTATAATATCCATCCATCCATCCATAGTAATTCTGCCCAATGGCAGGTCCTTCACTGCAATCATAGCATTTCATGCTATGCTTGCAGCTTTACTAGGGAATTGTGTAGGTGTGGTAGCTTCCCGTTGCTTTCCACACCGGTGAAGGATGATGATGATAATGATAATGGTAGGGATAATAATGATAAGGATGATGGCCATATGATTTCGGGGACCGTTTGGGCCTTAAAATTTTCCTGACATTTGTCTTACAGGTGAGGAAAAACCCTGATAAAAACCTCACCCAGAAAAACTGCCCCGACCGGGATCGAACCCGGGCCCGCTGCGTGACAATGCAGCACGCTACCTCGAGACCACAGCGGTTGACATGAGGTATAATATGTTCTATATATAGTTGACTGCGGTCGGCTAGTGGTTATGTTCCTTGCCTCTAGTTCTGAGGAACGCGGGTTCAAACCCGACTGAGGTCGATGTGTTTTTAGGATGGAAAATCCAAGGGATAAATCCTAGAGGCTCTTCAAGCCGTGGGTCTTTGAAAATTATCAGGCTCGTGAAAGAACCATAAGCCTGAATTCAAGTATTATATTATATGTCTACTAGGTGTCTCACTGATGGGATATGCCGAATGTGTATCACTTGTTGACATCTGTAGGTAAATAAGGCTAATTAAATTAGCTTGGTTAAAACAGTCCACTAGAGAGCAGGGTAATCCCCATATAGTGAAGTCCGAGGTATATATATTATTTTTTCTTCTTGTACTTCATGAAAGTAGGCCCTTCGACCTGTTTTCACATAAGTGGGATAGGCCTATAATGAATCTTCCCATCTAGTAAATGAGCGTCCAACACATCTAAGTCCTATTGGTTTGTACTTTAATATCAGCTGAGGGATTCTATGTGTAGGCATTATTTTAACGTGTTCATACGAGTTGTTTCTCATGTTGTCAATTCTATTTGTTAAATTAAATATATTCAAGTCTTTTTTAATATCTTTATATAATTTTCTGTCAAAAATTGTCACACCTGCTACTGAACGTAAGAACTTCATTTCTACAGTTTCTATTTTTCTTCTGTTTGAACGGTTAAGAGTCCAATTCTCACTTGCATATGTTATGACAGGTACTGCTATAATTTTGTAAATTTAAATTGTGCATTCCTAAAAAAAAATATATATATATTATTTATAATAATAATTATGATTATTATATTGGGATAAATTCAGTGTTACGACAACACTAATTCTGCGCAGTTTTAAGAATCGCCACTGTTTCATGTCCCCTATCCGTTATTCGCCCTATCTCATGACTCTTGTCTGCGAGAGCAGACCTACTGGAGCTCGCTTTCTAGAATAAAGAGATGATTATATCTGTCGTCATATGTATATCAGTGTCTTCAATTTAATGACCACACAGTACAAAATATTAACCCTTGTCTTTTTCTTAAGTTGACAGTTTCATGGAACGTGGGAACATTTATCATTTTGAAATCAGCTTTTCAAAAAAGGGGGCAAAGTTTCTATGCCACCAACATAAATGCAAATAAAAGGCGGAAAATACACACTCAGTTTAATATTGCAGCATGTCAATAATTATCAGATATATATATATATATATATATATATATCCGGTGTGAAAAGCAACGGGAAGCTACCACACCTACAATTCCCTAGTAAAGCTGTAAGCATAGCATGAAAATGCTATGATTGCAGTGAAGGACCTGCCTTCGGGCAGAATTACTATGGATGGATATATATATATATATATATGTTATAATTAAATGTTTAACATTGAGCAATGCAAGCTTAATATGGTATGATAAGAAAAATAAATGCCTGGACGGGATTCGAACCCGGATCTCTGAGTTTTATACCTCAGTGTGATATCCATTACACCACCAGGCGAATCCAATTCAAACATTTATTTTTCTTATATATGTATTATATTCTCCATTATTACTAGATATCGCGAGAACTCGGTCTTCACTGCCATCCAGTAGCTGACTATAACAAGTAAGCAAATTAATCCGGGTTCGAATCCCGTCCAGGCATTTATTTTTCTTATCATACATGTGTATGTGTAGTGTGTGTGTGTGTGTATATATGTATATATATGCATGTGTATGTGTGTGTGTGTTTGTGTATATTTTGATTTATCCCCAAAAAAAGTAACAAGAAAATTGCTTAACATAAAGTGAGAAGTTAAGCTTAAAGTGACATAAAGGTCACGTACGTGCAACATACGTTTAATGTAAAATGTGTAGGTGTATTAGGCCTAGACACTCCAACGTATCACAAAAACTTGCTAACATGTGAATTATAAACTAATCTCGTGTACTAGTTCACTTATTGTCTCACTCTAACTTAACCAATCTAACACTAACTTAGCCATCTAACACTAACGTACCCATTTTCTCACCCTAACTTAGCCACTAATGTAATAATAATAATAATAATAATAATAATAATAATAATGCTTTATTTATTCTGGCAGAGTTAAGGTCATAAGGCCTTCTCTTCCACTCAACCAGCACAAAATACAAATAAATATTTGACAAAATATAAATATACACTATACTAATTATAAACGGTTAAAGATACATTAAATGTAGCAATGTAAATTTCATGTACAAACAACATTTTATAGCATAATAACTGTAATAATACTTACGATAATAATAATAATAATATAATATAATATAAATATGATAAATTATACGAGTAACACCAATTAATATATATATACCTTACACTGGGTAATAATAAAGTCGAGGTTAGAGCAAATATAAATTTAGATTTCCTTTAAAAGATGCAAATGTACGGTAGCCCCTTATTTCTTGCGGTAGGGAATTCCAGTTGCGAGAAGTGAAGATGGTATATGCCATGGAGTGATGTGATGTCCTATGTTGCGGTATATTAAGCAAGAGACTATGTTGTGATCTTGTGTTTAAGTTATGGTTTGAAGATAGATACTGGAAACGGGATGATAAATAATTGGGAATCGAGGTATGTAGGATCTTAAATAAGAGAATTAGACAGTGCGATTTCCTTCTCTCTTTTAGATGTAGCCATGACAATTCGTGGAATAATGGAGAAATGTGATCGTATTTTCGAACATTAAATATGAATCTGATACACATATTATGGACACGCTGCAGTTTGTCCGACAATCCGTCACTTATATCAGTTAGTAGAACGTCACGATAGTCAAAATGGCGGCATCACTAAGGTTTGGATTAAAATTCTTTTAAGTGCTGTAGGAAGAAAATTTTTGAGACGCTTTAGGGAATGCATTATGGAGAAAATCTTTTTAGATGTTTGTTTTACTTGCACATGCTAATTTAAATTAGAATCTAAGTAAAGTCCCAAGTTTTTAACGACGTCGCTATAAGGAATTTGTTCGTTATCTAATATGACAGCCGGCATATTGCCATTGTTTATGGAGTGTAATAGTCTTGGATGTCCAATAATTATTGCTTGCGTTTTGTTTACATTTAGTTTTAGCCCATATTGTCTGGACCAATAAGATATATGTCTGAGGTCAGTGTTTACTTTGTCAATATATTCATTAATTTCGTCAGGCCTAAAGTGTGTGTAAATTTGTAAGTCTTCGGCGTAAATACGATGCTTGCAGTTTTGTAGTTTCTTGGTGACGTCATTAATATAAATCAAGAATAGAAGAGGAGCGAGGACGCCGCCTTGAGGTACCCCTTTCCTCACCAAGCGCCAGGAAGAAATGCTATTATTAATGTAGGTAGACTCTTGGGATAAAATCCCGTTATATGTGAGCAAACATGTTAGCATTTGGCTCCAGGGGAACACTTGTTATCACATTGGCTAACGCGAGGCTAAACGTCACTTGTTCTCCGGTGTGAATATTTCCCTGGTGTCACAGTCACGTTGAATATCCAAAAGGGATTTACGAACTTTTCCCGGGATCTGTTCTAATCTTGAAAATTATTGTGGTCATTATTTCTGATCATTATTTTAATACAAGTAATAAGGTTAGGTTTTAGAACCCCTTTAATTGAAGAGAATACTCTATGAGACTCGGAACTAATAGAGTTTATATTAAATAAATTTGATATTTCTGAAAATAAAGCTGAAAATTAATTATGAAGATTTTTAAGAACCGGTTACGTAATAAAGGTTAAGACCATTGGGAAGAATAATATTCATGAAAATTGGTCCATTATTAAAGGACATGGAGCGGGATATTCTTCCTAGGCAAACTTTTTAAAACATAAATGCGTGCAACCAACATACCTAACTCGCTGGAGAATTGTGGTTAAGTGAACGCGTTCTAGTTTTGTTTTGTTTCTGTACATTTCTAGATGTAGACCGAAGTAAAAGAGAGAGAGAGAGAGAGAGAGAGAGAGAGAAAGAGAGAGACAAAGAGAAAGAAAGAGAGAGAGATTTCTATTCCCCAAGGTTTACTTTTTCCTCAGATAGGGGGAGGGAGAGGGGGTGACTTTAACTTTGTTCTCATTGCGGCAAGTTGGCATTAAGTGGATGCGCCAATCGATTCTCTTGCAATCCCAAACCACCTCCGGCGCCCAGTGGGCTCTTTGACCCACCGCTGCTACTGTTACTGATGGGATCGAGTTAAGGCCAGAGGGAATAGAAAGTCAACTAAGTCAGGGAGTCCCACTCTCTCGCAATAATCAAGGAAATACTTTCAAACTGAATCGAGTTCTGTAATGGAATATAATGGATTTTCAGGGGAAAGTAGTAAAGTGGTTTCACCAACTTAGGAAAGATCTTGCATGCACAATGAAGGTGGCGAGTCTTTCATTTTCTTTTCACCAAATTCTACGCGCAAAATGACAGTTGAAGAAAGTATTAAAGTTGTAAAGAAAAGACTTGTTGGTAAGGAATTCCCCATACTTCATGTTGTGAATTTAGGGACTTCAGAATGTCGCATAATGGCCCACTAGGAACAATATAACTGTTTACAACTTCTACAAAAGCATTTATCGAATCTCTTGCTACTGTTGTATCATACATTGGAGAACTATATAATATGCAAAAGTTTAACTGCAAAATTGTATAAAATATTTTAGACTATTAGGACTTGTTTACTCTTGTACGAGTCGTCCCTTTAAATCAAATCTAAAAAGGTAATCGCTAGTTACAAATTATCACTTCGAAGTCATGACAAATAGATAGGTAACAAAATGAACAGTGATTGTAATGTTTTACATTTGTCTTCTCATTTTTATTATGATTATTCTTATTCTCCTCCTCTAAATGCATTACCGTGTGAAAGAAACAATTTTTCTCTTCATCAAGCTATAATTCTTTATTTTTTATATCCTGTCATCCCATAATTTCTGTTTATATCTTCTAAACAGTCATATGTGTTCCTTTCCTTACTTGTTTCCCACAATTTTACTTTCACAAACTGTTAGGGAATTAGTTGGGGCAGATGTGTGGCAAAAAATATTTTTTTTATCATTGATTTTGAACATTAATATTCCATTTACTATTTCATCTAATAATTGTTAATTTTTTGTTTCTTTTTCTGCCATAAACAAATTAAAACTATGTTTTTAATGACCACTACAAATATCAATAAATATAGTACAACAGTAGAAAATATTATGCTGTAAGTATCTCAAATGTATTTGGTACTTAGTAGTGCAAAAGACAGGCTACTTGCAACTAGTTTGTATACCGTTTTAATAAATTACGATGCTATGTGCTCGCAAAGAAAAAACGCAGATGTAAAGTCATTTCCGACTATGCTGTCGATAACAAATATGAAATATGAAATAACATACAAAAACGCGCCTCATTAATAGTTCAGAAACTTATGGAGAATGGGGCGTTATAAACCGATGATTATCTCAAAGTATTCGATCCCTATTAGGTTCGTCTTCCGGGCATATAGGCCGTGGTCCAGTCGTTCTTCTACTCGACGTTTCGTCTACTACTGCGGTAGACATCTTCAGGAGATACTGCGTGCTCTCTGTGAACTCCTCAACAGTCGGCTGCAGACTGGCTGGTCGTTGGAAACTCCCTCCCTATTTATAGGCACGCCCCTGGTGGAGAGGCGGTTTTCTGCGTGCTGTTTTGTCCAGGCTGTCGCTAGCAGAAGTCATAGGCTTCGTTGTCGTATTCCGTTCCGAAAACGGGAACAAGGAGGAGGCAAAGGGTAAGGTGTACCTACCATATATCAAGACAATAACGGAGAGAATTGGTCGAATATTAAATAAATATAACATATCTACAAACTACAAGCCAACACAAAAAATCAGCAATATACTGCGCCCAGCCAAAGATACAATAGATCCGTTAAGTACTGCCGGTATATATCGCATCCCTTGCAGTTGTGGACAGGTTTATATCGGCACAACAAAAAGAATGGTTACCACAAGATTGGCAAGAACACAAGAGGCATTGCAGACTAAAACAAAAGGAAAAATCAGCCGTAGCGGAACACTGGATGAACAACCAAGAACATATAATAAGATTCGAAGAAACACAGGTATTGTCCCAAACATCACATTATTACACTAGACTGTACAGAGAAGCCATTGAAATATATAAACACAAAAATTCCTTTAACAAAAAGGAAGAAACCATGAAGATAAACAAAATCTGGATCCCGGCACTGCACAATACGACAACGAAGCCTATGACTTCTGCTAGCGACAGCCTGGACAAAACAGCACGCAACACGGACCGCGAAGAAAACCGCCTCTCCACCAGGGGCGTGCCTATAAATAGGGAGGGAGTTTCCAACGACCAGCCAGTCTGCAGCCGACTGTTGAGGAGTTCACAGAGAGCAAGCAGTATCTCCTGAAGATGTCTACCGCAGTAGTAGACGAAACGTCGAGTAGAAGAACGACTGGACCACGGCCTATATGCCCGGAAGACGAACCTAATAGGGATCAAGACGCCGGCCGTGAAAGCCTACAGTTATTCTAAGTATTCGGTTTGAACATATTATTATTGTTATTACTCCGATATCATGACCGCTGCCGCCGTCATCCGGAAACCAAACGCCATTCTTCTCCGTCCATCCATTGATCTTCCTCCAATCTTCTTATAACCATAAACGCTTGTACACCTTCTCTCCAGGTTTTCTTAGTTCTTCCTTTCTTCTTCCTGTCCATTGGGATCCATTCCGTAATAATTTTAGGCAGATTTTGTTCTGGCATTCTTTTGACATGTCCATACAACTGTAATATTTTATTCGGCTCCTCTTGAACACCCATAATTTCCCTGATTTCTTTATTTCGTATTCTATTTATTTTAGATTTTTCAGCTGATCTTTTAAAACATCCATTTCTGTACATAAAATTAATTTAATTTCCCTGTAGCAATTATTATTATTATTATTATTATTATTATTATTATTACTATTATTATTATTATTATTATTATTATTATTATTATTACTATTATTATTATTATTATTATTATTATTATTATTATTATTATTATTATTATTATTATTATTATTATTATTATTATTGTTATTATTATTATTTATAAAGAGACTAATTGAAAAGAGAAGAGAATTTAACCTGCCAACATATTTGTTGTTCATTGATTTTGAAAAGGCCTTTGACAGAGTAAATAGATCTATACTATGGGAAATAATGAAGGGACGAGGATATCCACACCATCAAATAAAATCAGTCCAAGGCTTATATGAAGAAACTAAAGTAGTGATAAAAACTTATGGAAAAAGATCAGAAGAAATTTTAATAAATCAACGAGTTAGACAAGGGTGTAGTCTATCGACCACTCTTTTTAATATATATATATCGACGATATTTTGAAACAATGGAAAATTATAATGGACAATGACCTTAGATTCAACAATAACTCAAGTATTAATAACTTATTTTACGCCGATGATTTAGTCTTACTATACCATGATGAAGATCTGCTACAATTGGCTGCTTACAAACTAAATGCAATATATAGCTATTATAATTTTAATATTTCAATAAGTAAAACAAAAGTAATGGCATTTTGTGGAAGAAATACTCTTACTTACTTACTCACTGGCACTATCGAACCCGAAGGTTCATGGCCGGGCGACATAAGCTCTCCATACATCCCTATCCTGAGCTAATGCTTTCCAATCATTCCCTGTATAATCTACTTCCCTCAAATCATAGTTAATGTTGTTCTCCCACCTCATTCTTGGCCTATCAACTGGGCGTTTTCCCTCTGGCTTTCCTACAAGAAGCTTCCATGCACGTCTTTCATTCCCCATACGTGCAACATGTCCTGCCCATCGCAGTCTACGAGACTTAACTGTTCTTATTATATCTGGCTTCCTATAAAGACCATGTAGTTCATTGTTATGTAGTCTTCTCCATTCACCTGTCTGTTCATCTCTCTTTGGTCCAAAAATTTTCCTAAGAACTTTATTCTCAAATACTCGTAATCTCCTTTCCTCCCTTAAAGTAAGAGTCCATGTTTCGCACCCATATAATATAACTGGTAGAATAATAGTTTTTATATATCTTCAGCTTAACGTTTTTTGAAAGGAGTTGGGACATCAAAAGTCTCTGCAATGCATAATAGCATGCATTTCCAGAATTGAGCCTATGTTTAATTTCTTTGTGCATCTCATTCCTATTTGTGATTATTGTTCCTAGGTATTTGAATTCAGCCACTTCCTCAAAATTTCCCTCATTTGCATTAGCTGTCCATTTCCATTATACACTGAATTTCTACGTGTGACCATATATTTAGTTTTAGTGATATTTATTCCAGTCCTAATTTCTTAGTGTTACTCAATAGTGTGTGCGTGTTGGCCTTTAGTATCTCCTCGCTATCGGCCAGTAGTACTACATCATCAGCATAAACTAACAGCTTATTAATACCATTCAGTTGTAAGCCTTCCTCATTCTCTAAAGATTTAATGGCATGCTCTAGTACAAAATTAAATAGTAGAGGAGATAGTGCATCTCCTTGCTTCAACCCATTCTGGATTTCAAAAGTGTCTAAAACTGTTTGCCTACACGCACCCCTACTCTTTGAGCCATTTAGACACATTCGTATAAGTCTAACCAACTTTTTAGGAATTCCGAACTCCAGCAGGATACTATATAACTTCTCCCTCTTAATTGAATCATATGCTTTTTTGAAGTCTACATATAGTTGATGCACAGTACCATTATATTCCCATTTCTTCTCTAAAATCTGTCTTATACTGAAAATCTGATCTGTTGTAGACCTGTTTCTTCTAAATGACTTGATGATCTCCTACAATGTCATCAATATAGGGAGTAAGTCTGCTTACTAATATATTTGTTAGAATTTTGTACGAAGTTGAAAGTAATGAGATGCCCCTGTAGTTGTTGCAATCAGTTTTATCTCCTTTCTTATAAATTGGTACGATAATGATTCCTTCCATTCATCTGGAAGAGCTTCTTTTTCCCAAATCATACTAAGCAACCAACGTATGTTGTCCATCAATTTTTCTCCCCCTGATTTTATCAGTTCTGCTGGGATCTCATCTGAACCTGATGCTTTATACATCTTCAATTTTTCAATCGCCATTTCAACCTCTAATGCACTTGGCTCTGCGACTAGCGTTTCTGCTGTCTGTAACTTATCCTCCTCAATGTCCTGTTCTGTATGTACATTTAATAGCTATTAAAGTAACCTTTCCATCTATTTAATATACTCCTAGAATCTGCAATCATATCCCCATTTTCATTCCGAATTATGTTTGTTCTAGCCTGAAACCCCTTCTTCTCTTACTAATTCCCTGATATAATTCTCTAATGTTCCTATTTTTTGCATTCATTTCAAGATCATTAATCTTCTCTCTCAAATATTCCCTCTTTTTTACTCTTTAGTAACTTAGTGGTTTCACGTCTAACACTACCCCATTGCTCTAAATTTACCTCATTTGGCTCGTGTAACCATTTCATTTTTGCTAGCTTTCTTTTCTTTACAATGTCGGCACATTCCTCATCAAAACATTTCTTGTTTTGCCTCTTTTTTAAACAACCAATGCTTTCTGATGCTGACAATTTAATAGTATCTCTTATAGCCTCCCATTCTTATTTATATCAGTTTCTTCTTCGTTTGCCACATTGTCATCTGAAGATTCCAGTACTTCAAATCTATTAGCTATTTTGATTTGGTATTCTTGCTGCATTTCATCATTTTTCAAGTTTCTTAATTCATATTTTACTGAATCATCTTTAGCGTTCGTTCCTCTCATAAGCGATAGCCGTTGTCTGATTTTCACTCTGACCAGATGATGATCCGAATTGCAGTCTGTCCCTCTAACTGATCTAACATCAATGATGCTACTGTGCCAGCGTTTATCCACTAATACATGATCTATCTGGTTCCGAGTTTCTCATCTGGGGACGTCCAGGTGTATTATGAATATCCTTATGCTGAAATGTTGTGCTCTTAAGAATGAGATTCTTTGATGTGGCAAATGTGACTAATCTAACCCCGTTGTCGTTACTATCTTCATGAAGACTGAATTTGCCTATTGTTGGTTTGAATATATCTTCCCGCCCCACTTTTGCATTAAAATCTCCTAAGACAATTTTCATATGATATCGTGAAAGGCTATCAAATAAGCATTCTAATTCTTCATAGAACTCATCCTTGATCTTGTCATCTTTATCTTCTGTGGGGGCATGTACATTTACAATTATAAAATCAGAAGAAATACTCTGCGTGCAAAAATAGTTATTAGAGACGAAATTATTGAATAAGTATCCCACTTTAAATATTTAGGATGTGACAGTATGATAAAGATATTGAACACAAAACACATCAGTTTCAAGCTATTTGTGGTACAATAAATAGAACATTGAATAATAAAGCCCATAATGAACAAACAAAATTAAACATTTATAAAACAATGGCAGTCCCTGTCCTTTTGTTTGGGAGTGAATCTTGGATTACCACTACCAAACAAAGAAAGTAAAATCCAAACAGCCGAGATGAAATTTTTAAGAAGAGTTAAAGGCTGCACTAGAATGGACCAGATAAGGAACGAGGATATCCGTGAAGAACTGCAGATCTATTCCATAAAAGAAAATATATTTAACAACAAGATTCAGTGGAAAGAACATGTAAACAGAATGTAAGAAAGCAGATTACCAAATAAAATCTTTCATTATTTTCCAAGAGGAAGAAGAAATTTCGGACCGTCGTCGGAAGACATGGTATTAGATCTATTAGTGAAGACGGAACAGGGAACTAATTCCTAAACCAGGAAGTGAAGAAGATTATTATTATTATTATTATCATTATTATTATTATTATTATTAATATTATTATTATTATTCATATTATTATTATTATTAATGTTTGCTGTCGCTAGTGCCGAGGTTGCTGGTTCAATCCCGACCGGGGTCCCCGAAAATCATCCGGCCATCATCATCATCATCATCATCTTTATCCTTAGCATCATCATCGACATCCTTCATTGGTGTGGCAAGCAACGGGAAGCTCCCACACCTATAATTCCCTAGTAAAGCTGCAAAGCATAGCATAAAAATGCTATGATTGCAATGAAAGACCTACCCTCGGACAGAACACAATGGAATGGAATGTTATTATTATTATTATTATTATTATTATTATTATCTATGACGTTACTATACAGTTTGTCTACCAATTATTTTCATATCCAATAGTTTTACCTATAAAACGCATATTATAATTCTTCAAATAAACCCTCTTATATTGTGAGCTGAACAACCAACTGTAGGGGTAATATTGGTGCAGTGACGTCAGGGGTCGGATGTTACAAGAACGTATATAGGCTTCACCTATAAAAATCATGTATTCAATTAACCACTCGTTAGAAGTAAAATTAACTAATTACGTTAGAATCAAGATAAATAAGTCGCTTTTATACTCGATATAATAAGGAAACAATCAGAAACGAAATATCGATATAGATATATCATTGAGCGGTTTCTCTATCAAATCTTAGTAATTAACATGAATTAAAAAATACATGGATAACTACGGATTTATGGACTATCAGTGTGCAAAATAAATTCACAAATTTCCCTTAATTAAACTTCTACATCGTTCTCTGTCCTCTGCGTCTTTGTCTGATACACAAAATGTCCTAATTAAATTTTAAATGTTATTCTTCCAGGTTGTTCTTGGTCTTCCTTTTCTGCTACTTCTTTCAATTTCCCATGCATAGAACAGCCTTTGGTAGTCTTCCATCATGCATTCGTCTTACGTGCCCATACCATTTTAGCCTTCTGTGTTCATTCTCATCCATTATACTTCTTTCTGCATTCATCCATTTTCTAATTTCTGTATTTATATTTCTTTCCAAGAGAGATTTGCTGTCAGCTCTTCTCCAATGACTAATACGTGAGAAAGGAAATAACTAATTGCTTATACCTACCCTCTACTGTAGACTAGTCCAACAAGTATCTTTTATACAATAGAAGTAAGATTTTAAGTAATTTGTCCGGGCAGCATACATGCACACTGTATTGTGCTAGAACTGTGGACAATAATTAATTCTACAAATGTTGATAATAGGCATGTCCATAAAATAGTAAGCATGGATTTCCCTACAAACCAATTTACGAGCCCACCTCACTGTAGTTAAACAATATCCCGCTGAGATGACGCGAAGAACATCTTATAAGTTGAAAATATTACACCGTTATGGAAATCCCCAAATACAGTTAGGACCTTAAAAATTGACTGCTCCACACGATGGTGGAAGGTGGGATAAACCGGTCATAACTATTAAAATTGATAGATATACTGGCCCCCACGCCCTAAATCACCCTCACCATAAATCAAAAAGTCTAATGATGGCCATTGACACTCAAAATTATGTAAATATCTGAAGGAGGCGAGTCTGGTAGCAAGAAAAGTACGAGATTTCTTCTTAATCTAGAGCGTCAAAT
Organism: Diploptera punctata; assembly: GCA_030220185.1. NCBI lineage: Eukaryota > Metazoa > Arthropoda > Insecta > Blattodea > Blaberidae > Diploptera > Diploptera punctata. The sequence continues at coordinate 72,518 of JASPKZ010008560.1, forward strand.
TACAACACAAGATATCTCCCTACCGGAGAGAGAACACGTCGTCTAAGATTCTTCCTATAACCGGGAAATAGGCCACGTGTAAACCCATTTACCGTAAGTGAATTTCGGACTTAGTTTATTTGTCAAGTTCACATGAATTTTTCCAAGTCCCAATATTGTTAGAAGCAGTGCCGGATTCAATGTGAACGTACAATAATCAATATAAGGGCAATACATTGGCCGTAACAAGATTTCGGTAAACAGCGACATAAATAGTGACTCGACTACTCGCTACCCGAACCGCCTGAGGATCTAAACTACGGTTGGACGCTAACCGGCTGTGTATCAAATATTGAATAAAACGCAATATATGTTGTATTTCTCATCAAACATTTGACTTATCTATTGCCATAAAACTCCTTGTATCCCTGAGATAAGATCACATTGCACTCTGACTACCGAACCTTTCCTAGCTAGTCCGACGCACCAAATACCTGAATTAAAGTTCCTTTCCCACAGGCGAACGTGTTCAGGCAGGAGTACTATAGATTTTCAAAATACACCGAACACTAAGAACAAAAAAAGTAAGACTTGAAGTGGTGCTTTTAGTCAATGTTTCTGGAATTATATATGTGATTTCTTCCCTGTAGTAGTACTAGCTCCATACCTGTTGTTTTTGTTCATTCCATACCCTACAGCAGGTTGTTCAATTCAGTTCTGCATATGACAGTAACGGATACGATTAATAAATATTTTAATATTAAATTATCTCATGCATAGCCGTGTTAATAGAAATAATTTTAGGATTAAGTACAGAACTCGTTCAGACTTTTAATTTGTTTTACCTCAAACTTTAATCCTTTATGTTATTCCCAATAAATTAAAATGTATGACCTCAATATAATAGAATACATTCCGTTTTAAATATTAACTGTTCCACATTCACCATATGAAATGCTAGACAATATGAATGTGTAAATATAAAACTTCAATAAAGAAAGGCATACACAGGAAATAATTTTATTCAAGTACTTGTTCCCGTAAGCAGTTACAATTCAATTACCTTCTTTATTGTTTTTCTTCTTTATTTACTCTTATTTCCTTCACACAAAGAAACAAATTTGTGAAAAAGAAGAACGAAGTCAACTGTTTCTTTCCATTTCTTCGCCTCAGGCCAATCTCTTTTTTTTTTTTTTTATAGGTTGGCTGCAAGACTCCGCATTGGTTGAATATACAAAAGGAAGAATATACAATAAATACATGGAGAGCAGCCTCATGGGATAGTAATCAAAGCTTATTACTATAGTTTATCGGGTCTCGAGTTCGATTCCCGATCATAATACAGGACTTTTTTTTTTAAAGAGAATTATTCCTGTAGCCTACCATGGTTTGGATTAGGTTTAAGGATTTTCTTGGCGCTTAATTATCATCAATCATATCGTCGGGGTAACGTAACTCCGCCTTCCAGGCGCATATTCTTCAGAAGTGGGTTACAATTCTGCTACTCCAGTAGAGATTTAGCCTACCAGATATGTCTTAAAGACAAATTGGTGGCATTGATAAAAAATAATACATTGATGATAAGTAAGATTCCAATGGTTAAGGATGTGCCAAGGTGAATACATTTAATTTCAAAAGAAACTCTGGCTGGAAGTCGTTTGTTACTGTTAGCTTATTCCGAAAGAATGAAGATATTGAGTTTGTTTTAAAAAAATAATTTTTGAAATTGTTTACAGATCTTCAAGAATTCTACCTAGTAAACAGCGAAAATGACCAAGATCATATATATATACATATATATATATATATATATATATATATATATATATATATATACACACTCAAGAAAAATAAACATATGTGTAGGATCCTCAGTTAGAGCGCTAATAGAGTTAGACGTTTCGAGTTGAAATCCCGACTCAGGCATTTATTTTTATTTTCGTGTATATATATATATATATATATATATATATATATATGTATGTATGTGTGTGTGTGTGTGTGTGTGTGTGTGTGCGCGCGCGCTTGGCCTTTGTTTGTCTGTTAATACACTAGCGGCCGTAATATTTGTTTTATCAGAACTAAACTTGGCAGCAATCAATTAAAAGAATAATGTCGAGTTCGTTAACCATAAAAATCGGATCAATGTAGGAGTTCACCTGAAACGAAAATTTAAAAAGCACAGTGCCTTAATCACTATACTTACGGCGTGCCCCTAATTACAGTAATACAGAATTCTTATATATTTCTGCTGTTAGCAAATAATGTTCATTATAACATTTCATCCAAAAATATGATTAGCGTAAAATGGATAAAAACAATAAAATTGATTACAAATTGTACAGTGCAGGACATCAGCTGCATTTTCTTGGAACGATAAGTCATACAGCGATGTTCGTTATTTGGTAACAAAATGACTACTCTCAAAAATTTCCTTTATAATTTTTCATAAATGCTCGAGGTTCTCGCCCACAAGGTTCGGAAAATTAATAAAATCAATGTATTTACATTCAGATATACATTATGGCAGTTTACAATTTGTGTTCAAACAGTCTGCCTAATGTATTAGCTCCGTGATACATCCGCAGTAAAATTCATTCAACTCTGTCGAGTATAGCGAATTTACTTGTTGCTGTAATGAAATGTTCAATTGATTCGGTATATCCGCAGAGCTCTGGCGGCAATTGAATTTTTATACATCATACTTTCGAAATTCTCGCAAAGAGATATCAAGTATCGTTATCGCGCTGGCTACGCAACAGGATCCTGCTCGTCCAATCCAATGTTTTCCAAATTCGATAGTTATATTCGCGCATCAATATTGAAGTTTCCTGTTACTTCATGAGGTCGGTTCGCATATGAAGTGACAAATTGTCAACAAGGTGCAAAGTGCGATCTGCGATTACTAAAGCTAATCTGCTCGAGTGTATCTTACTGACAAAAATACAGATCCAGCTGGTTAATGCCAACAATTCCTGGAAGGCGTTTTCCTTATCTGTAAGACAAAATCAGAAAACATTGATGGCCAAACGGTCCATGAATTTCATCTGGTTATCATTATAGTCATATTTATATTAGCCATGATTAGTATATAATGTGTGTACGTAAGGTGTGTTTCGTCTTAATGTTGTATTATCCAGAAGGATGGCCTGGCATTGTGGTGATCACTCATTCCGGGAGATCGTGATTGTCTGTGATCCATAGTCAGAATCCCTCTCCTGACAGGTCGTACTACTCTAGAGCCCATGTGGCGTGGGGCATCTCTAAGGCGAGATGTTAAACTTCATTAGTGGAATGGAAATGGAATGATTGTCACGATTGTTGTGTTTTAATGCAACATATGGTTACTATATTTGAGTGAAAGAGAAGGTACCTATACCAGGATAAGACAAAATATATCTGAGTTATATGTTACTGAATTTGTATAAAACTATGACAATGAGATAATATTTATATCCTAGTTAAGTCTCGTAGACTACTATGGGCAGGGCATTTGGCACGATTAGGGAATGAAAGAAGAGCTTGGAAACTCCTTGTAGGAAAATATGAGGGAAAGCTTTCGGTAGGTAGGCCAAGAATGACTTTGGAGAATAACATTAACAATGAAGTTGATTATACAGGGGATAATTGGAACACATTAGCTCAAATTAGGTACGTAACGAGAGTTTATGTCCGCGCGGCCATGAATCTACGGTTTAGTTAGTACCAGTAAGTTCGCTAATATCTTAATTGTTGTGTTTCCCTAATTGAGTTCCACAGGGCCATTCTACATTCCCATTTTATTTTATTACTTAATTATGTGTATCAAATACTCCCCTCGAAATAATATTTAATAATTGAGAACTCACATTATTTTGTCTGTGGCTTTGGGTTCCCATTTGAATTGTTTGCCTTTAGAACCTCTACAAACAGGGCTTTTGTCGGTTTAGTTAATGTACATTCAAATATAACTTAAATTGTTGTGTAATAAAATATTTCATACTCAGGAGATTTATAATTAGCTGGTTGAAAGATATTTATATACGACTTAAATATTCAGTTACTGATTTAGATAGTTGTTATACTTACTTAGAATATTCCATACTTATATCAAGTATTCCTTAAGTTTTATTTATGGAGATATATTTTGACTGAAATATATTACTATATTTCATATAAATTAGAGTTAAAATCGGAAAGTAACATGATGTTTTATTTCTAAATAATGGTATTAATTGAATAACTTCGATTATTATTTTTATTGATGGAAAAAAAAAGAGTTGCTTTCATTTAGAATGTAGTCAGAAGTATTTCTATTGCTCCATTTGTTCAGTATCTGACAGTGTCGTACGAACTACTTGCAGTATCTGTTGAGTGTTGCCAAGGGGCTTACAACATGCATTACGTCTTTCTCTTTAAATTGATATCTGGTGTACGTCTTATTCGAGACTGATTTTTACAGACATCAAAGTTTCGTATGACCTATATACCAGGAATAAATATATATATATATATATATATATATATATATATAGTTGAATGTTTGATCTTGAACCATTAAATTCACTTATGCAGTTTTCCGTATATAAAACTTTTGCCAGTGTCCCTAGACACTGGAGAGGATACTTCTTACAATTTTTTCTAGTATTTCATGTATTGCAGGAAAATTCCGAACTTTGGACACTTATTGATAGTTTCTTCAATCTCATATTTGTCTGGCCTGGATGAGTTACTACGTCTATGCTTGCTCAAAACTTTGTTACAAAGAAATAACTAAACATTCTTCCTGAATATATTTCTGTAATATACTCTACCGTTTCTTTAAAACTATTAGGCCTATACGTTTATAACAAACATGTTTATAAAGTCATACAGGATTCACTACACTCATTGACATTGACATTGAGATTAGGGGCATTAAGTTGTTAGAGACGATCTTAACCTGCAAACAGTTCAAATTCGATCGTAATTTGAGGACAGCAGATTTTGTGGATGACGTGGTCAACATATGTAGTTAGGGACTTTTAATAAACACCCAATTCGGATCACATAGCAAGAGTAGGCCTACAAGCAACAAGTATACCACCTATAGAAGGTTCTGGGAAAACAAGATTTTGATTCTCATATTCCAATTGAACGATGGTTTCTTCATCGCAGTGCTAACGATCCAGCCTTCTCCACATCCATGTTATATACAGACGAAGCCTAAGTTACGCATGAGAGTTATTTTAATCACCAGGATTGGTAATATTGTAAGATATGTTCTTTTTGTATTTCCTGTTGATGATACATCCTTACTTTCTTTATTTCTAATTTATTTCGTAATTATATTTTTGCCATTACTAGGAATAGTTTGTACAAGCATAGAAACTTCTACATACCCTTCTATCTTTGGCATATTTTGATGTTTTCTCATTCAATAGGACATAATCAGATGTTCATTTCCGATGTATGTCCATCCTAATATTGAATTTCTGTGCCAAAAATGTGTATTATTAATTATTAATGCATTTAATGAACTAAAATTGCTTATATATTCTTGTTATTTCTCCGATATTTCCTATAAATCGGGCTATTTCCTACTAGGGCACTTTAGTCATATGTTTGTGCAATTTGTCATACCAATCTCGCGATCTTTCTATCACTCTTCTTATGGTGCATATACATACAGATTATGTTAGATATCCTCTTCGTAATTTATATATTAAATTTATTATTCTGTCAATTAACAAATTATAGGAGTGTTTTTACCCTTCCATTTTTTGAAACCACTATGAGTATCTCCGGACATCTTTATTGATTTTGAGTACACTACTATATATTCAAATGTAATTTTATAGTTATTTTATTGCTTCAAGCATCTTATTTGTTTCTGAGGGAATAGTAAAATCCATTTTGATATATTATAAAACTTTTTTCTGTTTCATTTTTCTTGTTGGACAGGCATCTTATAGTGCATGTTGCAACTTTTAAATTCCTTTATTTTGTGTTATTGGTCATAATCATTTGGTCAATCCAGCTCTCCATACTTTTAAAATTAAGAGTAATCGTTTATAGATGCGTTTGTTAGATCTCTGCTAACTCCTGCTAGGTGTTATTTTATCTTTACATTATTCATTATTTTATGGGGTTTAAGATTTTTATTTTTTAATTAAGTAAATTAGGCGAAGTGAATTTTTATTTCAGAATTGTCGTAACCTAAATGAGTGCTCTTCCTGGATCGCTCATCTGCCAGTTGTGATTTTTTTTCGCTTGTACTCTCCTCCAGAAAGAGGGCAGCTTACGCTCCCCAACGTACCCTTCTGGACCATTAGGTACTGAGGTCCTCCTTCACGTTTAGACGCATTCTCCGATAAATAAATAAGTGTGTATATATATATATATATATATATATTGTACAAGGATAAATTTTTACGACACTGAATTACATAGATTAGAGTGTGCATACCGGATACCAGTTAAAAATCAATTAGATTGTTAATGTGATAATTGTTTATCTTATACAAATCTATCTTAATTAGATAGGATATATATATATATATATATATATATATATATATATATATATATTTGGAGGATGACATTTGTTTGCTGGCCCAAAGATTTAGATATACCGAGTCAAACATAAGAAAACTGGAAAAAGAGGAAAATAGTTAATCTAAAAATAAAATATAATAAAACAAAATAAATAATAATATATGGTAAGGCTCAATATAAGCTTTACATTAGTGGAGAGGAAATAGAGGGGAATGAGTCTTAAATATTTGGAACCATGGTTACGGAAACGGGTGATGCAGAAGAAGATTCAGAAAGACTTATACAGCAGGCAAATGGAGCTTTCGTGCAACTCTACCCCATTTGTAAGGAATGGAAATATATAAAATAGGAGAAGCTTCCCTTCTATAACACAATTATTAAAAACGGCCTACTCTATTGCTCCCAAACATGCAAAGTCACAGAAATAATAAATGAAGTTGCAAACTTGTATCAATAGATCTCTGAGAATAATTTTAAATAACAAGTATCCCTTAGAGGTAATAACGATTGAATATATGTGGACGAAAAATCAGTCTCATGTAAAGAAAGAAAATGGAAGTGTATTGGACACACATTAAGAAAACCTGTGGGTGCGATTGACATTGGACTATAATACACAGGGAGTAAGGAAAGTGGTCAATTTAGGAGAACGTTAGAAAACCGTAGAAGAGGAAGCGCAAGAGTATGAAAAAACATGGGGAGTATAAAAAGGAAATATGGCGCAATAGGAAACCAATACTGATGCCGAATGCTCTGCAAGGTGCAATAGGAATAAGAACAACAACACAGCTTAACCACGAATCGCTGTAAATGATTCACAACATGTTACAGTGATATGAATAATTCTTTAAAACAGATACATATACATAAAAATAAATTGGCACGTTATGGTAACCCCATTAACTCATAAATGGGGACAGATTTCTGGACAAGACGCGGAAAATAATAAAACATCATTCGTAAATGATTAAATATATGAACAAGGCGTAATTATTAGAGGAAATTCGGGTAATTTGGACCCAATTTTGAATTTGTTGTTTTTCTACTTTTAATTAAGGAATTTCAATTTTGTTAATTATAGTGATCGTCATTAGTGTTGTAACTATGAAATAACATTGTTATTTTATACAAATATGGAAAATTTTCATAATTTATAAACCTTCTTACATTACAAGAAAGGTCCAATTTAACCTCCATATTCGGATAAAGTGGAATCCAGAGCCATCTTAGCTTTTAGTCAATTTTTAAGTTTATTTATTATATTAATTTATACAGGCAACACAGATTAATCTGAAAATTAATGTTGATTATAACTTCACATGTCATTCAACTGCAGAAAGCGAGGGTCTTTGGGTTTAGTAAAATTACAAGGATATTATATAAAATTAATTAAGTAAACAGTTTTTACACAGAGCATCCTCATTGATAAAATACACGTATTCGTAGAGGGTCCACATTAACCGAATTCCTTTATTATCGTTAATTATTTTATACATCCACCATGTCACATAATATAAAACCAAACCCGTCAGTATATTAAAAACAGCATCTACATAATATAACATATTTAGGAATTTTTTCAACATTTGTAATATTCAATAGCAGAAATAAAGAATTGATTCTTAGCTTGAAAAACATTTAAAGTAGTCATTTTCATAATTACTACAAATAAACCTTTCTTCGCACAACAATAAAAAGAACCTGGCCTTGAACCCGTCAAAGTTGGTGAGGGGAAGAAGTTAAAATATTTCTGTTCGATGGCAGCACCAATTAAAGAAGATATTAATAGGTTATACTCAAACAGAAGTGTTCGCTTTACCCGAGCTTCACTATATATCTACTTCGTAAGTATAAATAATCTCACTTCTTGGCTTAATTAATTTGTGATGTAATTAATTATAATGCCATCTATTGTTTTGATTTTGTTTTGTATTATTACTATATATTGATGTATCTACAGGGACTGTCAACATCACGAAGGGCGGCTTGCTGCTGGGCGATTCATTTGTAAATAATTCTGTTTTGTATTATATCTCTCCTCTGATGAAGTCCTACTACTACTATTATATCTACAATCCCTCTGAGAATCACAGGTCTACAACAGATCAGATATTTAGTATAAGACGATTTTAGAAAATAAATGGGAATATAATGGTACTGTACATCAACTATATGTAGACTTCAAAAACGCATATGATTCAATTAAGAGGGAGACATTATATAGCATCCTGCTGGAGTTCGAAATTCCTAAAACGTTATTTAGACATATACGAATGTGTCTAAATGGCTCAAAGAGTAGGGTGCGTGTAAGCAAACACTTTTTCGGACACATTTGAAATCCAGAATGGGTTGAAGCAAGGAGATGCACTATCCTCTACTATTTAATTTTGTACTAGAGCATGCCATCAAATCTCTAGAGGATGAAGAAGGCCTACAACTTAATGGTATTAATAAGCTGTTAGTTTATGCTGATGATGTAGTACTATTGGCTAATAGCGAGGAGATACTAAAGGAAAACACGCACACACTATTGAGTAACACTAAGGAATTAGGACTGGAAGTAAATATCAATAAAACTAAATATATGGTCACACGTAGAAATGGATTATATAATGGAAATGGACAGCTAATGACAAATGAGGGAAAGTTTGAGGAAGTGGCTGAATCAAATACCTAGGAACAATAATTACAAATAGGAATGAGATGCACAATGAAATTAAACATAGGCTCAATTCTAGAAATGCGTGCTACTATGCATTGCAGAGACTTTTGATGTCCCAACACCTTTCAAAAAACGTTAAACTGAAAATATATAAAAATATTATTCTACCAGTTATATTATATGGGTGCGAAAAATGGACTCTTACTCTAAGGGAGGGAGGAAATGAGATTACGAGTTTTTGAGAATAAAGTTCTTAGAAACATTTTTGGACCAAAGAGAGATGAACAGACAGGTGAATGGAGAAGACTACATAACAATGAACTACATGGGCTTTATAGGAAGCCAGGTATAATAAGAACAGTTAAGTCTCGTAGACTGCGATGGGCAGGACATGTTGCGCGTATGGGGAATGAAAGACGTGCATGGAAACTTCTTATAGGAAAGCCGGAGGGAAAACGCCCGGTTGGTAGACTAAGAATGGGGTGGGAGAACAACATTAACTATGATTTGAGGGAAGTAGATTATACAGGGAATGATTGGAAAGCATTAGCTCAGGATAGGGATGTATGGGGAACTTAAGTCCACGCGGCCATGAACCTACGTGTTCAATAGTGGCAGTGAGTAAGTAGTAGTAGTAGTAGTAGTAGTAGTAGTAGTAGGACTTTATTAGACAAAAAGTAAGATATTTACAATATTATTTACAAATGTGGGGTCGCACGGGCAGTAAGCCGTATGTGCTGTTGACAGTCCGTTACAATAAAGTAATAATTGGTACTAGTGTAAAGAAAAATAAACAACAAAAACAGCAATAACATTACAATTACATAAAGAAAACACAATAATAATATTACAATTAAATAATAACACAATAGCATTATACACTAAAAACGTAAGTGCCTATTCTGAATTAATGTTTCACAATGATTCCGATCTCTCGAATCATGGTTCATATAATTCTTCCCCTCATTCGTGGCCATATTATTAGACACTTTCCTTCTGACTTTCCTACAAGACGTTCCCATGCCCCTGAGACATCACTCATTCGTAGAAAAGTCCAGGCTACCTCATTCTGCGAGACATAGCTTTATTGCTGTTACTCACTCAAAAATAATGTGTTCTTTTAAAACATTTTTTTTAAAAATGTTTTCTAACAAGACATTAAACTACTGTTCAAAATAGAGTTCATCAAATTCTATGCTGTTTAGTCATCTTTCCACGAGGTTAATAATCTCGCTACGGTAACAGTCTGCGGATTTTTATGTGAAGAATTAGTTGAGAATCATTTCCACAGATTCAATATTCTCAATGTTTTCAAACTTTCAGGCAAGAAATGAGCCATGGATCGAAACAGATGGTGAACTTAAGGCACTAGATCAGAGCTATGTAATGAGTGTGGTAACAGTTTGATTCAAACCAATTTCTGAAGTTTGTCGTGGTTTTTCGTGCAGTTGGGTTTGAACTAGCAACCCTCAAATAGTCATGAACTCATTCCACTTGTTGGATAAAATCCCTTTGAATCATAGCTTCAAAGATCCATTATACACACAAATTTAAATTAAAATCCGGTATTATTTATGAAACAACTTAATATTTTTTTCTGATTTGTTACAAAAACCACTGGTACAATTATATTTACTTATTTATTTATTTATTTATAGTGTTCTGCCATAGGGCAGGTCTTTCACTGCAACCATAGCATGTTCATGATATACATTGTTGCTTCACTAAGGAATTATAGGAGTGGTCGCTTCCCGTTGCATTCAACACCGCTGATGATAATGATAATTATGATGGAAAGATGGTGTTCTGGCTTGATCCTCATAATTCCACTCTGATATTTTCCCTCGACAACAAAATCATTGAACTTCAAAACCAAGACAGGTAGAAAAGAACCCTGCTTTGGCGATTCTTTGAGACTCGATCTCTACGTTGGCAGACCATGATTCAAATGTCCGTAAATTATTCATTTGTTCATTCATGTCAGTTTTAACATTAACTATGTTTTTAATGATATTTCTATGTTACTACTTTATTTCGCTTAACATGTTTTTGATAAGCTGCATTGTTAAAATGCAAATTAAGTTTACGTGATTAAAAAAAATAGTTTTTTAGAGATTTCCACGCAAATTGCTTGCAACTAAGAACTTTTTTTTATTAGTATGCTTACTGCTAAATAGTCTTATTCATTCACTTGTATATTCGTCTTATGGTTTATATATAAATATATATATATATATATATATATAGATATTATAAATATATTTTTGACACTTGGCAATGAAAGCAAATATGATATGAAAAGAAAAAAGAATGCTTGAGTCGGGATTTGAACTCGAGTCTCTAAAGTCTGTACCATTAGCGCTCTAACCAACTGAGCTACCCAAGAATTCCAATACAAGCATACAATTTTCTTACACATGTAGTATTCTCAATTCACACAAGAGGTAGCGGAAATTTATTCCAACTGCCATCTCGCGGCTAACATAAGAGTTAAGCAATTTTTTAAAGAGAATATTTACTTTATAGCAGTAACGCTTTTATATATAGATATTATAAATATATTTTTGGCATTTGGCAATGAAGGCAAATATGATATGAAAAGAAAAAAGAATGCTTAGATAGTCTGGGATTTGAACTCGAGTCTCTAAAGTCTGTACCTTTAGCGCTCTAGCCAACTGAGCTGCCCAAGAATTCCAATAAAAGCATACAATTTTCTTATACATGTAGTATTCTCAATTCACACAAGAGGTAGCGGAAATTTATTTTTTCAACTGCCATCTCGCGGCTAACATAACAGTTAAGCAAATTTTAAAGAGAATATTTACTTTATAGCAGTAACGCTTTTATATATAGATATTATAAATATATTTTTGACATTTGGCAATGAAGGCAAATATGATATGAAAAGAAAAAAGAATGCTTGAGTGGTGATTTGAACTCGAGTCTCTAAAGTCTGTACCTTTAGCGCTCTAACCAACTGAGCTACCCAAGAATTCCAATAAAAGCATACAATTTTCTTATACATGTAGTATTCTCAGTTCACACAAGAGGTAACGGAAATTTATTCCAACTGCCATATCGCGGCTAACATAACAGTTAAGCAAATTTTTAAAGAGAATATTTACTTTATAGCAGTAACGCTTTTATATAAAGATATTATAAATATATTTTTGACATTTGGCAATGAAGGCAAATATGATATGAAAAGAAAAAAGAATGCTTGAGTCGGGTTTTGAAAGGTACAGACGTTAGAGACTCGAGTTCAAATCCCGACTCAAGCATTCTTCTTTCTTTTCATATCATATTTACCTTGATTGCCAAATGTCAAAATATATTTATAATATCTATATATAAAAAGCGTTACTGCTATAAAGTAAATATTCTCTTTAAAAATTTGCTTAACTGTTATGTTAGCCGCGAGATGGCAATTGGAATACATTTCCGCTACCTCTTGTGTGAATTGAGAATACTACATGTATAAGAAAATTGTATGCTTGAATTGGAATTCTTGGGTAGCTCAGTTGGTTAGAGCGCTAAAGGTACAGACTTTAGAGACTCGAGTTCAAATCCCGACTCAAGCATTCTTTTTTCTTTTCATATCATATATATATATATATGTATATATATATATATGTATATATATATGTATATATATATATATGTATATATATATGTATATATATGTATATATATGTATATATATATATATATATATACGTAATAGCGGACACGGCAGACATTGTCCTGCTCGGACGTTCAATTATCGTGTCATGTCCGGACGATTAAAATATAAATTACTTTTTTACAATATAAACTAAATAATAACTTCACAACAAAACTCCTCAGTGCCATTTGTTGGAGTTCAAGAAGCGTGCATTATGACGTCACATTTTTCTCACGCGGAATATGACAATAATGCAGAATACTACGCATCTGACTTTAAAAAAAAATCCTTTACCCGATTGCAGCGCCAACTACAGGGTCCAATTGGGAATCTAAACAATCCAAAATTTCATCAAAATCTATACATCGTTTAGGCTTTTTTTAAATTTCGGAATCAAGTAAACCTCTACTTCTAAATGCATTTCGCTTATGTTTTGATAATACCTATCTCAGTCTATTTTAATCGGATATACTGAGCTTCGTTGTGAAACATCGAAAAATGCGCCCGCTAGAGCGATTTTTAAAAATTCACTTCAGGTGAACTTCTACACCTAACGATCCTAGAGTTTCTAATTGTGAATCTAAATCATCGAGGGATCCAATTAGTCACACACAATTTTTTTTATCAAAATCGGTCTAGTCGTTTAGGAGGAGTAGAGTGACAAACACACGTACACAAGAATTCATTCGATAATAATAAATCGAAATCAATCATTAATAATAGATAGACTTTACACGTTATTCATTTCTGACTCGTTATCGGATTAGTAACTAGAAAATGTTATATGAAAAGCAATATTAACATAAATGGAACTCTATTTGATACATATAGCAAATTGCAGCACATGTTGCTGACGTGAACTTCACTATTATATAAAATATGAATTCCTACTCCTTGAACATTATACAAAAATAGTTGGATTAGAAATAAATTACGCAAAGACAAACATGTTAACAGAGTCGCGTTCTAATGTCGGCAAGAAAGAAAACTGTCAGTAGATGGAAGTAAAATTCACATAGTACAACCTGTTTAGGAATAATATAATCAACAATAAAAGGAATTTAGTATAAGGAATTCAGAAAATAATACACAAATATAATGAGAAATATTATTCACTACTATGTACGTTTGAATCTAAAAGTGTGCATAAAAATATTTTATTATATCATCGTCGACATCAATGATTAACCCTTAAGATCTGTTCCGATATCATGCTAGAAATGGTCTGTCCATCTTTTACTCGGTCTTCCTACATTTCTTCGTCCTAGTGGTTTGTAATGAAGAATATGTTTCGGAATTCCATTGTTATCCAATTTATTGATGTGGTCCATCCATTCATCTCTGTATTGTGCAATTATATCTAATAGTTTGAACGTATTTAGTTCTCTTCACATATTTTAATTTCGTTTTCGATCTGTTATTGTATAGCCAGCCACACTCCTTAGAAACCTCATTTCTGACGTTTCAATTCTTCGTTCCTGGTTTTTGGTTAAGACCCAGTGTTCCAATCCATATAACAATTATGGAACCGCCATTGTTTCATACATTTTTAAAAGTGTCTTCTTTCTGGTTCCTTTGAGACTTCGTTTTAATGGAGTCACACATAAAATTAAATGTATTTATTTTGTTTTCAATGACATCACGTTTTCTCTATGACACATTGTATCCCAGGTAATTAAAATTTCTCACCTGTTCTATTATTTTATTCTCTAATTGGATTTTTATTCTTAGTGGTTCACACCCTCGAGTAGCTAAATCTTTTGTTAGAGTAGAGTTTTCAAGTTGTATGTATGTTTTACATGTTTTATTTTATTTGAAAGTTTTTCCGTTGTAAGTCATCTTCTGTCTTAGATATCACAACCTGATTGTTTTATTATATAAAACCATAATAAAACCGAAAATAGTGTAATAATAATTACAATAATAATAGATAGATCATTGTTTGATTAATATCTTTGACATCGTCCGATTCCGAATAGCCAGTTTTGTCGGTCCATTCTATCTCCTGGTAGTAGATGTACCTCCTTCATATATAAACATATTCCCTGACTCTAGGAGCTTTAAGGTCTTCCTTTGCTTCGTCTTCCCTCAGGTTTCCATTCCAAACAGATTTTGGTAGTCGATCCTCTTCCATTCGCTAGACATGTCCGTACCATCTTAATTGCTGAGTTTTAATATAATCTAAAACAGTGTCTTCAATCTTCATTTTCTCCCTTATAACTGAGTTCCCATTTTTTTCTCTTCTTGAAATTCTAGCGGCCCTTCGTATAAAATTCATTTCTGTTACCAAAAGGTACTTATTTGTTTTTGTTGCTAATGGCCTAAGTTCTGCTCCATAAGTAATGATGCTTTTAACAATTGTATGATATATATTCATTTTATTTTTATAACTTATATTTTTATCCCACAATATTCTATTGTCCACCGCTGTGGTCTCGAGGTAGCGTGCTGCCTTGTCACGCAGCGGGCCTGGGTTCGATCCCCGGTCGCGGCAGTTTTTTTGGGTGAGGTTTTTATCGGGGTTTTTCCTCACCTGTAAGACAAATGTCAGGAAAACTTTAAGACCCAAACGGTCCCCGAAATCATATTGCCATCATCTTTATCATCATCATCCTTCACCGGTGTGGAAAGCAACGGGAAGCTACCACACCTACACAATATTCTCTAGTAAAGCTGCAAGCATAGCATGAAAATGCTAAGATTGCAGTGAGCGACCTGCCTTCCGGCAGAATTACTATGGATGGAATATTCTACTGAGGCAAGCAATTGCAACTTTTCCTTTATTATTTCTATTTCTTATTTCCTCTTCATAACTTCCATTTTTATTTATTTTAATTCCTAAATATGTGATCTCACTACAAGATTTGATTGATTCTCCAGTCTCCAAAATTAAATTATGTTCTGGTTCACCAATTGATAAATATTTTGTTTTTTTCATGTTCAAATTTAATTACAACAATAATAATAATAATAATAAGAATAATAATAATAATAATAATAATAATAATAATAATAATGCTTTATTTTAGGTGGCAGAGTTAAGGTTATAAGGCCTTCTCTTCCACTCAACCAGCGAATATTAAAATTATGCAAAGTTCACATATTTATTACAATTTTAAGATATTATGAAAATATGTCCACCGCTGTGGTCTCGAGGTAGCGTGCATCCTTGTCACGCAGCGGGCCCGGGTTCGATCCCCAGTCGGGGCAGTTTTTCTGGATGAGGTATTTATCGGGGTTTTTCCTTACCTGTAAGACAAATGTCAGGAAAATTTTAAGGCCCAAACGGTCCCCGAAATCATATGGCCATCATCATCATCCTTATCATTATCATCATCATCATCATCTTTCACCGGTGTGGAAAGCAACGGGAAGCTACCACACCTACAATTCCCTAGTAAAGCTGCAAAGCATAGCATGAAATAATACGATAGCAATGAAAGACCTGCCTTCGGGCAGAATTACTATGGATACTATGGATGAATGAAAATATAAACTTAAACAAAATACAATGGTGATGTGATATAATACTTGCTAATGCTAACAAAAACATGGAATATAATAAAATTAAAATAATATAAAATAAATTAAAGTAAGTAGCTTCCTAGATGTTTATTTACAAATGTTGAATATAGTTGTTATGCAGTTAATGTTTTCATTGTGTTGAACTTAAGATATCAGTTAATTTGTATTTAAATAATGATAGTGATTGACAGTCCCTGACATGACTGGGAAGTGAGTCCCATGCTCTAGTCACATATATTGTGCAAGATTCGGACTACAGACATGTCCTGTGCTGTGAGATCAAAAGTAAAGAAGGGTATTATGATCTTGTTCCTAAATTGTGATGAGCCGATACATTTTGAAAACGTGTTGATAAATAACTTAGTAAATATGTATGCAGGATTTGGAAGAGTAAAGTATCTGAATGTAAAGTTCTTATGTCATTTAGAAACCTTGGTTGTGATAAAAAAAACTGGATATATGCTATACAGATCTATCTACATACTCCGTAATTACCCGTTTGGGGATCAGGACTCTCTCTATGGGAATGTTTCAACCCGGCTAATTCATTTGCGCTTGTATACTCATACATGTCTTCGAGTGATAAGGGGTCAGCATATCGCCTTAGTGAGACACCCAGCAGCCAATCACGGTATCATTTGGAAGGACAACAGTCGATACATTTTGTACAGATACCTCATTATTCAGGCTGGAGATTATTTTACGAGCCTGAAAATCTTCAGACTTGGGAACCAAGACTTTACAGTCTCTCCCGGATAACTTCACTTTTAGCTTTTTCTATCCTTGAAATCCATCGACCCAGGCTGGATTTGAACCCTCGTTCCTGGTAAATAAAATACAAAAATAGGCCTATAACCACTAGTCAACAATGGTCATATATTATATAGATTTAAAAAGAAAATACAAGAAGTGTATTTAGATATTTCAATGACAGAGGAAACTGATGCTGACTGTATACAGAAGCAGAGATGTCAACAATAATTAAATTGAAAAGGGTACAATGGGATAGACATGCACAGAGAACGGATAAAGAATTCTCTACATGGGAATGGAAGATCAATACATATTTGGTGAGCGATCTGTGTAAAATAGGATAGGCAACAGCCGTTGAACTTGAGGAATTGGAAAGAGAAAGGTAAGGACATAGAAGAAGGAAGATATATTGAGGATTTTAAAGTCCATCTTGGATTGTAGTGCTATTATTGATAATGATAGGAAGCGAGAATTATAAACGAGAATTTTCCAAGTGATAGTTTTTTATACCTGTAGTTTGTGCTACGAACTGCTGAATTGCTATGTGCCGGAAGCGCAGAAATCGGGTGCCTAGTAAAATGAGATGCTTAGCTAAGTCCTTACAAGTGACAGCAAAGTACTTGTTTATAGTTAGTGCTAGTAATTTGTAGGGTGTAAACTTAGATTAAGACAAGACGTAGCTTGCGTGAATTAATTAAGATCTTACCGGTGAACAAGTACCCCACATCTTGTTTTAGAGTTTATACAGCGAACTATGTTCTGAACATATTAACAGTAGTGACCATACAACCTATTTTTTAACTTAATTTGTTTTATTCTTCAAAAACGTGGGAGCAATTCAATCGTATTGTCTTCGTATGTACAAAAATAATTATGGCAAAAAATCAGCCGATGGTAACATGTATAAGCAATTGCATTTCTTATTCCACCTGTGTTACTGAATACATTTCATTCCCACATTTGTCACTTGTTTCCATGTATCCATCATCAAGTATTTGTAACTGGTCTTTCAAACGTGCAAACAATTCTAAAATTTTAACAATTTTCAAATTATATATGGAATTTTGGAAATATGGCCTTGTTTTAAATAAAAAACAAATATTTGCTTCAATATAAATTCCTCTTTATTCAATTATCATTTATCTCCAATCCCGTGTACATTAAAATAATTAGTTTTCTTATTGCAATAAGTAACAATGAAATCCGATAAATTAAAATAGGTAATTCCGAGGAATTGCGTATTGTAAACGTATAAATGTATTGTAGATGAATGTTGAAAGTGACACAGTGTAGTCTCTTGACTAGCATGTCCGGGAAATTTTAACTATAAAATTTTCTATTTTCATCTAAGAGAGATAGGATATACAATTTTTAATCTCTAGATTGTGAACCAGATGTCTCTATTAAATTCCAAACTCCTCCTATACATTAGATATGTTGATGATAGCGATTCACTGATCGGACGGGAAAATTAAGCCCGGCACTCTCCTTTACATTTTTGGACAGCGCGGCAGCTAATTTCATCTCCTCTGCCTCTTTATCATTATCTCTCATACAACAAACTTGTAATGCACATATACTCTACCTATTCTTATTTCTGTACATAATACAAGTGCACATCACATACGTATGCCGAAGTTTAATTATTTAAATATTTAAACGATGAAGCTCAGACTTGATCAAAACCAGTTACCGTACTCATTTTATCATTAGACCTATATTTTTATAATTAGGTTTGTAATTAATTACTGTATATATATATATATATATGTCCCGCGCCGTAGCCGAGTGGTTAAGGCAGGAAGCCTTGGCGTAGAGCTACGGGACCTGCGCTGGTTCGAGTCTCCATGGGGGAAGAAATTTTCTCATGGTATTTCGGCCAGTATGGGACCGGTACCCACCCAGTATCGTGATGCATTTGGGTAGCTACAATAAGTAGCGGCTCCAGGTTGAGAAAACCAGCTATAACGGCTGGGGGACTCGACATGCTGACCACATGACACCCCTACACTGGCTGATTATCATCTACCTCTGTGATTGACACATGTGGATGTCAGGCCAGCAGCCGGATGGTAGGCTAAGGGCCTTCTAGGCCTGTCGCGCCAGGAGTTTTATATATATATATATATATATATATATATATATATCCATCCATCCATAGTAATTCTGCCCTAGGGCAGGTCCTTCACTGCAATCATAGCATTTTCATGCTAGGCTTTGCAGCTTTACTAGGGAACTATAGGTGTGGCAGCTCCCCGTTGCTTTCCACACCAGTGAAGGATGATGATGATGATGATGATGATGGCCATATGATTTCGGGGACCGTTTGGGCCTTAAACATTTCATGACATTTGTCTTATAGGTGATGAAAAACCCCGATAAAATCCTCACCCAAAAACACTGCCCCGACCGGGGATCGAACCCGGGCCCGGTGCGTGACACGGCAGCACGCTACCTCGAGACCACAGCGGTGGACATATAATAATAATAATAATAATAATAATAATAATAATAATAATAATAATAGCAATAATAACTTCACTTTATGAGGCAGAGTTATGAGGCATTTTAGTGATTGACCACCGTTCAACCAGATTAAATAAAATGTACAATATTAGTATTTTCTCAACATTACAATAAAAATAAATTACATTATATACATACAATACAATTAAGATCTACAATATATGTTGATTTGGTCTAGATTTAACGAATGAAAAAGAAAATGCACAAGATTAAAAATTAAAATATAGCATCAATGTCATAGAATAAATTTTATTGTGGAGAAAAATTAATTATTTAACAGCAAGTGATTGTATCGTGAGGGGCGGAATTCCAGAAGTTGGCAGAGGCTACAGTGAAAGACGTTATATAAGAAGAGATCCTTCGGAGAGGGATTATTATAAGACCTATCTTGTGACTTAGTGTCAACATTGTGGCAAGAAGATAACTAGGAGAGTAAGAGTGCACAAACGTCTTCTCCTCCAGGAACAGATTAATAATAAAATATGTAGTGCCTTTAGTACAAAATAATTAATTAAATTCATATATGTACTGTATAATTCATTATTCATGTATTTAGCGGATCGACGATACATTTACTCTGAATAAAAAATAATACTATGTGCGATGAACCTAATTTGCTTCACGTCATCACTGCAGTCAGACTCAGCAGGTACCCTATGGCACTGGATTTAATACGATAACTGATTACTATTTTCGTTGGGGTTGTAGATATGAAAATATATATTTATGCAACTTAAAACATTTTAATGCAATTAATCCAATTACTAAGCGATATTTGTAAAACATTTATCTCCGGATAATTACCATGGTGTGAGTATGTTAATGCAATGTGAAATTACGAGTGGAAATACGTTTACGTTGTAACCATCGGCAATTTTTATTTTCCGTAAAATAACTGTGATGAAGAGGTAAGTTTTTACTATTTAAACACATTTAAAATGTAACGAACCTAAAATCTAACCTTACGCAATTTAATTATTCTAACCTAGGTGAATCCCATAAAACGGTCTTATTCTTTTTTTTACGCGGTTAAATGTCTGGATTTTTATGTGATTTACGCGATTAAATTCGGACATAAATCTTCGTTACCGGTAGGGAAGAACCATTATTGGCAGAGCTTTGTTTTCTGAAAGGAGTTCTAATCGACAGAGTTGCTTGTCAGCAGTGTGGTTATCAGTGGTTATTAGTGTAGTTGTCGCTGGTTATCAGTGTGGTTATCGCTGGTTATTAGTGCGGCCAATCTGAATTTTCATAGAATAACTGTTGTAACCAGAATGGTCATGACGGGAAATAGTCCCACTTTTTTGTTTGTTTGCATATTTAAGAGTAAAATAAATTAAATATAGTTACATTCCGCGGCTAATATTTCTAATATATATTTTTATGATTATTTATTGCATTTAAGTGGTGTTTAAGTGGATAATTAAATATTGTGATAGCTTCCATGACGCCCTATTTTCTGTTAATTCTGTGCATACATTCAATAAATAACAACGTTTTAATCTTAAGTGAAGGTAAATTAATTATGTTATTGGAAGAGTTTCATATTAAATGGTACAAATATACACAATGTGAGTTATGTTTTCATAAATCAGATATTATCAGGAGGAACAAAAATTGTTAAAACAATAACGGAGTACTAAAAGAACGTAGGTCTCTTATAACATTATTAAATGAAGAAGAATGACAAGTATACGTTCATTTACCACTTCAGTCGGATTTCTTTGAAGATATGTGTCATATTATTGTATTAACAGTACATCATTTCACAAAGTAGAACATAGAGTATTACAAACGTCATTCAAAATGACTGAGTGGGAGGCCTCCGGGACAACAATTCTACAAAAAACATTATGATTCGCAATGTTTATAAAAATATTATCTCGCAAATACGTGAATCTGTGGGTGGAAATTAAAATTTTATTTGCATAAATGAAACACAAGATTCCGTCGGAACGTTTATTACAAACGTAATTGTGGGAGTATTTTTGTCGAAGTTATGTGATAAATAATTTCTATTTGAGTGGATTTTCCTACTTCTTTGTAGTTATATATTCAATCAAGACAGAACGCCACGCATGTGATTGTGCGCACATTGAGACAGCTGTGTTTGTGGAAAATGGACGTGAACTCGTTTTGTCATGTATTCTTGCTGTTAGAGAACAAAACACAGGAAAGGAATTCATTTTTCTGCAGTGAAATTATTGCAAAGTTAAATATATAATTCTTATATCTCTTTAATGTGTTAAAACGTTATAGAACTTCATAAATATGATGTGTAGAGATTCCAAAGTTTCTATTGTCAACAAGCATTGACCATGGTCTGGTATATTAGTTTACAAAATTATATTGGCCTCTTACCCAGATTCTTGGCCGAAGGTGACTAATTATTTTGGGATTTTATGCCAACTTCGTACGAAATTTACATTTTCTTATTTTATTACAGATGTTGTACTGACAAGTGATGCTCATTTGAAAGATGCCAAGTTGCGAGAGAAAAATGGAGGGACAACAAAACCAAACAAGAATGAAAAATAAAAGTGATTGTGTTGTTTGTAAAGTAAATTGCAATGATCCTGTAAGACCTCAGGTTGATTGGGTTGAATGCGTAAAATACAAAACGTGGCTCATAATCTTGTACACACAACAGAATGTGTACAATACTTGGTTGATAAATTGTTAAAAAAATTGAGATGAGTCTTCTTCAATATTAGTTTGCATTAATTATAGTTAAGTACTTATTAAAACAAAATATAATAAAATCAACACATATGTGTTAATTTATTTCGCCATCTTACCCTAACTATCAGGGAAAGATGACTATTGTACAAGACAAAAATTAATTCATCATTAACAAAATCATAGTAATAAATATTTTCAGTTTGATACTAATACGCCACTTCAAAAGTGTTATAGATTTATATATTTCAATATGAAACGAGTAAATGCAAATATAATAACTAAAAGCTCCAATCAAATAAAATATTAGGCATCTTCCCCAATCCACTCTCACTTCTAAAGTTAGTGAAAAGTTAACACGAATGTATTTTCGAAAATTTTCAAGAAATTTTAGATCGTTACTTGGCAATTGCATTATATTTTACAGATTCTTGTTTTTTTTATGGTTTGTTTATATTTTCAGATATATGAGTAATGTTATCTTCATTACTATACACAACATATTTTACATTTTAGTAGACGTTAATTTCTTAGTTTTCTCAATATATTAAATACGTCCATGAGGAGAACAGATTTTAATTTATAAATGCGCTAACATATTATTTTTAACGCAAAGTAACTTTCAGAAAAACAAAGTAATCACATGCAAAACATTTGCGTTTGTATATGTAAAACAGAATTATAATATTATACAAACTTAATATTCAACTTAGAAGAGCGATTGAGACTCGAATTCCAGAGTTCCGTATTGAAATCCCAGGTCAGACCATGTTGACTGGGGTTTCTTCCAATTTATCCTCAGTCGCCAAGCCAAATATTCGGTTACAACTTTTTCGTCAGGCCACATTTGATAAAAATTAATATTTTCGGATCATTAAAAGCAAATCAATGAACTACTTCTGAAAACAAATGACCTGATATGTCCTTAACTTTTAAAGCGTCCATCAATAAGAGTTAAATTAAAAAATATATAATATTTGTTATGTAAAATATAGAGTACTTAAACGTTTTTCTTAATTATATCTTTCATTTCGTTAATATAGTTCTGTATTAAATAGAACCCAATTACCAAATTTTTGTTGTCAAAAAATCTTAGTATCACAGATATTTGACAAAAGCATGCTCCTTACAAATGAATACCAATCATAAAATTTAAAATTATACAAACGCAAACTTAAGGATTTACAATGTATGTAGTCTTAAATCTCAATTTACTTATTTTCATATAAAGATGTTCAATTTCTGAATCTAACAATTTTGTTTTTGAAAACCGGATCATTCTTTCAATGTTTCTACAATTATTAGGGACTCTACCTTGATGTATTTTTACACATTTTTCAGACATATTATATCTACACCAATAAGCCTTATTCTATCACTTGTCTTATACAGTATCTATCGTAAGACCTGTAAACCATGTTCGATGAGGTTAACGAAATCTGAGTCACAACCATACTCAGAAGGTCATACATGCAGACATAATATTATATTTTATACTGTTATTAACAATCTCGCTTGTACGCGATTTTTTATATTATTTTTTTTATTAAGAGCCCCACCACCATCCCCCTGGGTTTCCTCGGGCTCAATGCCTATATCCCCAGGTCTGCTCTTGTCCCCAATTACTTTCTGCTGTTTTTATTATGTTCATTTTCAGGATACAAGTTTCGGGTGTTTGTCCTTAATACTACTTATATACAGTTATGTTTACATATTAATCCTTAACCTAAGTCTTAAATCTTAAATCTACCACCTAATCTAGTAATATTTACATGGTGTTGTGTTAAAACTAATGCTTAATTTACTAACTTACAACTAACTTATTGCTAGATTACATCTCTAATCCCTTCTTCTTTGTCTGCGGATGTCCTCCTCTTGGCGTTGAGTAAGGACCCATCCGACGAACTTTCTCACTGCTTGATATGGCTGTTTTTCTGTCCAAAACCGTAGAGGAGGCGGCCAGTTCATATCACCGTTTAGTGCAGCCTCACGTAAGTCACTTCGTCTGGCCTCATATTTGATGACATGTTGTACAGTGTCCAGCTCTGTTCCGAAGCAATCGCAATGAGGTGTTCTTGTGAGGCCTCTTTCATGGAGTTTGGCTTTGAAAGAGCCGTGGCCACTCAGGAGTTGCGTGATATGGTGACTTGGTTGGATCCAAGTTTTCTTTAGCCTTTCCTTGATGTTAGGCAGAAATTCGTAAGTTATGCGTCCATGTTCTGCCACTTCCCATCGTTCTTGCCATTCCTCGGAAATACTTTCCTGGATAACCCGTCTGATGGTGTCTCGTTCATCTGGTGTCTGATATAAGTCTGGCTCGATCACAGTGTCGCCGACTAGTATCGTCTGGTCTCTTCTGAATTTAAAGTTTTGTATTCTTTGAGCGATATACAGATCGATAGGTAGGACTCCTGCAATCACTGGCAGGCAAACCCCACGCGATAGGCCCAAATGGTATAACATACGATTATCAACAGTAATCAAACAAGAGGTTGTGTTTCTCTGAACAAATCACGAACCACAAAGTCGCCAGTGATTTTGTCTAATTAAAAACTCCACCTAACGTTAGATTTGGAGTGACTATTTAGCGAATAATACAATATCAGAAGCTAAAAATAATTTTAATATTTAATATGTACCTAATGTAAGATTATATATTCTGATCTTACTTTTCGGCGATTTCTAAGCCGACTGAATTGTTATAAATAGCATATCTTTACATATCTTTGGGCTTGAGAAAGATCAATAACAGATGGTTGTATGAGAAATGACTATTAGCAATAATACAGATTCATTATACAACATTTAGTACGTCTTTTAGATCAACAGAACTAACTTTGTTTTTGGTCATTTTTTAAGTTGTTATCATTTGGCACTTCTTGCTGTACCATATTGATCGTACATTGTTCAATCGATATCCTTGTCAAAGAAGTTAATTTGCGGAGATATCTCTCATTACGAATTTAAATTTTAAAAAAAGGAACAATATTTCTGTTGATATCACTGACAATGGAAAACTCAACCTCGCGTTGAATTTGGAGTGACTATTTAGCGAATAATACATCAGTTAACAAATGTGAGGTTATGTATTCCGATCTTATTTTTGGACGATTTCTAAGTCGGCTGTATAGTTATAAATAGCATACTTTTACTGTTAAAACTCTTTGGGCTTGGGAAATATCACTAACAGATGGTTTGAGAAATAACTATTAACAATCAAGCAGAATCATTATACAACATTTAATACGTTTTTTAGAGCAACGGAACTAACTTTTTTGGTAACGTTTTAAGTTGTTTTCTCTTGGCATTTCTTGCTGTACCATATCAATCGAACATTGTTCAATCGATATCCTTGTCACATAAGTTAATTTGCCGATATATCTCTCATTACGAAGAGGAAGAGGCGAAATTATCATCAGGAAGAGGCGAAATTATCATCAGGAAGAGGCAAAATTATAGGTCTATGAGTTAAATAGTCATTATAAATATACTATTTTATTTAATTTTATTGAATGTTTGTCACACCATAGGTAAAGAGGGAAGTAAATATCTAACTGTTAAATATATATATATTATATAATATTTTGATTGTAATTATAATTGATTGAAATGGTGTTGAATTCAGCTAACAGAGATTTTTCAGCTAACAGGTTTTAAATGACGCACAGTATTTTTACACGCTTTATATTAGCTAGACCTGTATCTGTCCATCTATGTAACGGAATCATTCAACACGATTTTGACCCACTTAAAAACATTGGATCGACTTGAAACAGTGTATACTTCTAAAGGACCAATGACAATACAATAATTACATTTTTTTTCTAAGATCCTCCAGGATCATCAGGACATCAAAAAAATGAAACCCATGTAATAGGTTGCGGAGGACGTATCGACTTTTTAGTCCACCATTGTAAGAAATTAATATTAGCTCAGTAGGTAGAGCGGTGGACTCTAGTGGAATATGATTTCAGCAATCCATAGGTCGCTGGTTCAAATCCAGCCCGGAGGATTTCTAGAAGAGTATTACTTTTAGCTCATACTACAATATAGTATCGAATTTAAAAATATTTACATTATTATCTTATTCTGAAAAATATTAATGATAATTTCGTAAACTTACCACATTGTAATTTATTAAAAAATATGAGAATAATAAGATTAACTGTAACGATTTATCTATATTAAAATATTCAAAAATATTATAATAATATTAGATAATAATAATTTTAAAAATATATAATTATATTCGTGCATAGACACTAAAAATATCGTAAGTAATTAAAATTTCATGGGATTCCGGTATATGGCAATCAATTAAACTAAAAATTAAAAAATAAATAATAGCTTTAAAACTAAAACAACACACTTTATTAGGAAACCAAACTAAAAAGTAAATAATAGTTTAAAAAAACTATATCAATACACTTTATTAGAAACCCGAACTAAAATATGAAAAATAATTTTAATTTCCAACTCGCTTGGGATAACATTAAAGTGGTCATCTCCAACACATCCAGAATAAAACTAGAGTTATCTACAAAAAAATAATTTTACCGTGAAAAGCGTGGGGTGCTTTTTATGGTTTTTAAGTTTTCTTCTTAGAGACTATATTTTAGCAATATATGTTTATTATCAAAAATGTTAATTGATATAGAGCACCCCACGAAAGAAGGAAGTGATAATTTAAAGAACGTGATATTTGATATTTGTTGGAGAGGATTTTCTTTACGTAATGTAAAGCAAGCTCGTTAGTAAGCCGCCTCTGCTGTTGATAAATTCAACTATCGTGGTGTTACCAACAATTTTCCAGGACGAGCAAAGGAAAACAATTCAAGCAAGAGTAGTTCCTAGTTGGTCATGTAAAATTAAATCCAAAATTAAAATCACGTGAAATCCTTTCCATGGCAAAACGAGTATCAGGTAAACAAACGTCGAATCAACTGTGCAACGAGTCTTATGGAAATACGGTTATCATGGCCGAATGTAAGGGAAAATGCCATTCGTTTGTGTAAAGAACAGAATATTCAGATTTAAATCGATAAATGCATCAAATGAAGAACCAGGAGTTTTGGAATCAGATCCTATGGTCTGATGAGACTGAAATTAAGCTGTTTATTTCTGATGATAACCATGGAGTTTGACGAAAAGCAAATGAAGCCGACAAAAATGGAAACATCATTAAGCATGGAGGCGAACCCATAATGATTTAAGGTTGACTTTCTGCATGTGGAGTTGGGGGTATTTAATTTATTAACAGCAATATGGATCATTGGTTTTACCTCGGCGTTCTGAAGAATTATTTGAAACAAAGATAAAGTAAATGCGAATATCGTGCAACCTTACTTTTCTGTAAGATCAAAACCCAAAGCATAACAACGGATATCAATAGAAGATGGGTTATCTAGATTGTTCCTAAAAAAGCTTCACATACCAACTGAATCTCGCAATTTAAACCTCGTTGAGCACCTGTGAACCATTCACAAAAGAAGTATTTATATGAAGTACGCTCCATCAATAGGAGAACTGAAATTTATGTTTCTAAAAAAATTGAGTGAAATTAAGCCAGAAACGTGCCAAAACCTCGTTAATTAAAACGAAGTGTTAAAAGAGAAGGTTATGTAACCTCGTACTGAACTTACGAGAATATCTACGAATTGGTGTTTATTTTTGTCTTTTATTTTTTTATATTTGTGTACAAACAAGAATGTTACAAATCTATGTTACATTTTATTCTTTATTAAATTAATACAAGTAAGTTTATTAATTGTATTTAAAATATAAGTTTTGGAGACTTATGAAGAGATATATTTCCTCTTTGAAGATGTTTATTTAATTTTTGCTATGTTTTAAACAGTTATGTAGGAATTACTAAACACTAGATTTATAAAAATAAATAATCTTTCTAATGCATTTAAAATAATAAACAAAAACATATCTGTACAAGAAAGACAATTGCTGACTGTATTTTAATGAGTTCCAAGGGCGAAGCTTTCAGATTGTATTCATTAAGATATTTTTTATTTTTTTACAAATCACAATCGTTCCTACCTGCAAGATATAGGTACCGAAAATAACCTCCACAAATATATATATATATATATATATATATATATATATATATATATATATAGGCCTATGTACACAGGGTGTAACAGGATCTCACCGACAAAATGATAAAGATGATAGCCATACGGAGAGGATCATTTTTCCTGAAGGAACATATAGTCACAAACACGTCATTTATGATTTATGCGCAGATGAAGGTGTTCACCCGTAAGGATCAAAATTGAATACAAACAATCGTACACGTATCATCTTATTGAAAAATACATCTTTTACAATACATGTTCAAACAGTCGACCCTGTACCTCATGTACGTTTGATATCGTCGCAGCAACGATCGGCCTGCACGGCCGAACATGGCACGATTCTTTTTGACGTCAATGCTACATTTAGTCAGTCAATCAGTTAGCTCTGATGGCCACTGGAGTAACGAAGACCATACGTGTTAAATTCCAAATCTCTGGTTCCAGCATGATGGAGAACCCGCTGGCAGATCGTTGCTACCTCGATATCAAACATGCAATGAGGTACAGGGCCGACTGTTTGAACACTTGTAAAAACATGTATTTTTTAATAAAATGATACGTGTACAATTGTTTGTATTCAATTCCGAACCTTACGGGTGAACACCATCATCTGCACATAACTCATATATGACGTGTTTGCGACTATATGTTCCTTCACAAAAAATTATTCTCTTTGCATGGCCTACCATCTCTATCAATTTGTCGGTGAGGTCCTGTTACACACCCTGTAATATATATATATATATATATGTATGTTATAATTAAATGTTTAACATTGAGCAATGCACGCTTAATATGGTATGATAAGAAAAATAAATGCCTGGACGGGATTGGAACCCGGATCTCTGAGTCTGTACCTCAGCGTGATATCCATTACACTACCAGGCGAATCCAATTCAAACACTTATTTTTCTTATATATGTATTATATTCTCCATTATTACTAGATGTCGCGAGTTCTCTGGTAATAATGGAGAATATAATACATATATAAGAAAAATAAGTGTTTGAATTGGATTCGCCTGGTAGTGTAATGGATATCACGCTGAGGTACAGACTCAGAGATCCGGGTTCCAATCCCGTCCAGGCATTTATTTTCTTATCATACCATGTATGTATATATATATATATATATATATATATATTATAAATATATTTTTGACATTTGGCAATGAAGGCAAATATGATATGAAAAGAAAAAAGAATGCTTGAGTCGGGATTTGAACTCGAGTCTCTAAAGTCTGTACCTTTAGCGCTCTAACCAACTGAGCTACCCGATTGAGGGTCTTTCCACTTTTCAGCGGTTGCCCATTTACCAGCCGGCTGCTGGCCCTTCACATCCACATGTGTCAATCACAGAGGTAGATGATCAACAGCCAGTGTAGGGGTGACATGTGGTTAGCATGTCGAGTCCCCCAGTCGTTACAGCTGGTTCCTCAACCTGGAGCCGCTAATTATTGTAGCTACCCAATTGCCTCACGATGCTGGGTGGGCACCGGTCCCATACTGGCCGAAATACCATGAGAAAATTTCTTCCCCCATGGAGACTCGAACCAGCGCAAGTCCCGTAGCTCTGCGCCAAGGCTTCCTACCTTAACCGCTCGGCTACGGCGCGGGAATTGTATGCTTGTATTGAAATTCTTGGGTAGCTCAGTTGGTTAGAGCGCTAAAGGTACAGACTTTAGAGACTCGAGTTCAAATCCCGACTCAAGCATTCTTTTTTCTTTTCATATCATATTTGCCTTCATTGCCAAATGTCAAAAATATATTTATAATATCTATATATAAAAGCGTTACTGCTATAAATTAAATATTCTCTTTAAAAATTTGCTTAACTGTTATGTTAGCCGCGAGATGGCAATTGGAATAAATTTCCGCTACCACTTGTGTGAATTGAGAATACTACATGTATAACAAAATTGTATGCTTGTATTGGAATTCTTGGGTAACTCAGTTGGTTAGAGCGCTAAAGGTACAGACTTTAGAGACTCGAGTTCAAATCCCAACTCAAGCATTCTTTTTTCTTTTCATATCATATATATATATATATATATATATATATATATATATATATATAACCCTAGAGCCCGCAATTGTCGACTTATAGCAACCAAACTCGGTATACGCTATTGAAATAAAACAAGGAAGTTAATGGACGAAAGCCGTCATTAGGAGCGAAGGTTTTACATGAAACCCGAAACTTTCAAATAGCTTTAGTGGTCGCCATTTTTTTTTTCTCGCAATAAAATCCGCTGTAGCATTTGAATAAAAAAAACTAATGTCGAGTTTGTTTAATCGGACCAATAAGTGAGTGCTTAACCTGAATGCTCATTTTTGAAATATACGACTTAATTATCAGAAGAAATTTACATTCTCAAAATCAGCATAATTGTACTTTACATTCCTAACTGTGGGGAATTCCCTACTTTACGCATTTCCCGCATGACACAGTTTAATAAACATGAGTATACCCAGTATTGTATGTATTTATTTCAATGTTTGTTTCTCTATTTTTAAAATATAGTTTGATGATATTGTTCTTTTCAAAAATTGTTTCCCAATTGTTTATTTACTTCTCAAGCTAATAATATCGCACTTCTCCATGTTTTGGATGGGGAACTGTACGAAAATATTTGATAAGCTTTGTAGTAAATACTGTGTAATTGTGAAATTGATAAATTATAAATGCATTTTCACGCTATTTTCGAAGTTTCTTTTTTTTTGTACGAAATATGTGATTCGTAATATTTTAGTGTGAAACGTTATACTGAGCTCGGATTTTACTAAAAAGTTTCGAACATAAGGACAAAATATATTAGTTAATAAGATGATGTTTCATACACGGGTAATCTTATCTATTATACAGATTTATATAATACCAGTATTCGATATTGGAATAAAACTATTGAAACAAAAATCGCCAGAAAATATTAACCAATACGTATGCATTTATTATAGAAAATATCCTCCGAATTTTGGAATCTCCGCTACGCTTTTTCTTTTCAAACATTCCCACATTCTATTAAACTGCACTTAATTGTTATATTTGATTGATTGATAATTTAAAATATTGATCTTTTTTTTAACTTTATCTGAAATTCTTACAAGATCGTATAATATTCAATCAAATCTGTCATGTCTTCTGCGACATTTTTTGTACGAAATCATGCACATAAATATTATTTAATAGTTAAATAAATTGAATATCCGATAACGAAATTGCCCTATGAATACAGTTTGTAAAATTCTATAATTAATTTCTTAAACATTTTGGCAATGCTCTCATATATAAATTGCTGATTATAATATATGTGTATCCACTTAATGATATATCGTAACGAATTTTAGTGTTAGATTTTATCTATAAATTTTAGTAAAATAAATATTTAAATTTCTTATAAAGATTGTCGATTAACTCAAATAGGGAGTGAAAATTCTATCACATCTTATAAATAAAGTCTGTGAAAGTAATTTAATTTCTGTAGCAGAGAAAGCTGAAAGTTCTACTTAAATTTTCTAGCGTTACAATATAGAGGACCGCCTAGACTTTCTTAATGTATTGCTCTGGAATTTCATTAAGAACAACACAAATTACATTTAAAACTCTACGGACAGAGTCTTTGATTACAATCCTCCATCTTCTTCCTTTAGCAGCTCTTTCTTACAAAATAAACTATTTCTATTATTGTTAATTACTTCTTTTTTGCCTCTCTCTCGGACTTCAACATACTGTCTTAGAAAGAATCTAGCCGAGATAAACTCTATTTCAAGAATTAACACATTGCAGTTCTCTAGAAGTTAAAGTACTCTTCTTATGTTTCAATTCAAATCAATGCACGTGTCCAATCGAAAACAACTTCCATTTATATTTACTTGTGTAGTGAATAACATGCAATTTATACAGTTATTGAAAGTCATTGGATGTGAATAAGTCATCGGATTTGAAATTATTGTATTAAAAGTGTTCTTGTCGTAGTCCATTATGTTTTGTTGATTCTTTTTGTTCTCCGTAGAAGAATGAAATTAGCAAATTTAGGAATTACTCAAGATTCAAGGTGCTTTGTTGCTAATTAAATGAGTAGTTTCTTATTTAGCGCAGAAAAGCATTTGTTAACAAATGTTCTGCTCTCTCACAGGATTTCTTTAATGCACATTTGTGTGTTTATGTGATTTTAAATTTCATGTGTTATTTTAAATTTTAATTGTAGAAAGTGTGACGACGAATTACAATTACATATATACGTATGTATGTAGATTGCTGCATGGATGGGATATAGGTAGTATATTTGAATAGTACATATAAAGAATCAGGTATGTCACCTGGAATGAGTTTCAAATGCCATTACATTCTCTATGTAAACACTATAATGTAGAAGTGTGAAACCGTAAGAGATACAGTATAGTCATAGATTAATTTACTTGAAATGTTGGTGTACA
>JASPKZ010008561.1:0-28286 GCA_030220185.1 Diploptera punctata
GGTGATGGGAGTTAGTAGTAGTGCGTATTAGTGAAGGTAATGGGAATAGTGGTGGTAGTATTGTTAGTGTTGGTGGTAGTAGTGGTGATAATAACAGTATTAGTGGTGGTTGTGACATTAATAGTAGTGGTAATGGTTGTGGTAGTAGTAGTAGTAGCAGTGGTATTAGTTGTAGTAGAGTTAGTAGTGGTATTAATAATGGTAGTAATAGTAATATTAGGAGTAGTAGAAATATTAGTTGTAACAGTAGTAGTAACAATAGTGGAGGTGGTAGTAGTAGTGGTGGTAGTAGTGGTGGCAGTCTTTGTTGTTACTTTATATTAGACTTGAAAATTATAAGCCAAGAAAGAATTTTACCTTTTAATGGCATAACTTCTCTATCAAACTGAACAACAAAATTCAGATATTTCTTCATTTGAATTTATATTCCATGCAAAGAGTAATAGATGTAATAATCTATTATAGTTCATCGTTACACATTGATCTTATTTCAACTCTTCCATCCATTAATTATTTCTTCCTTCCTTCCTTCTTACTGGCTTCCTTTATTACCAAACTGTTGGAAATTGAACTTGAATGAAAAAAATTAAGTTTAAAAAATAATTTGTGTTAATTTTCTAGCATCGGGTACTTGTTACAAATATTCTGCACTCTGCTATATATCTTTACGGTACAAAGAGAGGAAATAATAATAGTTACAGCTATTAACTAACGGCCTTGTTGGGCTAGAGTTTTAAGTTTTTTGCCTCTGGTACCGATGGTCGGTAACTCAAACTCGGGCGCTCGGTGGAATTTTTAGGATGGAAATATCCAAGGGATATGTTCTCCGATAGTGAAATTAAGCCGTGGATCCCGATTCTGAAAACATTCAGGGTCGTGAAAGATCCTCTAGTCTAAATTAGAGCTTCTGCTCAAAATTTAATCGGCCTTTCCCATCCGAGTTATATATTAGTTGGCTACAAGTCTTTTTAGGGGATGTGCTAACCACAGGCCACTATCTTACATCTGTAGGGAAATCAGCGTTACTAAAGTAGCTCGTTATCAACCTCCCGTTAGGGAGCACCCTGCTCTCTCGTGAGGATGTATGGATATAGATTTCTAATAACTAGAGCTATCAGCGACGTATCAGTAATTATGATTTATACAGGTGCTAATGTTAAACATATATAAAAGTCCGTCACGTAGGAAAACTGAGTGCGTAAACTGAGTGCATTTACTCGGAAGTCCAAGTAATTGTTTGACGGTTTAAATTTATTGCTATATATATATATTGTATTTGTCCACCGCTCTGGTCTTACGGTAGCGTGCTGCTTTGTTATGCAGCGGGCGTTGGTTCGATTCCCGGTCGGGAAAATCTCCTGGATGAGGTTTCTTTCTGAGTTTTTCCTCACCTATGAAACAAATGTCTGGAAGCTTAGGGCCCAACGGTCCCCGAAAATCATCCGGCCATCACCATCATCCTTCACTGGTGTGGAAAAGAACGGGAAGTCACCACACCCATAATTCCCTAGTAAAGCTGCAAATCATAGCAAGAAAATGCTATGAATGCAGTGAAAGACCTGCCCTCGGGAAGAACTACTATGGATGGAAGGATGCTAGAAGTTCTTTCTCTAAGCTCCAATTTTGCCCTCTCTCAGTTTTCTCACAGCATCCAAAAACTTCAATTTTTTCTTCGCGCTCGACTACCCTCAATAAGTCCCAAAACGCCATTCTATAACCATCGACCTGAGAAATCTCTCTGGTATTAACTGTAAACAAAGTAGTTCTGTCACATTGAAGAATGATATAATATGTTGCCAGATTTTCCACTCATTGCAAAGCAGACATAATTTAATGCCTTCCTCGTTTGTTATATTATGGGTATCCATCCAGCTAAGATGATCCATTCAATTGCACTTGTAACATCCCCACCCAAAGTGTCAACGTATCTCTGTTCCCCAGGATAATATAACTTCTGATTCTGGAGTGAGAGGTATTATTTTTGTCGCGGCTGCTGTTTAAATATCGCATTAAATTAGTGCATAGTGATTGGCTTCATTGGTTCCAGTTATGAGGTTCAAGAGCCAACTTCAATGACAGCACAGGACAACTTAAGAGAATAAACACATAGACTTGCCCAGACGATGTTAGAGAAAGTATCTGTTTAACTAATAGCAGTCATAAGTAAACACCCTCCACATAGGAATTGCATAACTTTGAAGTTGGTGGAGGGAGTTTGTGTACATCTCAATACTAATGACTAAATCTGAAGTAGATTAACTATTATCAATCCCTCCTTGCTGGACAAACTTTTGGCGAGAAACCAGACAAAGGATCAACGCAGAAGATGTTAAAAAGCATTAATATGAGTGAGGAAGTTTCATTTTCCAACGGCAGTGAGAAGAGAAATTAATAGATAAGAGAAATTACTTTTCTGTAGAGAAGATAAACCTTCTATGGGAGAAAACCCTAAACAAATATTTCAATTTGGGAGTTGTTCATTAAGCCGATATCCATAAAATTTCTTACAAAAGAAACTCAGAGGAAAAGTAGAGTTGATAAAGTCAATGTTCAATCAATGCCACGTTATTATTTATATTTAACGACGCTTTTTAAAATCTGTGCGAGAGAGACTCAAATTAATTCGCTAATTTTTCTCAAGCTTGAGGTTCCATTATATGCCGGATGCGCATACAAAGGACCCACGTGTTTAGTTCCTTCCGAAAGAACTCGTTATGAGGATTTAAGCAGCCTGTAACATCAATTGACTCCTCCAGACACTTTTAAACCTGTGAACCTTGGAACCAGAGATATTATGGTAACTAGTAGTACACCAAGATCAACTGCAGCGCCCAAAAAAGAAGATAAAGAAGAAGAAAAAATGTTGTAATTGAATGCATGTTAAATGTCTAATATAAATATAGGCCTATATATATATATATATATATATATATATAACTTATTGTAACTTTTTAAAAGATACAACTGTATATATGAATAACTTACTTAAACATGAAATTCCACGAGAAATATAGATGTACATGTTATATTTAAAACGGTATGCGGCTTCATCCATTATTTTCAATTCATGTTTTATTACAAAATAATTTTCATAAACTTTCTTGACAACATGCACCTACAGTAGTTGCATAGCGATAATTACAATGATGACGTAAAAACTCGCACGTTACGTAGAAACGTCAGTGAATGTGAAACTGGAAATAAGTTGTTTCCAAATTATTTTAATCACGAATAAAAAACAATAATATTTCCAGGTTTGTTATTACTGATAGTATATTTTGTAATCATGAACTTTAAAGGTTCAGGCCAGAAGCATTGAAATTCAAATCTGGTCGCGAATGGGACGACGTACTTTGCTTACAAGTCTGTTTCCACAGGGTTCAGATTCATTTATGCGAAACAAATATGCGATAAGAGACCCACAACTTTACTTCCTACAAAATCCTTTTGAGTATTATTACGCCATAAAATTCCATCAACATCGAAACCATACACCACTACGCCGTCAGGACAATTAACAGTTTAAATGAAACAGTTTCATATAGACCCTATATCAGGGGCCACCAATTGGCGGACCCTCGGACTTTGGTTCCGGACCGGTTAAATATTGAATTATTAAAAAAATAAATTAATAAAATAAAATAAAACATATTAAAGGGGCAGGCCGTAGCGTAGTGGTTAAGGCACTGCGCTACAAGCCGGAAGGTCGAGGGTTCAAGTCCCGGTGGGGGTCAGGATTTTTAAACTGAGCCAAACCTTCTGGCGGCACTATGGTCCTGGGGTCGGCTCAGCGTGTAACGGAAATGAGTACCAGTCGCTTGATCTTCGGATAAAGGCGGCCGTCACGCAGGGCTGTCAACCCGGCTGACATCAAGTGCCGATTGT
Organism: Diploptera punctata; assembly: GCA_030220185.1. Lineage (NCBI taxonomy): Eukaryota > Metazoa > Arthropoda > Insecta > Blattodea > Blaberidae > Diploptera > Diploptera punctata. The sequence continues at coordinate 3,886 of JASPKZ010008561.1, forward strand.
CCAGAAAAGTGGGAGCCTTAACCTCCTATTACCCCAAGGGCCTCCTGAGGCCTGTAGTGGGATTACTGTACTTACTTAAAAAAATTAAAACCGGTTGAACATCGAATAAAACCAGTTTACTAAATTTCATGTTATGATAGTATATGACAACCCGGCTGACATCAAGTGCCGATTGTCCAGAAAAGTGGGAGCCTTAACCTCCTATTACCCCAAGGGCCTCCTGAGGCCTGTAGTGGGATTATTGTACTTACTTAAAAAAATTAAAACCGGTTGAACATCGAATAAAACCAGTTTACTAAATTTCATGTTATGATAGTATTATTGTTGAATCGGTTGACTGTAGGCTATTGCTTATGGTCGGAGATTTGACTGAAGATAAACGAGATTCCGTTTAAAACCTGGTATCGAGAAAAATACGAATTTTTTGAGGTGGGATAAAAATAAAATAAAAGTATTTAAATATTATTCTAACCATACGTCAAATTTATTATAAACTTATTAATGATTATTATAATTAATCAGTGTGTACTACTGTGCTGTATCCTTTTAGTATTTACCATGTGTTTTGTTTAATTTGTGCAATTCATACCCATAACGTAATTTCCTTATAATATTAGTTACTTAATAAAAGCTTCGTATGTTTAATCAACTGTGGTTCGGGACCTCGACTGAATTTACCACTTTTAAAATGGACCTCCAATACATCTGCCTATATAATTTATATAGACTACGTTTATCAGATATGCATACATTTATCAAATATCAGGATAGCTCCTCTCGCAAATAATATATATATATATATATATATATATATATATATATATCCCTCCATGGTATCTTTACATTGTCGTGGTGGAGTGGCTTGCGTGCTTAAATGATCCCGAGAACTATGCCGGCGTTGCATAGCTGTCGATACGGTTACCCATGCCGGACTGGTCGAAGGTGATAAGCCAGACGAAAAAAGTACCTTGGTCGAAAGAGTGACGATCTTTCACCGTAAAAATAAAACCGCCAAGAAATGCGGACATGGGTTCTGCTGGGGTAAAATTTTCCGGAGGTTAAATAGTCACCCATGCCAAAGGCTCAAACACAGGGACATGTTCCTAGGAACATGGAATGTTAGGACTTTATACAGTAGCGGGGAGCAAGAGGTATTAACGCGGGAATTAGATAAATCACCCTTGGATATAGTCGCTTTACAGGAAGTTAGGAATCAGGAAGCTTTGGATTATGCTACGAGGGTGCAGAAAGACCTGCATTTGGAACGGGTTTTTAGGAGGATCCTCTCCGCTATCCGACATACTAAATTTGTCAATGATAGGATATCATACATAATTCTAAAGGGCAAACGACACGATTTTGTATTCGTAAATGTACATGCTCCCACAGAAGATAAATACGACAAGATCAAGGATGAGTTCTATGAAGATTTTTTTTTGTTGAATGCCACCTGTTTGTCATTCGACATTTCAGGTATTCTCTCCAAGCATTGGCGTATTGTAACCAAATTCTGAGGTTGGGGCGCTTGGAAGGCGGGGTTACGCTGACCCAATGATATGATGGGTGATGACGATGGGTAATGATGCGCCAGGAGAGGTCTTAAACCTAAACTTAATCTAATGAGGTGAATATGATATTGATGATAATGATGGCCAGATGATGATCGGGGACCGTTTGGGCCTTAAAGTATCCTGATATTTGTCTTACAGGTGAGAAAAAACCCCAAAAAACCTCACCCAGGAAATTTGTCCGAAGCGGGGATCGAACCCAAGCCCGCTGCGTGACAAGGCAGCACGCTACTTCGAGACCACAGCGGTACTCTTCTACAAAGATTTAGAATGCATATTTGATAGCCTTTCACGATATCATATGAAAATTGTCTTAGGACATTTTAATGCAAAAGTGGGGCGGGAATATATATATATTCAAACCAACAATAGGCAAATTCAGTCTTCATGAAGATAGTAACGACAATGGGGTTAGATTAGTCACCTTTGCCACATCAAAGAATCTCATTGTTAAGAGCACAACTTTTCAGCATAAGGATATTCATAAATACACCTGGACGTCTTCAGATGGCGAAACTCGGAACCAGATAGATCATGACTGTAATAGTGGACAAACCCTGGCACAGTAGCATCATCGATATTAGATCTGTTAGAGGAACATACTGTAATTCGGATCATAATCTGGTCAGGGTGAAAATCAGACAAAGGCTTTCGCTTATGAGAGGAACAAACGCTAAAGATGATTCTGAAAAATTTTATTTAAAAAACTTGGAAAAAGATTAAATGCGGTAAGAATACCAAATCAAAATAGCTGATAGATTTGAAGTACTGGAATGTTCAGATGACAATGTGACAAACGAAGAAGAAACTGATATAAATAAAGAAATAAGAAAAACTATTAAATTGTCAGTATCAGAAAGCATTGCTTATTTAAAAAAGAGGCAAAACACGAAATGTGCCGTCATTGTAAAGAAAAGAAAGCTGGCAAAAATGAGATGGTTACACGAGGCAAATGAGATAAATTTAGAGCAATTGCGTAGTATTAGACGGGAAACCACCAGGTTACTAAAGAGTAAAAGGAGGAAATATTTGAGAGAGAAGATTAATGATCTTCAAATAAATGGAAAAAATAGGAACATTAGAGAATTATATCAGGGAATTAGGATAGAGAAGAAAGGGTTTCAGGCTAGAACGAACATAATTAGGAATGAAAATGGGATATGATTGCAGATTCCAGGAGTATATTAAATAGATGGAAAAGTTATTTTAATCAGCTATTAAATGTACATACAGAACAAGATAGTGAAGAGGATAATTTACAGAGAACAGAATTGCTAGTCGCAGAACCAAGTGCATTGGAGGTTTAAATGGCGATAGAAAACTTGAAGATGTATAAAGCATCAGATTCAGATGAGATCCCAGCAGAACTGATAAAATCAGGGGGAGAAAAATTGATAGAGAAGATTCGCCGGTTGCTTAGTATGATTTGGGAAAAAGAATCTCTTCAAGATGAATGAAAATAATTGATTATCATACCAAAGGAGATAAAACTGATTGCAGCAACTATAGGTGCAATCTCTTTACTTTCAACTTCGTACAAAATTCTAACAAAATATATTAATAAGCAGACTCACTGTTTATATTGATGACATAGGAGAACATCAATGTGGATTTAGAAGAAACAGGTCTACAACAGATCAGATTTTTAGTTTAAGATAGTTTTTAGAAAATAAATGGGAATATAATGGTACTGTACATCAACTGTATGTAGACTTCAAAAAGGCATACGATTCAATTAAGCGGGTGAAGTTATATAGTATCCCGCTGGAGTTCGGAATTCCTAAAAATTTAGTCAGACTTATACGAATGTGTGTAAACGTAACAAAGAATAGGGTGCGTGTAGACAAAATGTTTTCGGATACCTTTGAAATCCATAATGGGTTGAAGCAAGGAGATGCACTATCTCCTCTACTATCTAATTTTGTACCAGCGCATGCCATCAAATCTCTAGAGGGTGAAGTAGGCCTACAACTCAATGGTATTAATAAGCTGTTAGTTTATGCTGATGATGTAGTACTATTGAGCGATAGCGAGGAGATACTAAAGACCAACACGCACACACTACTGAGCAACACTAAGAAATTGGGACTGGAAGTAAATATTAATACAACTAAATATATGGCCACGCATAGAAATACATTATATAATTGAAATGGACAGCTAATGACAAATGAGCGAATTTTTGTGGAAGTAGCTGAATTCAAATACCTAGGAACAATAATCACAAATAAGAATGATATGCACAAATAAATTAAATATAGGCTCAATTCTGGAAATTCGTGCTATTATACATTACAGAGACAGTTGACGTCCCAACTCCTTTCACGTTAAACTAAAAATACATATAACGATTGTTCTACCAGTTATATGAATGCGAAACATGGACTCCTACTGTAAGGGAGGAAAGGATTTTACGAGTATTTGTGAATAAAGTTCTTGGGAAAATTTTTGGACCAAAGAGAGATGAACAGACAGTTGAATGGAGAAAACAACAGTGAACTACATGATCTTTATAGGAAGCCAGATATAATAAGAACAGTTAAGTATCGATGGGCAGGACATGTGGCACGAATGGGGAATGAAAGACGTGCATGGAAGCTTCTTGTAGGAAACCCCAGAAGGTAAACGCCCAGCTGGTAGACCTAGAATGAGGTGCGAGAATAATATTAACTATGATTCGAGGGAAGAAGAATATACAGGGGATGATTGTAAAATATTAGCTCAGAATAGGGATTTATGGAGAGTTTATATCCGCACGGCCATGAACCTACGGGTTCAATAGTGCCAGTGAGTTAGTTATATATATATATATATATATATATATGCACCCCTTCTTTATATGTATTTATATATGCCCCACACCACATTGCGGTTTCAAACCCGGCCGTAGTCGATAGATTTTGAGGATGGAAAAATCCAAGGGGCAAGTCTTTATACATATAAAGACGTCTGTAAAGTCCCCTGCATTTATATATACACTATTCGCCAAAATGTATTTGGGTATCCATATTTATAGATTATCTAGTATGAATTTGTATTTCGAATGACCAATTGAGAAAAACATTATACATTGGACATTCTATAATGAAGAACATGCCAAGGTATAGCACAAGAGATGATTCTACTAGTTCGAAACGGGAAAAATTGACAATTTTATACAATTGACTAATTACTTTTTTGGTAGACAGCATATATATATGTCCACAGCTGTGGTCTCAAGATAGCGTGCTGCCTTTTCACGCAGCGGGCCCGGGTTCCATTACCGGTCGGGACAGTCTCCTGGGTGAGGTTTTCTTCGGGGTGTTTCCTCAACTATGAAAGACATATCAGAAGCTTAGGGTCCAACGGTCCCCGAAAATCATCCGGCCATCATCATCATCCTTCACTGGTGTGGAAAGAAACGGGAAGTTACCACACCTATAATTCACTAGTAAAACTGCAAATCGTAGCATGAAAATGCTATGAATGGAGTGAAAGACCTGCCCTCGGGAAGAACTACTATGGATGGTTGGAATAAAGAAATTATTTCTCTAAGCTCCAATTTTGTCCTATCTCAATTTTCTCACTGCATCCAAAAACTTCCCTGTCTTTTCTTCGTGTTCCACCACTCCCAATAGATCACAAAACGCCATTCTATAACCAGCGACCTGAGAAATCTCTCTGGTCGTAACTGTAATGTAAGTAGATGTGACACTTTGAAAAGAGCGTAATATGTTGCCAGTTTTTACACTCATTGCAAAGCGGACATCATTTAATGCCTTCCTTGCTTTTAAATTATAGGTATCCCTCCGGCCAAGGTGATCCACGCAACAGCACTTGTAACATCTCCACCCAAAGTGACAATGCATATCTGTTCTCCAGGATATTATAACTTCTGATTATAGGGTGAGAGATATTATTTTTGTCACCGCTGATGTTTAAATATCGCATTAAATTAGTACATAGTGATTGGCTTCATTGGTTCCAGTTATCAGATTCAAGAGTCAACTTCAATGATAGCACAGGACAACTTAAGAGAATAAACACATAGACCTGCCCAGATGAAGTTAGAGAAAGTATCTGTTTAACTAATAGCAGTCATAAGTAAACACCCTCCACATAGGAATTGCATAACTTTGAAGTTGGTGGAGGGAGTTTGTGTACAACTAAACCCCAATGACTAAATCTGAAGTAGATTAATTATTGTCAATCCCTCGTTGATGGACAAATTTTGGCGAGAAACCAGACAAAGAAGCAATACAGAAGATGTTAATTTGCATCAATGCGAGTGAGGAAGTTTCACTTTCCAACGGCAGAGAGAAGAGAAATTAATAGGTGAGAGAAATTGCTTTGTTGTAGAGAAGATAAACATTCTATGGGATAAAACGCTAAACAAATATTTCAATTTGGGGGTTGTTAATTAGGCCGGTATCCATAAAATTTCTTACAAAAGAAACTCAATTGGTCAGAAAAAGTAGAGTTGATAAAGTCATTGTTCAATCAACCACGTTATTATCTATATTTAACGACGCTTTATAAAATCTGTGCAAGAGGGACTGAAATTAATTCGCTCATTTTTTTTCAAGATTGAGGTTCCATTATATGCCGGATGCGCATACAGAGAACCCACGTGTTTAGTTCCTTCCGAAAGAACAGGATTTAAGCAGCCTGTATCCTCCAGATACTTTTAAACTGGTGAACCTTGGAACCAGAGAGATGATGGTAACTAGAAGTACACCAAGATCAACTGCAGCGTCGAAAAAAGAAGATAAAGAATAAGAAAAATGTTATAATTGGATGCATATTTAATGTCCAATGTAAATATTAAAATAATAACTTATTGTAACTTTTTTAAAGATAAAACTATATATACTTGTATGAATAACCTACTTAAACAGGACACTCCACGAGAAATCTAGATGTACATATTTTATTTAAATCGGAATGCGGCTTTATCCATTTCGTTCGATTCATGTTTTATTAGAAAAATAATTTTCATAAACTTCTTTGACAAAATGCACCTACAGCAGTTGCATAGCGATAATTACAATGATGACGTAATAACTCGAACGTTACTAAGAAACTTCAGTGAATGTGAAACTGGAAAAAAATTGTTTCCAAATTATTTTAATCAGGAATTAAAAACAATAATATTTCACAGGTTAGTTATTACTGTTAGTATATTATGTAATTATGAACTTTAATGGTTCAGGCCAGTAGCATCGGAATTCAAACCTGGGCGCGAATGAGACGACATATTGTGCTCACACACACATGTCTCTTTCCACAGAGTAGAGATTAATTTATGTGAACGAAATATGCGATAAGAGGCCCACAATTGTACTTTATTTCCGTACAAAATCCTTCTCAAGATTTTTAAGCCCAAATAATCCATCAACACCGGAACCAGACGCTACTAGGCCACCAGGACAATTCACAGTTTAAACAAAACAGTTTCATACACATCCTATATATTTTATGTAGATTACGTTTATCAGATATCCAAGGTTTAGCTCCTCTCGCAAATAATATATATATCTCACATTTCAGATTTTCGCGGATTACTTCAACTCTGGTGCAACATATGAAACAGAGGGGGTCACAAGATCGACCTCACAGGATCTAGAATGTTGGCTAAAATAGATCATGAAAAATCTAGAATCTACAGAGAAGCAATAGAGATTGAGAAAAGGCCATATTCTATGAACACCCGAGATGATGCCCAAAGATTACAATCTACATGGAAAACTGCTCTCGCTGCCCACAATGTCATCCCCAGAACAGCAAAGAAGATATGAAGAAAACGACGGTTGGACAACATGGAGTGTGGTCGACGCTTGGATGGGTGTACGGCTTCCGAAACGGACCACACTGAAAACTGAAGGTATTTAACTACATAAGAACAAATTTAATCGAATCGCGACGACTGAGCACTGTATATAAATACAGACCCACGTGCCTAGTGAGAGTGTATTATTGTTACAGGAAGTATTGAGTAAATATAACTTGTTAGTTTAATTAAATTAAGAGAGAACCCATCACCATGTCGTCTTGGTATATTAGTTTAAACTAGCAAACCCTTGCCCCTGACTGTCTTTGTGTGTGGTAAGGGGAATACTAAAAATTAATAGTAAATTGTAGCATACGTAACTTAAGTATTTTCCTACACTATTACATAATCTTATTTATTTAAATAATACATTTAATCAAATTATTTAAGATAGTAATTTAGGTAAGTTAGCAAATCTTACTTCACTTTAACTACAATAATTCAGTAATTTAATTAACTGACATCTAATTTTAAGTAACTGTATTTAGTTTAATTTTACTTTGTATAATTTTGTTGAATTTTTATTCAACCATTTAGACTAAGTGTTAGTAAACAAATTGACCCACTATGGACCTAAAGGATCTTCAATCCTTCTGTAATTAGATTATAAGTAAATATAAGCACTTTATTGACAATATAAACTAAAGTATGTAGTAATTACCACAAAAAGAAAGAAAATGAAAACGCCGAAAATTAAACCAAAAATCCGCAGCCCGCCTGGGATAACTAGGGACCTCATACAATATATGAAGTCCCCAAAAAAAAACCTAAAGCACCAAGAACACGAAACCGAGCAAAACGTGTTGAAAATCAAGCTCGAACACCTTCTCCCAACACACTAAGTCCCTCACTCAAAACAGACAGGTGCTCAAGCCCATCTGTATAACTATCCCCTTTCAGTAACAGAAGCTTTCCAAACGAACTGCCACTGATAGAGGAAGCAGTGGAAAATCCTACACAAAAAAAGGCCATGCTTGAACTCGCGGACTCAAACCCCGCTGAGATCGCGAGAGAATCCAATACACAAAGTAATGGGCTGCCTGACACAGACAAACAACAAGACCAGGAATTTATATTCCCAACCCTACACTTAGAAACCTCCACTACAGGTGAGAACACTGACCCCGGTAATAGAGAAGTCCAGACTCAACTTGGACTCGAGAAACACTTATATTACAGCTAGGGTACAGGATCTACCACCTATATTCATATCTAAAGACACTGAACACATTACAGAAATAAACAGAGACTACATACGCAGATATAAACCCCTTGCGTTCTCAGCCAGATTACAACCACGAAGATACAATTGTTCAACTCAGCTGTAGAAAGGACTGAAACAACCTTACAAGACACCTAAAACAATACAAGGTCACTCCCTGGCTACCACAAGAAAAATAAAGTACTTTTGATATAGTAATCCGTGGAATCCCACATAATATCAGCTTAAACGCCATTGCAGAATCACTTGAGGAATAGGACTATCATGTCCTTGATATTGTTAATATGAACTCAGGATCCGGCGTTCCTTATCCTATGTTTCGGGTTAAACTAGCCGAGGAACCTAACACCCTTGAAAATCTCAGATATCTAGACAAAGGTTGCTATTACAACGTGCGGGTGGAACCCTTCTTCAAACGAAGGCCTCCCCCACAATGCAATCGTTATCAGAAATACTTCCACACGTTATAAACATGTAGAGACACACCACGCTGCAGGCAATGCGCAGGGGAGTACCTGCCTCGCACCTGGAACTGGCCCAGGGATAGACCACCAATCTATGCCCTATGCAACGAGGATCACTACACAGACTCTGACAAATGTCCAGCATATAAACAAGCTATGAATAAAGTCAGAAGAAATAAACAAAAATTCAACACAACTACCCAGCATCATGACACAAGGGAAACACAACCCCAACAACCTCCTAAGACACCAACAATAGCACCACCAAACCCATCACAGCTCAAAACGACACAAACACTCGCTAGCCCTCTGCAAACAGCAGGCCCTCCAACACAGGCATCACAATCAACACAAGGCCCAAGCTACAGCACTTTAGTAACATCTGCCCAAGTGCATGCCCAGCAATCAAATAATACCCAACATATTCAAAAGTCCAACAGGAACAAACGTCGCCGCCACGGAAGCTCAAGCGCATCCGCTACTAAACAAGCGGCTTCGAATGTTACGGTTGGACAAGCACCTCCCACCAGTCGGGGCATCGACCCTGGGGACTTTGACAGAGATAGAGCCATGGAACAACTGAGAGCAATGCAACGAAGGGACGAAATGCCATGCCATGGCCCTTTGGAAGCACACACTCGGCGTTTCACGGAACGAGGCTCTGCTACAGGTCCTACCGGGTTCTATCCCCAAAATCAGGAAAGAGGAGCTTTACTCAATACACGGCTGCCACCCTACATCACACAGAGGTCAGACGAAAGTACAAACCCACCCATTCCACCCCAGCAAAATCGTAGGAAAGGAGACCGTAGATATCTATTGGGTCTAGTTGTAAACATCTTAAAATCGACCTTCCAGAACCAAAGTTTACATAGATTACTAGTTGCTGTGCTGATAGCTTACAATTGCTACAACACACATTTAGGAACAGGAGCACTACCGGCAGCGTTCAATGCCTTCATTGTACACATGTGGGGAATCATTTTCTAAACAATTAAAAGGAAAAAATGGATAGACGCCCTCTAATAGAAACTAACATTTTATTTTGGAATGCCCAAGGAGTAAAAAAAAACACGAACTACAGAATCTACTACAAACTAACCGAATCCCTGTAGCAATAATCAACGAAACTTACCTAGAAAACACAGATAAATACAAATTAGGCAACTACCTTGTCTATCGAAACGATAGAGATAATAGACAAGATGGCGGCACCGCCATATTAATCCATAAAGCAATAGAATATGCACTAATAGACACACCCATACTCAATCGTACGGAAGCCACGGCCATCCGCTTAACCATTACTCTAATATCGGTATATAACCCTCCCAACGACATCGACACAGAGGACATTCAACTCTTATTAGATACCTCATAATCAGCCATTATATCAGGAGACTTTAATACAAAACGTAGGTCCTGAAACTGCCGCGTAAACAATGCAGCAGGAATTAAACTCTTTAATAATTTTTACAATAATAGCGATATTCCATTTTAGATACTTGCTCCAACCGAACCGACTTACTTTTCTGAACAGAAATCCGTCCATTTTAGATATGACACTGCTAAAAAGTCAATGTACCTGCAAACATGCAAGTTCTAAATGAACTAAATTCCGATCACTTACCAGTCCTTTTAACGCTACTCATCTAAATGAAAAAAACGATATTGAAATACGGCTTAGCCCACTGGGAACAATTTAGAAGCGACATTGATAATGCATTAAATATAAACGAAATCCAAACTCCCGAAGATATCGAAAAAGCAGTCAGCCATATTACAAGCATCATTCAAACTTCCATAAGAGCCAATATCCCTAAAGGACGAACACCAAAGACTCGCACACAAGTATCCCCATACATAAAGGGCCTAATTAGGCAAAGGAATAGGGCCAGAAGACTTATGAAAATATATCCATTAGACGATGCATATAAGCGTGAAATGAATCACTTGAGATTCAGAATAAAAATAGCCATACACGATTTTGTAACAGATTCCTGGAACTATACACTATCAGGATTAAACACACAAAATATGACTAAAATATGGAATATCACTAAATGTATCACTTCTAATTAAACTAAAATCCCTTATTTAGATACTGGGCAAGGTCAAGCAATAACTCTTGAAGAGAAATACGTGGCCTTTGCCAATAACTTAGAAAACACTTTCACACCACATAATAATAACGATAATAATAATGATATTGAATTTACAATCGTAACTGAAGAGCTTGTGGAAAATTTTCTAAAAACAGCTCCTGAAACAAATATTCACAACAAACAAACACGAATTAAGGTGGCAAAATAAAACACCTACCTGACAGAAAAGCACCAGGACCGGGCGGGATATAAAATATTGAATTATACAACTTCCGGACAAAGCCTTACAATTCTTAGCAAACATAACAAACGCCATTATAAAATATACATACTTCCCAAATGAATGGAAAGAAGTGTCTTACTCTTTCCTAAACTGGGCAAGAACCATCGAAAAATATCAAACTATCGGCCTTTCTCACTCCTAAATATCATGAGTAAATTAAAGGAAAAAAATACTGTCAAAGCGTATAAATTAAGTATTTAAACGATTCAAAATATCATCAGTAGCCAACAATGTGGCTTCAGGCGACAACATAGCACTACAATGCAATTACTGCGACATGTAGAACACACAACACGGGGCTACAACGAAAACCGGACCACAGTGGCACTATACTTAGACATCAAACAAGCCTTTGATAAACTCTGGCATGCTGGGTTTATCAGGAAACTAATCGTGGTGGTATACGTAGAGGATAGCCTAATACATATTATATATCTAAAAAAACAGAAAATTTCATGCTGCAATCGGTACTATTATATATGAAACCAGAAACATCAGAAGTGGAGTTGCGCAAGGGACTATAATCAGTCCTACTTTCTTAAAATCTACATAAATTACATTCCCCATCTCCAACAAAATAATAATGCTCAAACTATATATATTTGCAGAAGATAATCTTATTACAGGACAGTTACATAATCCTATATACGCCACCCACCAAGTCCAACGCTACATCCCTCACATTGAGTCATTGATGCAAAAATGGCGGATCGAAATAAACCCTAATAAATGCGAATGGTGCTGCTGCTTGTGGTGGTTGTGTAAGTAGAAATATTAGAGTAAATGCTGTAGTGGTGGTGGTGGTGTAAGTAGAGGTATTAGTGGTAGTGGTAGTGGTGGTGGTGGTGGTGGTGGTGGTGGAGGTGGCGTAAGTAGAGGTTTTAGTGGTAGTGGTAGTGGAGGTAGTGGTAGTGGTATCAGTATAGGCATTGGTGTTAGGGGAGATGGTGTGGTTGTGGTATAAGTAGAGGAATTAGTGATGGTGGTAGAAGTGATGCTGGTGGAAGTAGTGTTGGTGATAGTGGTATAAGCAGAGGCTTTAGTGGTAGTGGTGATGGTGGCAGTAATGATATAAATAGAGGTGTTATTGGTAGTGTTGGTGGTGGCGATAGTGGTATAAGTAGAGGTAATAATGGTAGTGTTGTTGGTGCTGATAGTGGCATAAATAGAGGTATTAATTTTGGTGGTAGTGGTATAAGTAGAGATATTAGTGTTAATGCTGGTAGTTGTATAAGTGTAAGTAATAGTGTTAGTGGTAGTGGTATAAGTAGATGTTTTAGTGGTGGTGGCGGTGATAGTATTGGTGTAAGTAGAAGTATTAGTGGTAGTGCTGTTGGTGGTGGTGGTGGTGGTGGAGGTGGTAGTGGTATAAGTATAGGTATTAGTGGTACTGATTGTGGTGGTGGTGGTGGTGGTGGTAGTGGTAGTGGTATAAGTAAAGTTATTAGTGGTAGTGGTCGTGGTGTAGGTTGTGGTATAGGTAGAGGTATTAGTGGTAGTGGTGTTGGTGGTGGTGATAGTGGTGTGGCATAAGCAGATGTTTAGTGGTAGTGGTTGTGGTGATAGTGGTGTAAGTAGAAGACTTAGTGGTAGTGGTGTTGCTGGTGGTGGTGTTAGTGGTATTAGTAGAGGTATTAGTTGTACTGGTTCAAGTGGCGGTAGTGGTAGAAGTAAAGTTATTAGTGGTTGTGGTGGTGGTCGTGGTGATGGTTGTGGTATAGGTAGAGATATTAGTGGTAGTCGCGTTGGTGGTGATGATGGTGGCGTGTCATAAGAAGAGGTTTAGTGGTGGTGGTGGTGATTGTAGTGGTACTAGTAGAGGTATTAGTGGTAGTGGTGGTGGTCGTGGTGTTGGTTGTGGTATAGGTAGAGGTATTAGTGGTAGTCGTGTTGGTGGTGGTGATGGTGGTGAGGCATAAGCAGAGGTTTAGTGGTGGTGGTGGTTGTAGTGTCGGTGTAAGTAGAAGAATTAGTGGTAGTGGTGTTGCTGGTGGTGGTGTTAGTGGTATTAGTAGAGGTATTAGTGGTACTGGTTGTGGGGGTGGTAGTTGTAGTGGTAGTGGTATAAATAGAGGTACAAATGGTACTGGTGGTGGTGGTTGTAGTGGTACTAGTAGAGGTATTAGTGGTAGTGGTGTTGCTGGTGGTGGTGTTAGTGGTATTAGTAGAGGTATTAGTGGTACTGGTTGTGGGGGTGGTAGTTGTAGTGGTAGTGGTATAAATAGTGGTACAAATGGTACTGGTGGTGGTGGTTGTAGTGGTACTAGTAGAGGTATTAGTGGTAGTGGTATGATCGTGGTGTTGGTTGTGGTATAGGTAGAAGTATTAGTGGTAGTGGTGTTGGTGATGGTGATGGTGGTGTGGCATAAGCAGAGGTTTAGTGGTAGTGGTGGTTATAGTGTCGGTGTAAGTAGAAGAATTAGTGGTAGTGGTGTTGCTGGTGGTGGTGTTAGTGGTATTAGTAGAGGTATTAGTTGTACTGGTTGTGGTGGCGGTAGTGGTAGAAGTAAAGTTATTAGTGGTAGTGGTGGTGGTCGTGGTGATGGTTGTGGTATAGGTAGAGGTATTAGTGGTAGTCGTGTTGGTGGTGATGGTGGTGTGGCATAAGTAGAGGTATTAGTGGTAGTGGTGGTAGTAGAATTGGTGTAAGTAGAAGAATTAGTGGTACTGGTGTTGCTGGTGGTGGTGTTAGTGGTACTAGAAGAGGTATTAGTGGTTCTGGTTGTGGGGATGGTAGTTGTAGTTTTTTGTGGTATAAATAGAGGTACAAGTGGTACTGGTGTTGGTGGTGGTTGTAGTGGTACTAGTAGAGGTATTAGTGGTAGTGGTGTTGGTCGTGGTGTTGGTTGTGGTATAGGTAGAGGTATTAGTGGAAGTCGTGATGGTGGTGGTGATGGTGGTGTGGCATAAGCAGAGGTTTAGTGGTAGTGGTGTTGCTGGTGGTGCTGTTAGTAGAGGTATTACATGAACTGGTTGTGGTGGCGGTAGTGGTAGAAGTAAAGTTATTAGTGGTAGTGGTGGTGGTGGTGGTGGTGGTGGTGGTTGTGGTATAGATATAGATAGAGGTATTTGGTGGTAGTCGTGTTGGTGGTGGTGATGGTGGTGTGGCATAAGCAGAGATTTAGTGGTTGTGGTGGTTGTAGTATCGGTGTAAGTACAAGAATTAGCGGTAGTGGTGTTGCTGGTGGTGGTGTTAGTGGTATTAGTAGAGGTATTAGTGGTACTGGTTGTGGGGGTGGTAGTTGTAGTGGTAGTGGTATAAATAGAGGTACAAGTGGTACTGGTGGTGGTGGTGGTTGTAGTGGTACTAGTAGAGGTATTAGTGGTAGTGGTGGTGGTCGTGGTGTTGGTTGTGGTATAAGTAGAGGTATTAGTGATAGTCGTGTTGGTGGTGGTGATGGTGGTGTGGCATAAGCAGAGGTTTAGTGGTAGTGGTGGTTGTAGTATCGGTGTAAGTAGAAGAATTAGTGGTAGTGGTGTTGCTGGTGGTGGTGTTAGTGGTATTAGTAGAGGCATTAGTGGTACTGGTTGTGGGGCTGGTAGTGGTAGTGGTATAAATAGAGGTACGAGTGATACTGGTGGTGGTGGTGGTTGTGGTGGTTGTAGTGGTACTAGTAGAGGTAATCGCGTGGTAGTGGTGGTGGTCGTGGTGTTGGTTGTGGTATAGGTAGAGGTATTAGTGGTAGTCGTGTTGGTGGTGGTGATGGTGGTGTGGCATAAGCAGAGGTTTAGTGGTGGTGGTGGTTGTAGTATCGGTGTAAGTGGAAGAATTAGTGTTAGTGGTGTTGCTGGTGGTGGTGTTAGTGCTATTAGTTGAGGTATTAGTGGTACTGGTTGTGGGGGTGGTAGTTGTATCGGTAGTGGTATAAATAGAGGTACAAGTGGTACTGGTGGTGGTGGTGGTTGTAGTCGTACTAGTAGAGGTATTAGTTGTAGTGGTGTTGGTCATGGTGTTGGTTGTGGTATAGGTAGAGATATAAGTGGTAGTGGTGTTGGTGGTGGTGTGGCATAAGCAGAGGTTTAGTGGTAGTGGTGGTTGTAGTATCGGTGTAAGTTGAAGAATTAGTGGTAGTGGTGTTGCTGGTGGTGGTGGTGTTAGTAGTATTAGTAGAGTTATTAGTTGTACTGGTTGTGGTGGCGGTAGTGGTAGAAGTAAAGTTTTTAGTGGTGGTGATGGTGGTCGTGGTGTTGGTTGTGGTATAGGTAGTGGTAGTCGTGTTGGTGGTGGTGATGGTGGTGTGGCATAAATAGAGGAATTAGTGGTAGTGGTGGTAGTAGTATTAGCGTAAGTAGAAGTAATAGTGGTAGTGGTATTGCTGGAGGTGGTGTTAGTGGTATTAGTAGAGGCATTAGTGGCACTGCTTGTGGGGGTGGTAGTTGTAGTGGTAGTGGTATAAAGAGAAGTACAATTGGTAGTGGTGGAGGTGGTGGTTGTAGTGGTATAAATAGAATTATTAGTGGTTGTGGTGATGTTGATAGTGATATAAGTTGGAGTATTAGTGGTAGTGGTGGTGCAAGTGGTATAAATAAAGGTATTAGTGGTAATGGTATAAGTAGAGGTATTAGGTATTAGTGATAGTTGTGTTGGTGGTGGTGGTGGTGGCGGTATAAGTAGAGGTATTATTGGTGGCGCTGGTGGTGTAAGTAGAGGTATTAGTGCTGGTGGTATAAGTGGATGTATTAGTGGTGGGGGTGCTATAAGAAGTGATATTAGTGGTAGTGGTGGTATAAGTGGTGGTGGTGGTATAAGTAGAGGTATCAGTGGTGGTTCTGGAATACGTGAAGGTATTAGAGGCGTGGGTGGTATAAGTAGTGGTATTAGTGGTAGTGGTGGTATAAGTAGAGGTATTACTGCTGGTGGTATAAGTAGTGGCATTAATGGTAGTGGTGGTATAAGTAGTAGTGTTGGTATATATAGTGTTATTAGTGGTAGTGATGCTATATATGTAGTGGTATTAGTGGTAGTTGTGTTAGAAGTAGAGGTAATATTGGTAGAAGTTGTTTAAGTGGAGGAATTAGTGGTGGTGTAGTAAGTGGAGGTATTAGTGGTGGTGGTATAAGTGAAGATATTTCATGTTGGGGTGGTATAAGTAGTTCTATTAGTGGTGGTATAAGTAGAGGTATTAGAGGTGGGGTGGTATAAGTAGTGGTGTTAGTGATTGTGGTAGTATAAGTAGAAGTATTAGTGTGGTTGATATAAGTGGATGTATAGAGGGGTTTGTTATGAAGTTATTGGTATTGTTTTTATTTTTTGTATCATGTAGTGGTACTAGTGGTAGTGGTTGTATAACTATTGGGTATTAGTTTTAGTGGGGTATAAGTAGTGGTATTATTGGTAGTGGTTTTTTAAGAGGAGGTACTAGTGGTATTGGTATAAGTGGAGGTATTAGAGGTGGGGTGGTATAAGTAGTGGTATTAGTGGTAGTGGTTGTATAAGTAGAGCTATTAGCAGTGATGGTATAACTGGACGTATTAGAGGTGGGGGTGTTACAAGTAGTGGTTTTAGTGATAGTAGTGATATAAATAGAGGTAATAGTGGTGGTGCTATAAATGGAGATATTAGTGGTGGGGGAGGTATAAGAAGAGGTATCAGTGGTAGTGGTGGTATAAGTAATGTTATCAGTGGTAGTGGTGGTATAAGTAGTGGTATCAGTGGTAGTGGTGGTATAAGTAGAGGTATTACTGGTGGTATAATTGGAGGTATTAGTGGTAGTGGTAGTGGTGGTGTATGTAGTGGTATTAGTTGTAGTGGTGGTATAGGTAGAGGTATTACTGGTGGTATAAGTGGAGGTAGTCGTGGTATTAGTGGTAGTGGTGTTTGATGTAGAGGTATTATTGATATTGGTTGTTTAAGTGGAGGTATTAGTGGTGGTGGTGGTGGTGGTGTAAGTGGAGGTATTAGTGGTGCTGCCATAAGTGGAGGTATTAGAGGTGGGGGTGATATAGGTAGTGGTATAAGTGGTAGTGTTGGTATAAGTAGAGGTATTAGTGTTTGTGGTATAAGGGGAGGAGTTAGTGGTGTGGATGGTATAAGTAGTTATATTATTGGTAGTGGTGTTGTAAGTAGAGGTGTTATTGGCAGTGGTTTTTTAATTGGAGGTAGTAGTGGTGGTGGTATATGTGCGGGTAATAGGCGTGGGGTGGTATGAGTAGTGGTATTAGTGGTATTGGTGGTATAAGTAGAGCTATTAGTGGTGATGGTATAAGTGGACGTATTAGAGGTGGGGTGTTATAAGTAGTGGTATTAGTGATAGTAGTGATGTAAATAGAGGTGCTAGTGTTGGTGCTATAAATGGAGCTTTAATGGTGGTGTTGGTATAAGTAGTGGTATCAGTGGTAGTGGTGGTATAGGTAGTGGTATTAGTGGTAGTGGTGGTATAACTAATGGTATTAGTGGTAGTTGTTTCATAAGTAGAGGTATTATTGGTAGTGGTTGTTTAAGTGGAGGTATTAGTGATGGTGGTGTAAGTGGACAAACTGGTGATGGTGGTATAAGTGGAGGTATTAGAGGTGGGGGTGGTATAAGTAGTGGTATCAGTGGTAGTGGTGGTATAAGTAGTGGTATTAGTGGTAGTGGTTTTATAAGTAGAGGTATTATTGATAGTGGTTGTTTAAGTGGAGGTATTAGTGATGGTGGTGTAAGTGGAGGAACTAGTGGTGGTATTATAAGTTGAGGTATTAGAGGTTGGGGTGGTATAAGTAGTGGTATTAGCGGTAGTGGTGGTGTAAGTAGAGGTATTAGTGGTGGTGGTGGTTGTATAAGTGGAGGTATTAGAGGTGGGGCTGTTATAAGAAGAGTAGTATTAGTGTGTATGGTGGCTAGTAGAGGTGTTAGTGGTGGTGTATAAGTGGAAGTATGAGTGGTGGGGGTGGTAATATAGGTCATTTGAGTAGTGGTGTATAAGTAATGGCATTGTGGTGTTATTATAAAGTAGAAGGTAAAGCGTTGGGGTAAAGTGGAGGATTTGTGATGGGGTGGGTATAAGTCGTGGTATTACGTGGATGGTGTTATAAAGTGCAGGTATTTTATGTGGGGTGTATAAGTAGTGGTAGAAGTGAGTGGTAGTATAAGTAGTGGTATAAGGTAGTGGTGGTATAAGTAGAGGAGTGGTGTAGTGGTAGTGGTGTGGTGGTATAGTAGAGGTATTATTGGTGGATAAGTATGATATTGTTGTAGTGATGCTATAAGTAGAGGTATTAGTGGTGGTAGTGGTTGTTGATGTCGAGGTATTATTGATATTGGTGGTTTAAGTGGAGGTTTATTAGTGGTGGTGGTGGTGGGGTGGTGTTAGTGGAGGTATTAGTGGGCTCCATAAGTGGAGGTGTTAGTGGTGGGGGTAAAGTTGGAAGTTATAGTGGAGGGGTATAAGTAAGTGGTATTAGTGATAATGGTGGTATAAGTAGTGGTACTAGTGGTAGTAAGTGCTTGGTGCTATAAGAGTGATATTAGTGGGTAGTGGTGGTATACGTGGTGGTGGTGGTATAAGTAGAGGGGTATCAGTGGTGGTTCTGGATATAGGGCGGGTATAGAGGTGGGAGTGGTGAAGTAGGGGTATTAGTGTTAGTGGTGGTATGAGTAGAGGTAGTAGTGGTGGTGGTATAAATGGAGGTATTGGTGGTAGTGCTGGTATAAGTGGTGGTATTAGTGGTAGGGTCGTTATAAGGAGTGGGTATTAGTGTAGTGGGTAGCCCTATAAGTAGGGTATTAGTTGTAGTAGTGCCATATGCCAGCCCATATTAGATTGGGTTAGTGGTGATACAAGTAATGGCATTAGAGGTAGTGATGTTATAAGTTGAGGTCTTATGGTAGGGTGTTTAATGGAGGGAGTAGTGGTTGTTATATAAGTGGAGGTATTAGAGGAGGGGGTGGTATAAGTAGTGGCTTTACTCGTGGTATAAGTAGAGGTATTTGTGGTGGTGATATAAGTGGAGGTATTAGTGGTGTTGGTTTGTATCAGTACTGGTATTGAGGATAGTAGTGGTGGTTGTATAAGTGGAAACATTAGAGGAGGGAGGGGTGTTAAAGTAGTGGTGGTAGTGTGGTAAAGTTGAGGGTATAGGGATGAGTGTGATAAGTGAGGTATTCGAGTGTGGGTGGTATAGTGATAATTGGCGTTATGAAGTAGAGGTATACTGGTGGTGGTAGAAAGTTCGTGATTATTAGGCTAGTTGAGTGGTATAAGTAGAGGTATATGGTGGTGGGTATAAGTGGCGGGTTTAGTGGTGTTTGGTTCGTGTAAGGAGTGATATTAGTGCTAGTGATGGTATAAGTAGAGGTGTTAGGGTGTGGTATAGTGGAGGTCTTAGGTGTGTTGGTGGTCTAAGTATGGTTAGTGGGAGTGATGGGATATGTGAGTTGTCTTAGTGGTCGTGGGTTATAGGAGTGGGCATTCTTGTAGTGGGTGTTTTAAGTTGGCGTTATTTAGTGGTGTTTGTTGTAAGCGCGGTATCTAGTTGCTGGTGCTATTTGTTGGGGTATTAGAGGGGGAGTGGTATAGGTAGTGGTATGTAGTGGTAGTGGTGGTATAAGTTAAGAGGTATTAGTGGTGCTGGATAAGTGGAGTTATTTGGGTGGGAGAGGTATGTGTAGTGGTTTAATTGTAATGAAGTTTTTAAACACAGGTACATTTTTGGTGGGTGGTTGTGTAAGTGGAGGTTAGTGGTGGTTGTGTAAGTGGGCGTATGGTGGTGGTGGTAAAAAAGTGGAGGTTATTTGGAGGTGGAGGTGGTATAAGTAGGGTATTAGTGGTTTATAAGCAGTAATATTAGTGGGGTTATAGTTAAAGGTATTATGGTGGTGGGGATAAGTGGAAGGTATTAGTATTGGTGGAAATGGAATAAGTAGGGTATTCTTGGTAGTGGTGTTATAAATATGGTATTCTTGTAGTGGTTTGTAGTTGAGGTATTATGGGCCTGTTATAGTGGGAGATATTAGAGGTGGGGTGGTATACGTAGTGGTATTAGTGTATTAAGTAGAGCATAGGGTGGTAGTATAAGTGGAACGTTATTAGAGGTAGGGGCGTTACCAGTCGTGTTTTATTAGTGATAGTAGTGCTATAAGTGATGGTTATTAGTAGTTGGGGCTAATTAAATGGAGAATTAGTGGGTGGGGGGGTGGTATAAGTAGTGGTATCAGTGGTAGTGGTGGTATAAGTAGTGGTCTGTGTCAGTGGTAGTGGTGATTATAGATAGTGATCAGTGGTAGTGGTGGTATAAGTAGAGGTATACTGGTGGTGGTAAGTAGAGGTATAGTGGTGAGGTGGTGGTGTATGTAGTCGTTGTATAGTAGTAGTGGGTTTTAAGTCGAGGTATTATTGGTATTGGTGTTTAAGATGGAGGTATAGTGATGGTGTTATAAGTGGCAGGTATTTATTGGTAGTAGATGTGGGGGGTGTGGTATAAGTAGTGGTATAAGGGAGTGGTCGTATAAGTAGATGGTATAAGTGTAGTGGTGGTATGTATAAGTAGAGGTATTATGGTTGTGCTAGAAGTGAGGGCTATAGTGGTGGCTGGTATAAAGTAGTGATATTATGACAGTGGTGTTATAAGTGGAGGGAGGTCTTATCGGTAGTGATTTTAAAGTGGGGTATAGAGGTTGGGGGTAGTAGTATTAACTAGTGCTCTAGTGGTAGTGGTGGTATAAGTAGAGCTATTAGTGGTGATGTTATAAGCGGAGCGATAGAGGGGGGGTGGTATTATGTAGTGGTATCATTTGTAGTAGGGGTTTATAAGTAGTTGGTTGTCTGGGTGGTAGTGGTGATATAACTAGTGGGTATTAGTGGTACCGGTGGTATAAGTGAGTTTTAGTTGTGGTGGTATAAGTGGAGGTCTTAGTGGTAGGGAGGTGGAAGTAGTGGATTAGTTGTAGAGTGGTGATTTAGTTAGGGTTATACTGGTGGTGGTATAGTGGAGGTATTAGAGATAGGGTGGTATAAGTCGTGGCATAGTAGTTGTGGTGGAAATAGTGTATAAGTGGTAGGAGTTATAAGTCGTGAACATTATTGAAGTGTTGTTTAAGTTGAGGTATTAGTGGTATGGTGTAATTCGAGGTAGTAATGGGGGTGTTATATGGGAAGTAGTAGAGGTGGGATTTTTATTATTAGTGTATATTGTTGTGGTCGTATAAGTAGTGGTACTATTAGTAGTTCGGTTAGTAGTTTGTAGTGGTGGGTATATGTGTGGTATTAGTGGTAGTGGTGGTATAGGTAAATGGTATTATGGCGTGGTGGTATAAGTGGAGTTATTGGTATTGGGTTCGTGATGTTATAAGTTTGGATTTGGTAGTGGGTTGTTTATTGGCGGTATTACGGTTGTTATACAAGGTGGAGCTATTAGAAGGAGGGGGGGTGGTATAAGTAGTGGTTTTACTCGTTGTATAAGTAGAGGTATTTGTGGGTTGGTGATATAAGTGGAGGTATTCGGGTGGTTGGTGTGTATAAGTACTGGTATTAGTGGTAGTAGTGTGGTATAAGTAGTTGATGAGTGGTGTGGTTGTTATAAGTAGTGGCATATTGAAGTTGTTTGTTTTAAGGAAGTATTAGTGGTGGTTGGGGTAAGTCGACCGGTATTTAGTGGTGGTGCTTATGTTGAGTATTAGAGGTGGGCGTGTTATATGTAGTGGTAGTAGTGGTAGTGGTGGTTGCTAATGTTGAAGGTATTAGAGGGGGGAGCGCGTGTGGAACGTGTAATGTAGTGGTATTAGTGGTAAGTGGTTGTGTGGTAGTAGAGGTATAGTGGTAGTAATGGTAAAGTAAGAGGCATTTAGTGGTGGCTGGCCAAAGTGGAGGTATTAGAAGGGGGTGGTATTAAGTAGTGGTGTTAGTGGTAGTGGTGGTATAGGTAGGTATATTGTGGTATAAGTAGTGATATTAGTTGTTTGTGTGATGTATAAGTAGAGGTATTAGTGGTGGTGGTATAAAGGGAAATTTTCGTGGTGGGGATGTTATAAGTAGAGGGGTTAGTGGTAGTGGTTGTTCTGTTTTAAATAGATGTATACTGGGTAGTGTGTTATATGTAGAGGTATTATTGGTGGTATAAGTAGTGATATTAGTTGTAGTGATGCTATAAGTAGAGGTATTAGTGGTGGATGGGAAAGTGGAAATTTTAGTGGTGGGGATGTTTAAATTGTGGTATAGTGGTGTTTGTTATATAAAAAGAGGTTATAGTGATGGTGGTATAATTGGAGGTTAGTGTTTTGTGGTTATATGTGAGGATTAGAGGTTGGGGGGTGTCTATGGATATTGGTATTAGTGGTTACATGGTGTTAGAAGTAGAGGTATTATTGGTGTAGTATAAGTGGAGTATAGAGTGAAGGTGGTATAGTTAGTGTTATTTGTGGTAGTGGTGGTTTTGTTTTAAGTAGAGGTATAGTGGTGGTGGTATAAGTGGAGGTCTATTTAGTGGTGGGTTGTATAGTAGTGGGTTAGTGGTAGTGGTGTTATAAGTAGAGGTATTACTGGTAGTGATTGTTTAAGTGGAGGTATTATTGGTGGTGGTATAAGTGGAGACATTAGGGGTAGTGGTATAACTGGAGGCATTAGAGGTGGGTGTGTTATAAGTAGTGGTATTACTGGTATTGGTTGTAAAAGTAGAGGTTTAGTGGTGGTGGTTATAAGAGGAGGTATAAGGGGTGGTAAAGTGCCGGGATTAGAGGGGGGTGGTATAAGGAGTGGGTATTAGTGATACGTGGTGGCGTTTAAAAGTAGGGTATAGAGTGAGGTGGTTTCAAATAGTGGTATAGTGGTTGTTAAAGGTGGTGGTATTATAGTGAGTTATTAGTGCGTGCGGCATAAGTGGAAGGTATTGTGGTGGGGTGGGTAGAAGTAGCGGTATGGTGTTTGTTTGTTAGTGGTGGATAGTGGTGGATAAGTAGTGATATTAGTGCGGTAAGTGGTGGTATTAAGAGTGTATTAGTGTAGTGGTGGTATAGTCGTGGCATTAATGGTAGTTTGCTAATATAAAGTAATGGTTTAATGGTCGTGGGGTGATATAAGTAGGGGGTATTAGTTTTGGTAGTGGTATGGAGTAGAGTTATTTTGGAGTGGTTGATTTAAGTGGAGTGTTAAAGTGGTGTGTAAGTGTTGTAGGTATTAGTACTTATGGTACAAGTGGGGATAGCAGTTGGAGGTGGGATAAATAGTGGTATTAGTTTAGGGGTGGTCTTAAAGGACAGATGGTATTAATGATGTGGTTTATAAGTGGTGGTATTAGAGGTGGGGGTGGTTGTATGAGTAGTGGCGTGAGTGGTAGTGGTTGTGACAGTACAAACTATATTTGTAGGTGGTGGTGATAGTAGAAGTATTATGGTGGGGTGGTAAAGTAGTGTTATTTGTGGTAGTGGTGGTATAAGTAGTGGTATTGGAGTGGTGGTATAACTGGTGGTATTAGTTTTGGTGGGGTATAAGTAGGGTATATTGGAGTGTTTTTTTAGTGGAGGTCTAGTGTGTTGTGAAAGTGGTGGTATCAGAGGTTGGGTGTATAAGTAGTTAGTATTAGTGTTGGTTTTAGTAGAGGTCTTATGTGGTTGGTGGAAATTGAGGTATTGGAGGTGGGGGTGTTGTAAGTGGTGGTTTTAGTGAAGTGGTGGTTTAAGTAGTGGTATAGTGGTGGTGGTATAAGTGGAGGTATTAGTGGTGTGGTATAAGTGGGGGTATTAGTGGTGTGTGGTATAAGTAGTGTTTATGGATTGGTGGTATTATAGTGGTATCATTGGTGTGGTGGTATAAGTGGAGGATTAGTGGTGGTTATAATTGGTGGTATTTCTGGTAGTTGATGGTTGGGATTGGGTGGTATTAGAGTGGTGGTGTTATAGTAGTGGTTTTAGTGTGAATTAGTGATGTAGTCGTGGTCTTAGTGGTGGGTGTTATGTAGAGGTATTATGGTTGGTGTTTGTTTTTTAATGGAGGTATTAAGTGGTGGTGGTTGGTTGGTTGGAGGTTGTCGTGGAGGTA